>CM059293.1:11105000-11447500 GCA_030340665.1 Neosalanx taihuensis | reverse complement strand
GGGGGAAACTCCTTAGCAGCAACGGCACACAGTCTCACAATAGCACACGGGTAAGGGTGTGAGGTAAAAGATTAGAATAGTGCACACAGGAATAAAGGGGTGGGGGCAAAATAGGTAAGTGAATGCACACAAGGGGGCTGGGATAAATTATTAGCTATAGGCTATACAATTTACAAGTATTGATTTAGCAGAACATACAGTTTTGTGTTTCAGGACGTACAGGATTTACAGGATATACAGGGTTTTAGCAGAATGTGTCAGAATATTGCCGAATATACATTGTTATATTACAGGAGCATGAATGCATGCTCACACATTATCACACACACACACACACTCCCTCCCAGTAAATGATCGCGCTTTTATTCTTCTTCTGCCAGCTGTAAGGTCTTGTGTCTACTGGTCAGACCAGAGTGATTTGAACAAGGGTCTGTTTAATTGGAAGCCAGTGGAGAGCTGGCCCTATGAGTCATGAAGAAATGGCCACAGTCGGGGAGAGGATGGACGTCACAGATGACATTTGTTATTGATATGACTCATCGCGGGTTGTTTTTAGAACGTGCGTGTTTGCGTTGAAACGGCGACAGAAATCTTCAGCTCGCAGAGTCAGACAGCGAGTGAGTAGGTGCTCGTGACGGCATCTCCCGATCTATTCCCCTGTGACGTCAGTGCATCCGCAGCATGAGCAACCCATGACCCAAACCCACTCTTGAAGAGGAGGACCCGGGTTCTGTTGCGACCCTGTCCGTGTGTGTGTGTGGGGGGAGTATGATTCTGCCCTCTTTTCTCCTGGGGAAGGCAGGTGTTACACCCTTTAGCTATTGTGTTCCACCTCCCCCATCCTTGCTGTCCGTCCATCCATTCATTAGGACAGTCACCTGTGTGATCTCTGGGGGGAAAAAAGCTGTACCAATCCTCTCCTTTGCTTTACGCTCGGTAGAGCTTTGTTATGTATGTCTTCAGAGGGTGGGGAACGCACGCAAATATTGTTTTGGTGAGATCTGCACCATAGATCAGGGATGAGGCGCTTGAGTCAGTTGGAACATGTGGGCGGGCCAGCATTGGGTCGCGGGAGCGAGGGTTGAAATGTAGAGCTTGTCATCTTGTTCAAACCCTGCTACCACCCCCCCTCACCTTCCTCGCCTGGCACAGGCTGCTGCAGGCTTTATTGCAAATGATGTGTTTAAATGAAACACATCCTGAACGTCTCATTGTTGACATTTACGGGGGAGGAAATAAGGCGATGATATCACAGGGGCAGGGAGGCAGGGAGCGAGGGAGGCAGAGAGAGAGGCAGGGAGCGAGGGAGGCAGGGAGAGAGGCAGGCAGGCAGAGAGGCAGGCAGGGAGGGAGGGAGAGCAACAGCAAGGATAGACACAGAAAGAGGGGTAAGGGAAGGGAATGAGAATGTGTGGGAGAAATAGCCTACTTACCTATTTGGCATGCATTTTGGGGTATGCGTCTGCTAATTTCCATCCATTCATTTTCTGCCGCTTATCCGGGGCCGGGTCGCTGGGTCAGCAGTAGAGCTGGGCGACATATCGTTAAAAAAACGCGATATCGATACACCCCTACAAACGATATGCTTTTTGATGAGAGACGGTTTTTCAGTTTTTTTTTTTTTTTTTTTCATCGTGAGCCGCGTCAAGCAAGTTTCCCTCTCCTGCCAATCATAAATATCGCTAAAGATATGGCCCCCGTTTACACGGTAGAGCATGACGGATTTAAGAAAATGATCAAAACATTGCATAACCGGTACTCGATGCCTTCACGCAACTATTTTTCAAATGTTGCAATACCTGCAATACCTAACCCTGCCGTGTACGGCGAGAAGCGGGCAGCTGTCTGAATTAAGAGAAGTAGAAACTTCTCAGCAACATCGGACCATGGATCCTTATATGAGTCTGACAGGCCATCTGAATGACTTCACCATGAAAAGCAGATGCCTGCAATATTTATGTTTGCTGTTAACTATTTACGTATTCGAGTTGTATTGTTTATTGGGTTAGTGGTCCCGAACATATGTGAAAAGTTGGAAAAGGTTCCTGTTCAATATTAAGCCCTTTGTGCTTAAAAAAAGAAGCTTGTTTTGCACTTAATGAACAGCTAAGTAGCTCAATAGTAGTTCAATCATTTTTGTAATGCTAACTGCAAATATGCAAATTTTGGATTTCAATAAAGATTTAACTTTGTTTAAAAAAAATAGTGCAGAAAATCGCAATATCAATTTTTATCAAGAAAATCGTGATACGCATTTTTTCCAGAATCGCCCAGCCCTAGTCAGCAGTCTGAGCAGGAGACTCCTCAGGGGGGAACCCGAGGCGTTCCCAGGCCAGCCGAGAGACATAGTCCCTGCAGCGTGTCCTGGGTCTTCCCTGGGCCCGCCTCCCAGTGGGACATGCCTGGAACACTTCCCAAGAGAGGCATCCAGGAGGCATCCGAAACAGATGCCCAAGCCACCTCAGCTAGCTCCTCTCGACGTGGAGGAGCAGCAGTTCTACTCCGAGCTCCTTCCGTGTGACCGAGCTCCTCACCCTATCTCTAAGGGAGCGCCCGGCCATCCTGCAGAGGAAACTCATTTCAACCGCATGTATTTGTGATCTTGCCCTTTTGGTCATTACCCAAAGCTCACGACCATAGGTGAGAGTAGAAATGCAGATTATCGGTAAATCGAGAGCTTTGCCTTGCGGCTCCTTCACCACGACGGTCCGACACAGAGACTGCATCACTGCAGACACTGCACCGATCCGTCAATCTCACGTTCCGTCCTTCCGTCACTCATGAACAAGACCCCGAGATACTTGAACTCCTCCACATGAGGCAAGGGCTCCCCACCCACCCAGAGGGGGCAAATCACCTTTTTCCGGTTGAGTACCATGGCCTTGGATTTGGAGGTGCTGATTCTCATCCCAGCCGCTTCAAACTCGGCTGCAAACCATTCCAGAGCATGCTGTAGGCCTCGGTCCGATGAAGGAAACAGGACAACGTCATCCGCAAACAGCAGGGATGAGATCCTGTGCTCCCTGAACCAGACACCTTCCGGCCCCTTGCTGCGCCTAGAAATTCTGTCCATATAAACAATGAACAGATCCAGTGACAAAGGGCAACCCTGGCGGAGTCCAGCATGCACTTGGAACAGGTCTGACTGTTGTGTAGCTGACAAACACAGCTCCTACTCCGGTCGTACAGGTAACAGACGGCCCCTAACAAAGGGCCCCGGACCCCATACCTCGGAAGTACCCCCCACAGGACACCATGAGGGACAGTCGAGTGCCTTCTCCAGATCCACAAAGCACATGTGGACCGGTTGGGCAAACTCCCATGAACCCTCGAGCACCCGACAGAGGGTGTAGAGCTGGTCCATTGTTCTGTGACCAGGATGAAAACTACACTGCTTCTCAGGAATCTGAGGTTCCTCTGTATTTGGAACAGTCCCCCTTCTTAAATAGGGGGACGACCACCCTGGTCTGCCAATCCAGAGGTACTGTTCCAGACCGCCATTCCATGTCCCCAGCCCTAGAGACTGTGTGCGCTGCCTTAGTCGTTTGGGCACCTGCCCCTGACCACCGCCCCCTTATGGTCCTTCCTGCGGGTGGTGTGCATGCAGGAAGGTGGTCGCCTTTTCGGGCTGAGCCCAGCCAGGTCCCATGGTCAAAGACCCGGCCACCAGGCTCTCGTCACTCGGGGCCTGGCCAGCCAAACATAACAATAAAGTATTTGATCTCAGCTGAGGGGGAACAGTTCCTCCTGCTCCCCCTGCGTATTGATATTAGGGGCGCCCCCGCTACCTGCACACAAGCATGGACGTGCCATCTTGCAAAATTGAAATTGCAGAGTTTTTTTTAGGTCCGTCCATCCATCCATCTTGTATTTGCATCGAGAATATCAATTTCGTATACTAGCCCCTCTCCCTCTCTTTCTCTCTGTGTTCATCTCTGTCGCTGTCTATTACTAGACTCAGCCTGGAAAGGGTGGAATTGAAGAATTCTCTTTCACTCTCTCAGATTAGTTTGGCTGGGCTCCCCTCCCTCTCCTTTCTTCTCCTCTCTTATTGTCTGCTGTTTGTAGTGTTGGGGGGTGGCCCCTGATTTTGACTGGAATTTCTCAGCTTTCAACAGTGGATGTGGCTGCATTAAGAGGCCCCAGAATGGCCCTGCCTGTTTTAAAGGAGATGAGCTTGGTTATAGCCTAGCATTGCCATTGAGTGTGAGAGGGAGCGTATGCGTTTGCCATGTGTGCTGATATTAATTGTGTGTTTCTCCAGAATAAGATTCCCCAAAGGAAGCTAAAGTAAACGCTGTGGTTTTAAAGGCTTTTAACAAGCAAGCTCAGGCTTTGTCATCCAGAGCATTAGAATCACTGTTAAGACGCGAGCAGAAAATTGTTTCATCTTTGTCTGCGAACAAGTGCGTGATCAGATATAATTGCCATGATAGAAATTTTAGCTGAAGGATACAAGCGGAGATAATGTTAACAGGAGGGAGGGAAAGAGAGTTGTCGAAGAGTTTAGACGCAAAGGTGACGGGTTGTCTTCGTGAAGCGTCAGTCTGGGTTAACGCGCTCGTACGCACACACACACACACACACACACACACACACACACACACACACACACACACACACACACACACACACACACACACACACACCCACACCACTCAGGGTCACGGAGACAGATAAAAAAGCCTTGTTTAACACGATTAATTTCCTTGTGGATTTTACCGTAGCCGCATTAATTCAGGCTGTGGACAAGTAAGAAAGTAAGATGGAAGTTTTGCCAAAATGCTAAATGACTTCACTTTACAATAATATTGTCATCGTGGGAGACGACACAAAGCCTTGCACTGGGCGCTCCCGAAACCATATAGCCTACATCAAAGTCTGTCTCAAGTGGTGCTAAAATTTTCCCAGATGGATGTTTCCCATTAAGGTTCAGTGGGTCTTACAAAAACAAACAGGCGATTTGGGGCTGTGTCAGTGAGGGTTATGGCTGGGTAATAGCGGTCTAATTGGCTTACCTGTCGTCACTGAGATGGAAGGCCTTTATATGACATTTGTTGGTGGCACCTGCGCTGCGTAGGGTGTGTTTATTGCATGGACCCCTCTTGTCTCGGTTACATAAAACATCCCTTCTCCTTGGCTGCGGTCCAGAGCCCGTTCTTCATAGACAGTAACCTCCCGCCCCCGCCCCTCCTCGTTACCAACTCAACAATAAGGGAATCGGGTAGCTTCCATCCTGGAGCAGAGAACTGACCAGAACTTAGAGTGTCTAGCCTGGAGGCAGGAGGGTTAAGGGGATGGGGCAGTGGATGCAGTCGAGGTAACTTCTGTATGTGTGTGTTTATGTGTGCGTATATGTATCTCTGTGTGTATTTGTGTGTGGGCGGGCAGAACACAGGTGTGTTGACTGTGCAATGGGGGGTGGCGTGGGACTTCAAGTCTGTGTGACCTGCTGTGGCCAGACCTTGGCAGTGCTCTTGTGGACCGGGGAGTGATCCTGGAGGAACCGCTTTTAATTCCAGTTTTCATCACTGGACGAGGGTACAAGAGGCGGACATTGATGTGTGTGAACTTTTCATATATTTGTTGTGTAACAGTTTTCTTTGTTCTCCCTCTTTGTTTCTTTCCCCCCCCCCCCCCTCTCCCTTGCCTCTGTCCCTCCCACTACCCCTCTCTCTCTCTCTCTCTCTCTCTCTCTCTCTCTCTCTCTCTCTCTCTCTCTCTCTCTCCTCTTCCTCAGAGGAAATCTCTGGAAGCGGCCAACGCGGAAGACTCCCCACGGAATACATGAAGCGAGGGATGGGGGTGGGGGGGGGCTGACAACAACACTACTGTCAAGTCAGCGTTCGCACAGGTAGGAATAGAGGAAGACCTTTCCTTTCTTTATTTCCCCTTTTGACGTGTTTTTTGTTTTCCTGGGATTTTACTACAATTATATAAACATTGCCAAAAGACAGGGGTGTCAAAAAGCACATGCTTTTAGGTTAGCACGCCCCCAGCCCGCTGCAGGAACATGTGATGGTATGGCCCCTGTCTGGTTGGATGCAGAACCTACCAGAACCAGCGACCGATAGGGAAGACAGAGAGAATTTCAACGAACAGTCCTCTCCACCTCGTGTGTGTGTGTGTGTGTGCTTGGATGCGTCAGCCTAAGTGTTTGGGCCAGTGCAGCTTGACTTTCCCATCTCATCTCTGGTTAGCAACACCTGCTACCTAGTTGACGCCTAGCCAGCGCTTCCTGCTGCCCTGTGAGCATTTTACTGGGGATTAGGAATGCGGTTGGGCAGATAGAGGGGAAATAAATAAATAAATATAAGCGCCGCTTTAATCTTGCTTAGTGTGGTGTGTGAATGCTGAGCAGTGCCGCAGCCCCAGGAACATCTGCCTCACACACGCACCCACGCCCACACACACACACACACACACACACACACACACACACACACACACGGCTGACGGGGATCAGCCAAAGCGATTAGCACACAGACATCAGAGCACAGAGAGCGACAGGTTTATACATGCACACATGTACACACGCACCAAGGCAGAGTGACAGTAAGAGTACAGTCATGGTGAGAGCTCGCAAAACTGAACAACGATGCGGAATGTGACACGACATCACACACACACACACACAAGGGCTTCGGGAAGGCACTGCTCGGGCTCTCCAAAAACATGCTGCATGCACCAAAAGCCTGTCTCCCCATCCCCCCCCCATACCTAAAGTAATCAAACACTCCATGTTGAATTTGTTGTGAAAGATGTTGTCACAACGCATGCAGGTTTTACGAGTATTGCTCCTTTTGTTTGCAATGACAGGACTTGTCAGATTTGTCTCGGAGTTGCTTGTTTTGACACGGCATGGGGTGTCCTGAGCGTAGCGTGAAAGTTGTAACGCCGGATGTCGGCGCAGCGCGCTGCGTGCCGTTCCCTGAGGATGCCAGTGGTCCGTGGATGAGTTCACGACGAGCCACATCTCTCTTTCTCTGTTTCGGTGCCTCTCTCTTTCACTCTTTCTGTCTTTCATAGTCACTAATACTCTTACCCGCTGGTGCTCCAGGTCTCTCTCCGTTTCTCCCCCCCTTTACCTCTTCTTTCTCTCTCACTCTCCCCCCCTCCTCTCTATCTTTCTCTCCCTCCCTTTTCCCTCTCTCTCAAATGCTCCCTCTGTTTCACTTCCGCAACGTTGATGGAAGGCAAATGTGCTCATGTGACAGTGAGAAGGCCAGCAAGTACAAGGGCTCCAGTGTGTGTCTCTCCCTCCCGCTCTCCTGCGTGTGTGTACCTGGGGCCTGTCTCTCTGCCGGAGACCTCAGGTCCACGCCGTACCTGAAGAGAGCGAGAGAGAAGCGCAGCCCCGTGTTCCTCCCGGCTGCCACCACCACGTTACCCGCGTACCCGCGTTTTTTTGGACAGAACGAGCCATAGAACTGCTGGTCGCACTAGGAAAAGAGCGGAGGTGTGTGTTTGGTCAGGGTGCTCTGCCTTAACGTTTTCTGCCGTGTTTTTGATAGTGGACTAGGAGGACATGAAGACACACAGGGTAACCAGGGGTCTCACTATACCACCTTTTTTAATGGTTTTACATTTACATTGAGTTTAGCGGACGCAGTTTTACAGCAAGTACAAGTACAGGGACATTCCCCCTGAGGCAAGTAGGCTGAAGTGCCTTGCCCAAGGTCACAGCGTCATGTTGACACAGCTGGGGTTCGAACCGGGTACCTTCTGATTACTAGCCCGACATCCTTACCGACTGCACCACATGACTCCCTCAATGATTATTGTTGAAACATTGTTTCAACAGCATAATACGTCTGTCCAGCCTTCCTCTTCCCACCCCTCACTCTAAAATGGCAGGAGATGTGTTCTCTCTCCGTTTGTCAGCCCTGCGGGATGAAATGCCCGCCATCGGGGCCGGTGACAGGGAGCCACAGCAGCGCTGACACTTTGTGGCCGGATGATTACATGGACCCCCACACCGCTCGGGCCTGTCAAGCCGTCCCCCGTCACTCTGACGGATGAGCGTAATACGGTGCACATCACGAGAGGACGCACGGTCAATAACACCCCCACGCCTTCCCCACCACCTCTACATCTCCAAGAGAGAAAATCTGAGTGTTTGTGGGAAGGAGCTGGGGGGAGGGAGAGTGGGGGTGACAGATTAATTGATTAATTGTTTACGAATAATACCACTTTCAAATTTCCATCAAGCCATTTAGTACGGTACACACACAAGTAAAAAGATGGCTTTATTTGAAGAGTCCCATAGTTACATGGTCCTTGTAGTCGTTTATATTCGGGTCATGAATTGTGCACGTGAGCTTGTACTTAACTCCGGTGAAAGAGGGTAGATGAAGAGATAGCTCGATTTGTCTCAATGGAGAGATTGGGGATCTCATTCAGATGTTATCTCGGCTGATATCCTATCTCGCCCTCGCTCTTTCTCTTTTATCTTGCTCTCTTCTCCGCCACAGATCCGTCTGCCTGCTCCCCTCTTGTCCCTTTGTCGCTCGCTTTCTTATTCAACAAACACAGCTTCAGAAAATATCCACTCTAACTGTCTAACAATACAATACAAGATTCCTCCTGAAAGTCATGCCATAATGCCAGTTGTAATTCAGACTTATCTTCAGCACGGAATTATTTTCCCAGTTCAAGTTGTGCTTACCAATCAATTTTCAATATAGATCATTGTATAGAAAAAATGATAAAAAATCTTTAAATGGTAACTGTGCAGAGATGTACGCAACCAGTCAAAAATTTGTCCAAGCTTTTGACTGGTAGTGTGTGCATTTATATGTCCAGAAAAGGGAGTGTTTCTTCATTGTGTGAAATACACAAGGGTTATCTGTCTATAATGTCTGCGTAATTTACCACTCAGAGTTTGTCAGAGTTTGTGTAATGCCACGGCTGGGGAAGTCAAACCTCATGCTGAATCGACCTGGCTGATAACTACATATCCTGTTCCTGTTTGACAGCATCAAACTCAGTGCACGACACACTCTGCCTGCATACTGCTCTTTCTGGATACTACCCTGCCTGGATACTGCCCTGCCTGTAATTTGTGTAGAGTATGGGAGTCGTGATTAAGTCGGTTAGGGAATTGGGCTAGTAATCAGAAGGTACCCAGTTCGAACCCCAGTTATGCCAACACGATGTTGTGTTCTTAAGTAAGGCACTTCCCCCTACTTGCTTCAGGGGGGAATGTAGAATTTCTAAATGTGAATGTTGAGTAGAATCAAAGTTTCTTTGTTTTGTTAAAAAGGGACAGATGTTTAGTTCTGGTTTCACATCCTTCCGATGCAGGAGGATTTGGAGGCCTGGAGATTGTACGATGTACAGCACCTGCTGTGTGCGTGTTTTTGTGTGTGTGTTTTACTGACTGACTTTCCATAGCTTGAAGAAATCCAACACCAGCAGATGTAACTTGTAAACCTCCAAGCCTCTTTCTCTCATTCAGAAGGGAGCGCTGAAACAAAGCAATTAAGTCTTTCTCTGCATGGGGTGCTTGTATTTCCATGTGCAAGCTGTCGTGGATGGCAGGGAAACTGAGGCCAGGTTGAGAATGTAATCACCAGCAGAGGGAGTGGATTTGCTTACAAACACCTGAGTAAAGGTGTTTTGGCAACTGCAGTGTCCGCAGGTCACATATGGCTGCGGAGATACCACGGTCAGAATTCTCTGTGTTGACAGTGCAGATTTACGGCCCCTCACACTGCCAGATTCACATGCACAGACGCACACAAGCACCACCCCCCCAAACACACACACACGTGGGGCCTCAGTCCGATGTTCAGCCCGGTTTCAGCCACGGTTTCTTGTTGCCATGGGTCTGTGGTTGCTTCCAGCCTTAGATACCAGAGCGTGAGTTATTCCCCGCTCTCTGACCCTCCTAATTGAGAACGGCTGCAGCTGGCTCTGATAAATAAGTGTGTGCGTGTCTGTGTGTGTGCATGTCTGGAGCTTGAAAGCACTGGGGCAAGCTAGCCCCAGCTCTTTCAGAGAGACTGTGTGTCCAACAGTTGGCCCCATGAAACCTGACCCCCCTCTTCCTCCCCTTCCCCATCACTGTCTCCCTCTCATGACCCTCCCCCTCTATCCCTGTTGCCCTCTTCCTCTCTCTCTCCCTGACTTCCCACCCTCTTTCCTCTGTCTCTCCCTCCCTCTCTCCCTCCCCAACTTAATTCAGATTCAGATTACTTTATTAAGATACGGATCTTGAGATAAAAATAGTCAGGAGATAAATAGTTGGGAGATACAACCCTATTGACTTAGGGTCATACATACTAATATTAGGAGTTGTAATGTGTAATATTCAAAGTCTACATGCAGTGTGGGTTTTTATGTACAGACTATACAATTGTACAAGTATTGCTTTTTGCAGAATATACAGTGTAATGTTACAGGATGTTATGTTACAGAATATACAGTTGTACATGTACTGCGTACATTGTTTCGATGCATTGGTGAATGTCCAGTGGTTCAGGGTCATACAGGCTAACAAACTAACAATGGCGTGAGGAGTTAAAGTTTGACGGCCACAGTCAGGAATGACTTCCTGTGGCGCTCTGTGGTGAATTTTTGGGATGCAAGTCTCCCGCTGAAGGTACTCCTTTGTCTGGCCACCATGTTGTGGCATTTAGTTTGGCCAGCATCTTCATCTCTGACACCACCGCCAGAGAGTCCAGCTCCACCCCCACAATGTCACTGGCCTTATTGATCAGTTTGTTGAGCCTGTTGGCGTCCGCCACCCTCAACCTGCTGCCCCAGCAGGCAGCAGCATAGAGGATAGCACTGGCCACCACAGACTCATAAAACATCCTCAACATTGTCCGTTGAAGGACTTCAGCCTCCTCAGAAAGTAGAGGCGGCTCTGGCTCTTCTTGTAGACGGCTTGGGTGTTCTTTGCCCAGTCCAGTTTATTGTGGACTGTGAACACCAAGGTACTTGTAATCCTCAACGGTGTCCACACTGACCGCCTAAATGGAAACAGGGGTCACTGGTGTCTTGGTCCTTTTCAGGTCGATGACCAGCTCCTTGCACTTAGCCACATTGAGCTGCAGATGATTCCGCTCACACCATGAGACAAAGTTCCCCACCACAGTCCTGTACTCAGCCTCCTCCCCGTCACTGATACAGCCCACCACAGCAGAGTCATCAGAGAACTTCTGAAGGTGGCAGGACTCTGTGTGGTAGCTGAAATCCGTGGTGTAGATGGTGAAGAGGAAGGGGGAAAGGACTATTCCCTGGGGGGGCCCCCGGTGTTGCTGAATACACTGTTTGACATACCTCCCTCTCTCTCCACCCCCCACCCCCGCTAGCATACGAGGACGCCAATTGTGTAACGGCCACTTGAGACAACAACAACAAAAAAACCTGCTTCAGAAGTGAGAGGGAGCAGGAGATGGTTAATGGAGGAGGCTAACCGCCTTACAGACATGAGCGCGATGCGATCTGACTATTCTGCGCAAGCGAGTGCGTGCGGCTAGTGCGTGTATTGTATGTCAGAGAGGAAATTCGTCTGGCTGCCAGAGGGCCTCCTGGTGTCATGGCTGCCCGCCCGCTGTCACTGGATAAACAGGCCCGGTAAAGAAGCCAACAGCTGTCTGAAAAAGTTTTTCAACACCAGTGCCCCCGACAAACCTCATGAACTGAAACGCCTGGTCGCATTTCTTCATGGACCTCCACATCCTGATTCACTTCCTCCATCCAAAAGTTATTATTGTGTATCCTCAGTGTTGGTGGTCTGTAACGGTGAACCTTACTCGTGTCCAGGTTGAGGCTAGCGGGTGCTTCTGATTAGATTAGATTAGATTCAACTTTATTGTCATTACACAGGTTCAAGTACAGGGTAACGAAATACAGTTAGCATCCAACCAGAAGTGCAAAACAGTTAGTCCAACAGAATAATAAATATGGGTATACTCAGAATATACATAGTATGAACAGTATAATCAGAATATACAGGGTATGTACAGATTCAAGTGATTTTAGACAAATGTGCAGCTGTATAGTACAATATACTACAGTATTAAACAGAAATTAAACAGAAATTACCGGGTTGCATGTATGTACAGTTAGTGCAAATGATGCAATGAGCAGATGTGCAAAATGAACAAAATGTACAGGTGGTGCAGTAACAGATGTGCAGATGTGCAAAATGGACAGATAGTGCAATACCAACTCACTTATGCAAGTGGTGCAAAATGTACAAACAGAAATGTGCAAATATAGGGTGGCGGGGGTTCAATGGGGGCGGGGGTTATATAGGGGGGCGGGGGTCTAGTGGTCTGTGGTCTGCTGCTACAGGTCCAGGGGTGTGTCACCCTGCCTCCCGCTGCTGTGCTGTTCGGAAATGGCCCTCCCCTCCGGAGGGTTCCGGAGCCCTGAAGTAGCGAGGGAACACCAGTGTTTGTGTTCTTTAGGTTAACTCCCAAGTGTAACCCGAACCCTCTAGCCTGGCAGCCTGAGGTGTGCGTGTTAGCGCATGTGAGATAATGTTACAGCATTTGAGTGAGTGAGTAGGTGTGTGTGGTGTGTGGTGTGCGTGTGGTGTGTGTTCTCTGGGTGCAGCTGCAGGGACTTGCCAGTATTATCATTCCCTCTCCAGGCATTTCCGTGTACTGACAAAGCCCCTTCCCCCCAACCCCAGGATTCCCCCCCCCCCCCCCCCCCCCAAGTCAAAAAACCGACAGTGTGGAGCAGACGGACAGGAACAGCAGTCCTTAGTGTGTCCTCAGACAGAGGTGGTCTCCCAAGCGGCGAGACTGTCGTGTTTGGACTGTGCTTGTAACCAGTAGTCCCTTCTCGCGAAGCCACTTCCGCTGCTACAGGAAACGTGGCTTCTAATCCAGCTCTCAATTCTCCAGGCTGCCCCCCCCTTCCACACACAAACACACACACTTTCACAAGCTGACTGCTTCAAAGTTCTGCTGTGTTCTCTTTGCGCGTGTCGACATATTCCCCAGTGAGGTTGGCGAAGGGGCCAGCTGGAAAGATTTTATAAAACCTCCGGAACTGCAGAGTCCCAAGTTGGGGGGGGGGGGGGAGGGGGGGGATGGTGAGCAGTTGGGTTTTGGACTTCAACTGTGGCAGTGTCCTGTTCCTGGCAGGGTGAGGTGGTGGTGGTGGTGGTGGTGGAGGGGGTTGACGAGGCCAAGGCCACTGACACACCTCACTCATGACCATAAACGGGGATTCAGAGCCCTCCGGAGAAAATAACCTCGATAATTACGGGTTACATATAGACCTAGGGAGAGGAGAGGCTGCAAAGGGAGTGGGGGGGGGGGGGGGTGAGAAGGAGCCAAGGGGGTGGGGGGAACATCCATCTGTGCGCGCATTCCTCCAAGCCGTGTCATAGTGGTGTTTACCTCTGTTCGGTTCGCAGACAGAGGGCGCAAGCCGTGGTTGAGAGGGAATCTTAGCCCCGCGGGTCAGCAACATTTGATGCTGTTAAAAGTGCGCCAGACGAGGCCTTACTGAGAGGCCTAAAGGAGGTCTGCGGGGGTCACCTGGAGAGGCTGACCTGACATGAAGGCAGATGTCATTTTCCGTCATTTTCCAACCTTTTAGTCGTACGAGAAGTTACAACCACGTACGACATTTGAGTTGTCACACATTTTAGAGATCATGATTGTATTTCAGACATGTGGAGCTCCTTGTTTCCTTTCTGGAGTTTCTTTTTAGTCTTTAGTTCTTTTTTTCTTTTTTCTTAAGCCAACAAAGGTGCTTGTCTGTATCGGTTGTTTGTGTGCGTGCAGGTCTCTTTTTCCACCATGAAGTAGACTAAAAAACGCTGATCTTTTCCCTGTGGAATAGCATGACAACGACAACGTGTAAAGTCCCTTGGCAGCACTAGGCTGCTCAAAGCACAGAGAATTCACACGGAGGACTTGCAAATAGACTTAAATTCTTTCTTTTTTTAACATTTGTTTTTCTTTTCTCTGACTCGCTTAGTCTCTTCAGCTAACAGCCGCCTCTGTACTCTCTCTGACCCGTGTCTTGCTGAACCATTTCTTGTCACTTTCACAGTCCCTGGGTGGATATGGAAGTGAGGCTAGCCATTTCTCTCTGGGTCTCTCTGGTCTCTCCCTGGGTCTCTGTCTTTTCTGCCTCTGTTTCAGTTTTTCCTTTATCTCTCCCTCTTCCTTCCCCTAGCTGACGCACTCTCCTTCTCTAGCTGACCCTCTCTCCGCTCCCTCTGTCTTTGTTTCTCTCTAGCTGACTCTCTTTCTCTCTCTAGCTGACTCTCCTCTCTCTCTCTCTAGACAACTTTAGCTGACTCTCTAGCTGGCTCCTCTCACTCTCTAGCTGATTCTCTGTCTCTTTAGTTGACTCTCCTCTCTCTCTAGCTGACTCTCTAGCTGACTATCTCTTCTCTCTCTAGCTGACTCTAGCTGACTATCTCTTCTCTCTCTAGCTGACTCTATCCTCTCTCTCTAGCTGACTATCCTCTCTCTCTAGCTGACTCTATCCTCTCTCTCTGGCTGACTCTATCCTCTCTCTAGCAGACTCTCTCCTCTCTCTCACTAGCTGACTCTGTCTCTAACTGACTCTGTCTCTGTTTCTCTGTAGCTTTCTCTCTCTAGCTGACACTCTCTGTCCCTGTCTGTCTCTCTCCAACTGACTCTCTCTTCTTTCTCTCTAGGTGACTGTCTCTAGCTGATTTTATCTTCTCTCTTTCTCTAACTGACTCTGTCCTCTCTCTCTAGCTGACTTTCTCTGTCTCTAGCTGCCTCTTTCTGTCTCTCACTAACTGAGTAGCTGACACTGTCTCTCTCTGTCCCTCTCTCTCTCTAGCTGACTAGCTGACTCTGTCCTCTCTCTGTAGCTGACTCTCTCTGTCTCTCTCTAGCTGAAGCTCACTTCCCCCTCCTGTGATTAGCTACAGTGTTTTTCCTATTTGGTGTGATGTGTAGAGCCTCCTGTGTCCTTGGAAAGCAGCCTAATAAGCTCCGACACACGCTGCTGTCTCTGCTCTCCGCAGACCTATTCTCCCGTGTCACACAGCACAAACCGGGGTAAACAAAGACTCACGCAACACACACTGGCACGCGGACACATGCACACACAGACATGTGATACGCCGAGCACGTAGCCTGCTAATAGACGTGGAGAACTCTACCGATGCTGGCTATCTTACATTGACCTTCTACTTGCCAATCACAACAAACCTGAAGTGCAGATTTGAGTATGGGAGAAAGGGAAAAAACGGAAAGGGTGTAAATTGAAAGCAGAAATCCCCCTAGTGTGAGACAAGATGAGGCCCTGAATAAATTATGCACATACAGCTGCCTCTCTCCAGCGTTATTCTTGCCTTCTGCCACGTTTAATGGCATCTGGGATGACGCCCAATGGAGATTAATACAGATGTAATGCTAAAAATGCGTGTGTCTGTGTGTGTTGGGCCCAATCAGCCCACACCGCTCGCATCCCATCATGTTGTGTGACAAGGTAACAGTGTCTCTACAGGAGGAGGCGGCTGTCCTCCGCAGAGAGCTCGACGTAAACAAACAAGCAACAAATCAATGCCTGCGTTCGTCTCGGGGCCTGATGATAATTCTGTGGCTGTCGCAGATTTTCTGTATGCAGGCAGACATATCTGGCATATATTTGCGGGGCTGCGAGCGAGTGCGTTATTTCATACCTCATGTATCAGTGTGGAGGATTTGTCAATGACACGGAGCTATTTACGCCTCTCACCGAAACGCCCTCAGTCCCTTTTGTCTGAGGGAGAGTTGGACGACACTGCCGCTAATACTCTGACAGACCCTCTCTGAGGGAACCGAACAGGCTTGGCATAGTTCCAGAGGAACTTTGGAGAGGCCGCCTGTTTGAATAGCAGGCACCTGCAGCTAGCGTCGCAGCTACAGCAGCGGCTTGTGGGTGTTTCAAGCGTGCTGGGTGTTGTTGAAAAGTTTGTATGGGCACTCGCGGTCCGCAGGAGAACAGGAGAGTTTTGGTGGCGGATGTCTTTGAGATATGTATTAATGAGGGGTTGGCTATTCACCAGAAGAAAGACTTGAATTTGACATTGTTCTGAATAGCTTATTAGACTAAGAGCTTGGACCAAAAAAAGAGCAGTCTTTAAGAAATTCAAGTAACCTCCCTCTATAATTCTTTTTAACAAAAATTAAAAAGCCTAATTATGATCATATAGCATAATGCCAATGCATGACTACCCATAAGCGTCTCTAATGAGGGCTAGTTTACCATGTTTCTTTTGTACTTGAATATGGCGCTTAGCATCCCAGTATTCAAGTGTGAAATTACACTATCAGATCACATTTAATTAATTAAACCCATATGACTAATGTAATTTGACTCAAATAGGAAGGAAATGAATAACGCACAGAGGCGCGCTTAGTTTCCTAGCATCGACGTTAACAAGAATTCAGTGTGGGCCAATCTGTGGCCCTTTTGAAGAGGCAGGTGCCTTTCCACCAGTTGCCTCGGAGTATAGGATGTTAACAGACTCTAGAATCCGCAACTCTCAGAGAACGGTGTAAAACATTGTTGAATGCAAAGTCTCGCATTGCTAGTTGTCACATAGCACTCCTATTAACACAACTTGCAGAGAATGTGCCCTGTGAGTGACAGAAGCCAGGCTTAAATATGTGTCTGTGATTAGAGACAAGAGAGTTCAAAGAGACACGGTCTTTCAAGTGGACGCGTTTCTAGAACCTGACAGAACCAAACCGCCGCAAGGCGTCTTCTGCAGAGCTTACAGTTTCCCCGGTCTCCTCCCAGAGCCACTGCTCACTAATGAATCTCTTACAGGCTTGATTGAGGACCAAGGGAGGTTTCATGGTACATCGTGTCGTATTTATCAACACCGATGGAGATCTGCATAGATTGAGATCTGCACAGCCCGAGCTTGTACTGTACTTGGCTACACATGCAGACTCACTCACAGAGAGACACAATTAAAACAGGAAACAGCTCTATAGTCTCATTGTACCTGTGACAATGACAATAAAGGTACAAAAAATAAATAATAATAAAAATAAACATTTCATTTGAACAGTCGGTCTTATGGTGGTGCTTGTGGTTGATTTCACTATTAGCACGTGTCACATGTATTCTTTTAAACCTCATAGCAGAAGAAAATGCATTATCTCATCCATGACGAATGATTCAACCCATAAACATGTTGCTTCCATAAACAGACTATTACGTTTTGTCAGAGCCTAAAATGTGTTCTGTACGTGTTATTCTACTCTAAATCTAGTCATAGTTTTTGATGGATGAGGATTAGAAGCTTTAGGTTCTACTAAACACCGGAATCATTCTGTCCTCTAATTAACGTTGTATACAGATTATTGCCTGCTCACTGGCTAACACAGACAGCCCTTACATGGCTTTGTTTAACTGGCTCTTAAGTGAACAACACATTGGGCAACATTACAAGAAAATAGTCGTACTGAGGCGTTTTAAAAGACCTTGTGTTCGGAGTGAGGTCATGTACAGTGCCTGGCTGGTTGTATTTAGTGTCACCCCTTTAAGTCTTAAAGGGTTACCGAGCAGTGAGGTAATGTTTCCAAAAATTGTCGGCAGTGTTCCACAGTGTTTCTTCAACGAACGAGGTGTGTTAGCGTAAACCCTGAAACTCAGTCCACTTGCTCCGCACTGCACTGAGCGGGTCTCAAACCCGGGGTGTTCGGCAAGGGTAGACGGACCTTCCAACAAGGAGGAAGGCTGCAACCTTTAGCGTCGTTCGCTAGAGCATCCTTTGAGATCAGAGGACTGAGGTTTACTCGTACAGCGACTACTAGCCGGCCTCCGTTACGCCAGCATGGCAGAGTTTTTAAGCGCAATGCTAAACGACCACTTTTATATTTATATTTATTCATTTAACAGACGCTTTTATCCAAACCGACTTACAAGAGAGAGCATTACATTATTGGGTTAGTTTTGCGACGGCTCGCTCAGCCACAGACAAGGAGTTTACTGTAGCAGGAAAGTGCATATGATAAACAATTATGAATCTTAACTTAAAAAGTGCAACACTAAATAAATCTAAAACACTACTATACAATGTAAGATATAAAGTCAGATGTATGAGAAGAAGTATGACTGTTGATGGACTTACGAATACGTTTTTTTTTTTGGGCCTACCACCACCTCCCCTCGTCGGAGAACAACTTTATTTTTAATTCAATTTATATACAAGTAGTGAAGTAGTGGTACTCCAGACTGACCCCCATCCACCCTATTACCAATATTTGTGTACAATAATAACTTAAATAAGTCTTGTGAACTATGAATAACAGAAAATTAGGCAAAATAAAACTAATTACAGAGGGATGCGGACAGACAAGGTGATGGACAGACATATAGACAATGAACAGGCAGACACTAACAGACAGACAGACAGATCAATGAACAAACAGACAGGTACAGACAATAGACAGGGACAAGATATTCAGACAAACAGATCAACGGGTGGAGACAAACACAGACAGGTGGATAATTTGACAGACATACAGACAGATATAGAGATCGTATTACTGAGTGTTATTGTTAGTGTGTGCCTGTGAGTGTGTTTGTGTGTGTGTTTGTGTGTGTATGTGCGAGTGTGTGAGTGAGAAAGAGAAAAAAAAAGGTGGGAAGGTGGGGGAGGAGGGGTTGGGGAAGTGCAAAGGACTAATGTAGGGGGGTGTAAGTAGCCCAGTTATTGTTGAATTTGGAGAAAGGTTAAGAAAGGATTCCAGATTTCTTTGAAGGCTGATGTATTGTTCTTCTTTTGAGCTGAGAGTTCTTCTATAAGTAAATGTTCTGAGATTAGGTTGAGCCAGTGATTAATATGACAAGAGTTTCTAGATTTCCAGTTTTGAAAGATTATTTTCTTAGCGATAGTTAGAGAGACAAGTACTGGGTATCTCATATTCTGTGGAATGATAATGGGAGTGGTATTTCCTAGAAGACAAAGTGAGGGGGAGAGTGGGATTGTACAGTCAAAGATGGCAGAGAGTGTCTTTGTGACAGAGGTCCATAGGAGATTGACTGGATGACAGTTCCAAGTAGCATGCAAATATGTGTCAATGCTCCCTGAGGTGCAGTGACTGCAGATATCGGTGTTGGTTAATCCCATTTTTAATAGTTTGCTTTGGGTGAGGTGAGTCCTATGAATGGTTTTATATTGTATTAGTTGTAAATTGGTGTTGGGAGTCATAGAGAATGTATTTTTGCAAACATTTGTCCAGAAGTCTTGGGTTGGAGAGAACGAATAAATTTCTGACTTCCTAAGCTTGAGACAAAGTGGTTGCCTGTTGCCTGATACAGTAAGAAGATGGCGGACAAGCACAATGCCTTGCCTGTGTCCATCACACAGCATCGTATAGGCCAGTAGTGTCCAACCTGCCCATCGAGGGCCAAGAGGGTGCAGGTTTTTGTGTCAACTAAGCACCACGTCAGCTGATTTCACTAATGAGTTTCGCTGCTTGGTAAAGTCAGCTGGTATAGTGCTTGGTTGAAGTGAAAACCTGCACCTTCTTGGCCCGAGTTTGACAGCAATGGTCTAGGCCGATTTTTGTGGAGGAAAAATAATGGCGCAGAAGGGTACAACGATGACCGTGCGCTTTGGTGCTTAGCACTAGCACCGAAAACACACTCCCGGAGATCCAGAGGGGGTCTGTTGTAATCTGTACCTGCCTGAAACCCCACCACCCACAACCATTAACCCTCTCCCCCCCACCCATCCCCAAGACCAATGGCCCGTCATCCTGAAGTCATGAGCGTGTGAGTGAGGGGGGGGTTGACACGGTGGCATCTGCACATTCTGCAGTATGCTAATAAGAGAGCTGCAAAAACCAGATTGCAGAGGAAGGGAGAGGGGGAGATAGAGAGGGTAAGAAAAGGGATGGGAAGAGAGAGAGAAGCAGTGCGAGAGAGAGAGAGAGAGAGAGAGAGAGACGTAGGCTAGTGTAAATTATGGATGCAACCCGCGATTTCCAAGAGGAAAAGAAAGGAGAGGCAGCAAGAACCTCAAGTCATGCATATCAGATGACGCCCCCCCCCCCCCTTGTTACCCCATTTTCTTATCATGGTCTTTGAGAAAACACACACACACAGTCTAGCCTGGCGTGCGCTAGTGTACAATCACGTGAGCCAGGATGGCTGTACAGGAATGTCTTCTATGGTATTTCCTGATGTTTCATAAACTCTGCCTGTGTGTGTGTGTTGCATTTAAGTTACTACTGCAACTATGCTTCTGAGGGAACAGCGTGTTTATGTTTGCAGCCCAGGGTGGGGTTATGAACTTTGGATGTCAGTTCCATACCTCTGTTCTTCTCATTGAGAAAATGTCCTGCAATCTATTTGTTTTAAACCTTCCCTATGGTGGCTTTAAACAAAGCTATTGTTGTATGGTGGACCGACGGAATCAAAGCAAGGGCTGTCAGGTTTGAGTCTCCCCCACCCACCTAACCCACAGATTGGGCCTGTTCAGGGCACCGTCCCGCTGAACAAATCAGCACACACACAACAACAAAAAATTATGTTCTGATGAAAAGCATTCGCCTATTGTATTGCGTTGTGTGTACACATACTGTATACTGTATACTGTATATATACACATACTGTTGTGTATACAGTATGTGTATATATCTAATATCTAATATATATCTAAACAAGGAAGGAATTTGAAAAGAGGAAGAGGCATGAAGCTGCCCTAAGACTAGTATCTGTGTTAATGTGTGTAATGGTTTGTGACACGGACACATCCCTGGGTGTGGTGTTCCTGCCAGGAGATTTAGTGATATGTTAGGTCCAAACCCTGATATAGCCAAATATCTTGTAAATGGAAGGTGCAAATTGTCCATTCAGTGACCACAACGTTAGTAACCATAGCCTGAGAGAGCAAACTAAAATCAGACTAAATCAGATTACCAAACAAATAACTAAGAGGATTAATCCCTGATCTTTTCCCCCCCCTTCTTCTATCTGCCTGGACGTTAAATCTGCCATCTATAAAATCCCTCCAAATTATTTTTTTTTCATCCGCCATTTTCTGTTCTCCCGTTTTGGGGCGTGCTCAGTTTGGTGCTCAGTGTGGTGCGGCTCACTGGCACTGCAGATCCAGGAAAGGGTCTGTTTTTTTTTTTTTTTGCTAACTTTTCTCACTCGGTCACTCACTTAACTTATCTTACCTGTGCATATAAGAGTGAAGGAATTTAACAACTCATTATTTTGATTGGTAGAATGTTGATATGTTCCTGCCAAATTTATCTCTAGTGAACACAAGTCCAACTGAACTGTTATTCTGGTTCCTGTCTGTTATCCCAGCACCTGTCTGTTATCCCTGCACCTGTCTGTTATCCCAACACCTGTCTGTTATCCCTGCACCTGTCTGTTATCCCAGCACCTGTCTGATATCCCTGCACCTGTCTGTTATCCCTGCACCTGTCTGTTATCCCAGCACCTGTCTGATATCCCTGCACCTGTCTGTTATCCCAGCACCTGTCTGTTATCCCTGCACCTGTCTGTTATCCCAGCACCTGTCTGATATGCCTGCACCTGTCTGTTATCCTGGTTCCTGTCTGTTATCCCAACACCTGTCTGTTATCCCTGCACCTGTCTGTTATCCCAGCACCTGTCTGATATCCCTGCACCTGTCTGTTATCCCAGCACCTGTCTGTTATCCCAGCACCTGTCTGTTATCCTGGTTCCTGTCTGTTATCCCAACACCTGTCTGTTATCCCAGCACCTGTCTGTTATCCCTGCACCTGTCTGTTATCCCAGCACCTGTCTGATATCCCAGCACCTGTCTGTTATCCCTGCACCTGTCTGTTATCCCTGCACCTGTCTGTTATCCTGGTTCCTGTCTGTTATCCCTGCACCTGTCTGTTATCCCAGCACCTGTCTGTTATTCTGGTTCCTGTCTGTTATCCCTGCACCTGTCTCTTACCCCTGCACCTGTCTGTTATCCTGGTTCCTGTCTGTTATACCAGCACCTGTCTGCTATCCCTGCACCTGTCTGTTATCCTGGTTCCTGTCTGTTATCCCTGCACCTGTCTGTTATCCTGGTTCCTGTCTGTTATACCAGCACCTGTCTGCTATCCCTGCACCTGTCTGTTATCCTGGTTCCTGTCTGTTATCCCTGCACCTGTCTGTTATCCTGGTTCCTGTCTGTTATCCCAGCACCTGTCTGTTATCCTGGTTCCTGTCTGTTATCCCAGCACATGTCTGCTATCCCTGCCCCTGTCTGTTATCCTGGTTCCTGTCTGTTATCCCAGCACATGTCTGCTATCCCTGCCCCTGTCTGCTATCCCTGCCCCTGTCTGTTATCCCAGCACATGTCTGCTATCCCTGCCCCTGTTTGCCTTGAAAATGAACTTGACCACCAAAAACACATTTCAACTGCATTTCAGCCCTGCCACAAAAGGACCAGCTAACATAATTTCAATGACACACAGGTGTCACAAACATTAACACAGGTGTAGGTGTTGATGAGGACAAAGCTGGAGGTCAATCTGTCATGCTTGAGTGACTGGACACTTTAAAAGGAAAATGGTGCATGACACCATTGTTCCTCATCTGTTAGCCATAGTTACCTGCAAGGAAACACATGCAGCCATCATTGCATTGCACAAAAAGGGCCTAACAGGAACGTTTATAGCAGCGAGTAAGATTGCACCTCAGTCAACTGACTATTGAATTATCAAGAACTTCAAGGAGAGAGGTTTGATTGTTGCCAAACAGGCTCAAGGGCGCCCAAGAAAGTCCAGCTAGCGTCAGGACCGTCTCCTGAAGGTGATTCAGCTGCGGGATCGGGCCGCCACCAGTGCAGAGCTTGCTCACGAATGGCGGCAGGTGTGAGGGCATCTGGAAGAAGGCTTGTTCGGAGAAGACGAGGTGAGCGCTACCATCAGTCCTGTCTCATGCCAACAGTGAAGCATCCTGAGACCATTCATGTGTGGGGTTGCCTTTCGGTCAAGGGAGTGGGCTCTCTCACAATCTTGCCTAACAGCACAGCCATGAATAAAGAATGGTACCAGAACCTCCTCCAAGAGTAACTTCTCCCAACCATTCAAGGGCAGTTTGGTGATGAAGAATGCCTTTTCCAACATGATGGACCACCTTGCCATGAAGCAAAAGTCATAACAAAATGACTACTATCAGTCAGGATTTGGTCCAGAAATTGATTGACAGCATGCCAGGGAGAATTGCAGAGATCTTGAAAAAGAAGGGTCAACACTGCAAATATTGACTTATTGCATGAATTCTGTGTAATTCTCAATAAAAACTTTTGATACTTATGAAATGCTTATCATTGTATTTCATTATGCAATAAAAACATATGACAAAACATATAAAAACCCTGAAGCAGCAGACTTTGTGAAAGTGTAATATTTGTGTCATTCTCAAAACTTTTGACCATGACTGAATGTGATGATAGCATAGATGGAGGGCAATGCCTAGTCAGTTGACTCAAACAAGAAAATCATCATTGATACCAGGAAACTTAGGCCTTGCATAGAAAGAGACAGAACAAACTTGGCAAACTTTAGCTTTCCTAAATTCACAGAACAGGGGAGGTGCAGTAGGGGCATCTGTGTGCTAGATGGCTTACGGCACACAAATAAATAAACACGCTTGGGTTCATTCGGTTAACATGTCACCAGGCTTACAAAGGGACAGTGCGTTCAAACGGCAGCTTTACAGATTACTAGTTTCCAACCCGATATCACGAGGACGTACGGTCGTAATGCCTGGCTCTTCTGGTGTTGACTTCAGAATACTTTATTACTTCATGCACACATTGACACACACACACAGACACTTCCAGAGCGACTTACAGCAAGTACAGGTACATTCCCTCTGATGCAAGTTGGGTGAAGTGCCTTGCCCAAGGACACATCGTGTTGGCACAGCCCAGGTTCGAACTGGGAACCTTCTGATTACTAGCCCAACTTCCTAACCGCCCAGCCTCCCTGAATGATGGCATTAGTTATGTTTGAGGAAGGGGAGCAGAACAGCCACTTTGTACACTGACTGCGTATCCCCCCCGTATCCCCCGAGGCCCAACAGGGTGACAAACACGCTAGCTGCTATCAGCCCAAACACTTTACCAGGTGATACGTTTAGCAACCGCTAGCCTGCTAGATCATTCGTACCCATGTTAAAACGCACGTATAAAAGGCTCGGCGCAAAAATCTCAACTGTCTCTCTTGACGGTACAGTGGCTAACGAGGTAGTAACGAACAGAGTTTCATCGCTCTGTCGCCCCCGGCTGTTTTTCAGTGACACACTGGATATCCGATCAAGCGTGGGCCACAGAGAAATGCACTGTAGCCACCAGTGTGTCTGAAATGTCACAAGGAGTATGATATTTCAAAATGTCACCAGCAGCATCGTAGTGTCGGCAGGCTGGGGCGTCGCTGTGTACAAGGATGGGGCGGGTGTTCGCGTGAATCTAAAATGCGTGTGTGTGTGATAAGAATACAGGGTATTCTGGGCGAACGGAAGCTGAGATCGGCCGTGAGAGTGTGGCGGGGTGGTGGCTGTGATGATTGGCGTCGTTTTGTTTTAGAGGTGGGAGGAAAGCAGTGTTGTCTAATAAAGTATGCGCGTGCACATGCTCAAACTTGACACGTACGCATGTAGAAAGCTGCTCATTATCAACAGTGGAAGGGCTGTGAAGCTAGTATGTGTGCGTTAGTGTGCGTAAGCATGGCTCACTTCATCCCTATACAGTATACAGTATCTCCCTGTTTCCGTGCTGGCACACACATACGCAAACACACTAGAACGCACACACACAACTGGCACCAATTAAGCTCTTCAAATCTCTACATGGGGGGTCAGAGGGTGAACAGAGGGCGAGACGAGATCGCAATTGCTTTAAAGCTGCATTTAACTGAAGTGGTTGCCTGCATTCCCACCACTGCATTTTATAAAGGGGTCCTCAGCCCTCTCGAGCAATCGACCATTTACCATGAGGTGTCAACTGGCTGGTAAACAGGAGTTGGGCGACGTGGATGAGCGTTCCTGTTGGAATGGAGAGATGGATGAGGGATTTGGTCTATTAACCAGAAGATTAGATTAGATTCAACTTTAATGTCATTACACAAGTACAAGTACAGACTATACTGTACATAATATGTATATTCTGAGTATACCCATATTTATTATATTCTGTTGTTAATAACTGTTTTGCACTTCTGGTTGGATGCTAACTGTATTTCGTTGCCCTGGACTTGTACCTGTGTAATGACAATAAAGTTGAATCTAATCTAATCTAAGAAGGTACCTGGTTCGAACCCTGGCTGTGTCAGCATGAAGTTGTGTCCTTGTGCAAGGCACTTCACCCTACTTGCCTCAGGGGGAATGGCCCTGTACTTGTACTTGTACTTACTAGTGGCTCTGGATAAGAGCATCGGCTAAATGTAAATAGATGGACGGACAGAGGCAGACAGAATGTTGGGCAGGGAGGAGCAGACAGACAGACAGGTAGACTTGTCTGTTAAACGAGCCTGCTCTACTCTGCGTCCATGCAGCGAGACACAAGGTGGCCCGAATCAGGAATGACGTCACCGGCAGCAACTGCAGGCTGCACACAGAGCATGACTTGAGTGTACAGGCTGTGTGTGTGTTTGTGCGTGCGTGTGTAAAAGAGGAGAGATGATGACCTGATTGCTCAGCTGAGGGATGCGAAGGAAGATGACCTCATCATATGCCATCGCTGTGGAAAACCGGAGCGCGTTAAAGAAAGCTGTCGGATCACACTTTTACCCCACCTGACCCCACCCAGCTGACCTCACTCCTCCCTTGACATATATCTGTGTTGATCCAGCCCTCCATTGCCCCCATCCCTGTCCCCCTCACCATCTACTGTCAGTGAAGCAGATTGGGAGATAAAAAAAATGATCTGTACTGAGATGTACTGAATTAGGTCCCATACATGGGGGTGGTGGGACAGGGGAAAACGCTGTTTTAAGAGAGCTTATCCCCCCATCAGCAGACACATATGGACTTCCTCCGGGTGCAGGACTGCGGACCTTAGGGCACACCAGGTTCAACGCAGCAGGTCACAGCATTAGGGCTTACTAACAACCCCAGGCCAGAATTGAAGTGTCGCTGTGCATGACAGGGTTGGGTATTTGTGCAACGGTGGTGGTGGTTGTGGTGGTGGTAGAGCCGGCCGGCATGTTCTGTACCTTCTGTGTAAAAATAACCTTCCCCTTGCTTCGACTCCCACTCAAGACGTTCCTGCTTGGTTTTCATTCTTCAGCCTCACTTCTTAGCCCCCCAAGGCCTCCCCTCCCCTCAGTCCTGTATCCAGTAAATGGTCCGTGTCCCCCCCCCCCCAGGGGGCCCCCCTCACCTCTGTGCTTCCACCCCCCTTGTCAGGTCGTATGGTGCGGGCTTAATAGCAGTGCTTGGTGTCGTTGACCTCACCACTTTTACTTCTGAGCGCAAATCCCATTTTGTGTATTTTCTCAGCGGAGGGAAAGGAGGGAAGATGGATTTGGAAAAGCAGCGAGGGGGGCTGGGCTTTGTGTTGAAGTCTCTTGGGGTCGGGGATGGTGGGGAGCTGATGGAACAGGGGGCAGGTGTAGTAAACAGGAAAAGGAGTGGGAGGGAGGGGTGTAATGTAGGGTGGTAGGTGGTATTGACGAGCTAGCTAACTGAAGGATTAGCGTAGCCGCTAGGAGCCTGGAGCTGCCCTTCAACCCCACTAGTGCAACTTTTAATGAACTGCTCCTCAGACGCACACACACACACACAGTAGTTTAGGGTCAGCCTTAACATTATTTACTAAAACCTTGGTCTGTCTATTTATACCCCTGTTATATTTTGACCTGAATCTAGCTTTTCTATTCAAACTTCTTCATCCTCTCTCTCTCTCCTTCCCTCTGTCCTGTAGGCAGATTACTGCTGTGGAGCGATGTGTGCATCAGTTAGCTTGCTACTGTGTGTTTGTATGTGTTTCAGTGTCTGGCATCGGGTAAAATATGCAGGCTCTCAGATCATTAGCAGGCTCCTGCACTGAGTCTTTGTTCAGCGATTGGCTGCTCCTTGGATCTGATATGCTGCATTTCACTGCTGTGGCGCGCACACACACACACACACACACACACACACACACACACACACACACACACACACACACACACACACAGATTCTAATCTGAAGACATACATGTAGTCATTTAGCAAACGCTCTTATTGAGAGCGACTTACAGCAAGTACAGGGAATCTCCCCCTGAGGCAAGTAGGGTGAAGTGCCTTGCCTAAGGACACAATGTCATGTTGAAACACAACTGGGGTTTGAACCAGGGCCATTCTGATTACTAACCTGACACCTTAACTGACTGCGCCACATGACTCCCTGTTACACTACTCCATACAACACTGTTACTACTCTGTCCATCTCCGCATTCTCCTTCCCCCTCAGTGCTGTTCCTGTTCCTGTTATGGGTTTGTCTTTTGGCCATCTTACTGACACCTTTGACGTACATAATAGTTTAGTTTTTTCCTAGCAATATGAGTTTTTGAGGAAGGAACCACATTCATATAACCGCGTGTGTGTCCAGTGTTTTTCGCTGGAACGGAAACACAGTTCAGTTCAGTTCAGTTTAAGTTTATTGTCCCCCAAAGGAGGAAACTTGACTTGCAGCAGGTAAAAAAAAAAACATACAGATAGCACAACAGTTGAAACAGTTAAAAAGGCACATCCACATACACATAACACAGACTAGTTAAAAACACTGTTACACAGAGTTTTAGATTTCACCCTGAGCCATCTGCTAGGGGTCGAAGGTCACACTGCTGAGGTGTGGTACTGGAGGAGGTCTGGGCCACACACACAGAGTAGTTCAGAGGAGAAATGAATGAACTTGCTACTTACTGTAAGGCAAGGTATTTTTATTTATTTATTGATACAGCACAATTCACACACTGGGTAACTCAATGTGCTTTACAGAAATGAAAGACAATTACAAGCAGTAAAATAAATGAACGGATGTTTGCCTTAACTGTGTTTTCTTTTTTTCTTTTTTACTTAAATGTTTAAATTTTTAAATTTATTATTTATTTAAAACTGTGTTTTCTAAGGGGGTCTTGAGCCCTCTCATGCAATCGGCCATTTAACATGAGGTGTCAACTGGCTGGTAAACGGAAGACAATCCAACAGCCTGTGGCATTAATAAATTAAAACCAAAACTAAAAGAGAACAGTGCAGATAAGCCTGGACTTGAACATTGTCAGAGTAGAGGCCTGTCTCACCTCATCTAACGTAATGTTGTGTTTCTGCTCTCTCACTCCATCTCTCTCTCTGTCTTCATGTTGCACTGTCTTTCCTCTCCATTGCTTGTGTCCTGTCTTTGACAGGAACTAGCTAATTTCCTGAGCTTCCTTTTGTGTGTGTGTGTGTGTGTGTGAGACTGTGTGTGTGTCTACCACTCTCCCTTCAGCCCATTTCCAGGCTTGTGGTATAGCAAACGTTAGCGTGGTGACTGACGTGTTTGTACAGCCTGTCACCTACACACTGCAGAAACAGTTGCTCATATGAACTGCTCTAAGAAGCCGGGATAAAACCCGAGCAAAGCCAACGTTTTCCAGACCACACCATGCAGAAAGAGGGAAATGGCTGACAAGAGTGTGCTTGCCTCATTTAACGTAATTAAGGGTTGAACAGGGTTGATCTCTGAGCCCGCCTATTTATGGTAATGATGTGTGTGTGTAGCACCTTGCTTACCAGACTGCCAGTCACTGTGTGATCAAAGGCAGCAAGCTTCCAGAAGCCTCTAAAGACAATATGCAGGCCCTCTGTCACATTGCCCCCCCCCCCCAGGTTAATAAGTCAGACATGATAACTAGACAGAGCTAATGTCCACTGCAGATGGTGTGTCCCTGCCGCAACTCCCCCCAGTCCTCCAGCTCAGGGTATCGACCTGCTCCTGGTATGGAGAAATGCCTGCCCAGCAAACAAAATCAATGCTGTTTCTTTTTCTTTTTTTTCTTTCTCTCTCTCTCCCTCCCTCCCCTTCTCTCTCCTCCAACTGGCTCTCATTATCTGCAATGAATACAAAGCACATACTGTCAAGTAGAGCAGGACACACCCTCCCTCCCTCCCTCCCTCCCTCCCTCCCTCCCTCCCTCCCTCCCTCCCTCCCTCCCTCCCTCCCTCCCTCCCTCCCTCCCTCCCTCCCTCCCTCCCTCCCTCCCTCCCTCCCTCCCTGCCTCTCTTCCTGTCTCGCTCCCCTCCCTCCCCGTTCTATGGTAAAGACTGAACAGCCCATCTTGGGGTGAGATTTTGGTGGGATGCGGCTACAATCAGGTCACAAAGCGCAAACACGTTCGCAAATATCGACCCTCTCTTCTGCGTTCATTTTCCCACCAAGTGCCAATTTTTCCATTTCGCATGACTGAAAGTGAACCGTCCCGGCCTCTGGTGTTATTGGAATCATGTAATACTGGCTCTACTGTAAGCTCTGCTTGGCTGGGCCGAACCCGTGGACAGAGGGTGTGAATGGAATACGATCTGTGTTCCAGTATGCGTCCGTTGGCCCAGCCCCTCGCTGTTTATTTAGCTAGTGGGCTGTCCATCTCGGTCCAGTCCCAGGGATAAGATCAAGACCTATTTTCACCATTATGCAAGTGTTCCCAAACTCGCTCGCTCTCTCTCCCTTTCCTTGCTTCTCTCGCTCTCTTTCTCCCTCTGTGTCCCTCTATCTTTATCTTGCTCTGACACACTCTCACTCCCTTATCTCTCGTTCACCAACCCCTCCTCCTCATTCTCTCTCTCTCCTCCTCTCCCCCTGCCTCCCTCCCTCCCTCCCAGGGTTTTGACAGGGATTACGAGAGGGTTAGATTAGCAGGGGTCGCACAGTGGGCCCGTCTGTCTGCCGTCAGAAAATAGATTTCATTTTCGTGTCTCCAGATGCTTCCCCTCACTGCTTCACGGCCGCGTCCAGGAATTGGCTGGCCTGTCAGTCTCGGGGGGTGGGGTGACTGGGGGTCTTTTAGTGGCTCACACGGCAGTAGCCTCCGCTAACTATCAGAGTCATGCCAGCTTGCCTGGACTGTTCCACGCACGCCTGCTGCCTTAACATGTGCTTGTACACAAACACATACGCACAGGCAGGCCACGGTTGGAGAGGAACGTGGTGCGCTTGTATCGTAAGGTGTCTTATCGAGAACCAGGGAGAGGTGGGTACGGGGGATGATAGGCCCAGGGTCTGGCTCATGTTGTTGAGGGAAAGGGCAAGGAAGGGTTCATCGGGAGATGGGGGGAGGGGTGGGGTGAGGGGATGCATGTAGTCCTCCTCTGCCATGTCCATTCTGCCTCTACTGGAGGTACGGATGTTTTGGGAACTCTGGTTTGCACAAGTCTCACACACACACACACACACACACACACACACACACACACACACACACACACACACACACACACCAATACAAACAGTGAGTGCCAACACACCCTGTGAGGTGTTTAACATAATACTATTACAAGGCTGCCAAGCCGAAGCATTTTAACCTCCGACAACAGGAAGCTGACTTATATAGCGAGGTGCAGGAGCTTAACTGGACTTATATTTCTTAATTTCTTAACCTGTCACCCCTTTGTGCCCCAACCCTAGCTTCTTAAATATCCGACTCCTCTTGGTGCTAGCGATATCCCCCTGATCACTGGTCTTAGGTCAGAAGAGACTTCAGTCTACTTTTAAAGGTCAAAGGACTTGACATTAGGCCTACAGCTCTCTCTCACCACTCAACTCTGCTGCGAGTGAATGGATTCAGGGTTCTGGAGTCGAGTGGACTTTCATACTCTGGAACATTCTGGGTTGTTTAGACATTTTGCCTCCTGTTATTCGACCAATGGTTGATTAGTTAATTTTTTTTAAGACCACGCTCACTTAATCCTCTCTCTTTCTCTCCTTTACTCTCTGTCTGTCGCTCTCTGTCTCTACCTCTCTCTCATTGTTTCTATCACTCGATTTGTTTCAGTTAATGACAAGTTTGGAAGTGAGGTTTCACCCCAGTAGTGACAGACATGAAACGTTTTCCTTGGAAAAGAGAGAGTGAAGCCCTTGGGACACCACTGTCACCTTGGTGACCTCAGCGTGAGATCTATCAAAAATGCATGCGCTGTATCGAGCTTAGGAAGGCCCCCCCCCACCCCAGCCTCACTCGCCCTCCCACCCTAATGCCCGTCCCACTCCTGTCTGTTGTCTTCACACTGGATGATCAGTAAACAGGCTTTTCTGTGGATTTTATGGAGTGTAGCCTTTTGATCTGCTGGGATTTTGGGGTCAGGTTAGTCTGCTGCTGGTCATGGTGCTGGGTCTTTCGTGCGCATGTGTGGCTTTCCATAACATAGTGGGGCTCTCCGTAGGTGGCCAGGGCTAATGTGTTGGTGTGAAAGGCAGCTTTAGGCCCGCTCCATCTCACACACACACACACACACACACACACACACACACACACACACACACACTAGGCAGATAGCACAGCACGCACTATCGTGTTGCCTGACACAAACGCGTTGGGAGATCAGAGAGCTTCGCTGTCGAGACGGCATCCAGCCCCCGTGCCGCACATCAAATATGGATGCGTGTGGGAAGCGTCAACATAACCCTCCCCCCATCCAGAGGAGCTGTTCATCAAAGTTCTGTTGACATGGCGTGTTCCTACGTCATCTCCCGATCGTGTGTGCAAGTTTTGTCTCAAGTGTTGCCCTGTCTCATGTGCATCGTCATGGGTGTTTTTCGGTATCACCACTGAGCTGCAGCACAGGGTGATATCTCCTGGAATATCAGCGAGCGCCGTCTCCCAGTAGGTGTTGCTAAATCAGACCGGCTTCATGAATAGTCTGATCTGGTTGTAATTAAGGAGGAGGCTGGAGGGAAGGGGGGGTGGGGGAAGAGAAAGGGGGGGGGGGTGATGGAGAGACGGAGAGAGAACATCTCAGAGCTCAGATCTCCAGTTGCTGTTTAAAATCCTTTCCTTGCCAAGGTGTGCCCCAGCGTTTTGGCTTGCACATGTTTTGGGGGGCTGTGGGTCTCCGATATGATGTGGTCGCGCGCGCACCAGTCTCTATGCTGGTGTTTACGGGGGTGCTGGGTGGAAAACATAAATTGGAGACAGAGTGTTCTCCGTCTGGAAGGCTTGGACGAGGTTTTGGGCTCGGAAAGCTGGCTTTCCTCTCAGGAAGTGTTGTTCCTCACCGCCTCTCCATAAACAGTGGAAAAGACACCCAAAGAAAATGTCTCCGGCTCACTATTTCCACTGTAAACACACATGCACATGCACAGCCCTGTCGCTTTCAGTTTTTTTTCTTCTTTCCCCTCTCTCCTCAGCCTCCCCCAGTCACTGAGTTTGGAGGAGAGGGATGTTTGTTTGTTTTTTAGTAATTCTTTTAGGGTGAGGGGTGTAGAGGAAAGGTCACCTTTCCAAACCTAACCCTAACCTCGAGCTTGACATTGATGAATATGAGCTTGAATAGGCTAAAGAGCCCACCTACTCACAGAGTTGAGTTTGTCTCATGTTCAGGGGGAATCCCACTCATAATCCAAAGGTTGTGTGTTTGTAACCGTGCCAAGCTGGCCCTCCAAAGGTCACAGCCTCAGAAGTGTGCCTAGTTTGTTGTCTCTCACACGGGTTGCCAACCCTGCCAGGATTTTTCTAAAAGTCTCACTGTTTGAATTTTCGTTACTCTGCGTCAATTCCTTGTTAGCTGGGAGATGGAAGTAACAACTTTGTCATAAAAAAGATATGTATATGTGTCAGTATGATGATGTCTGTTGTCACAAGTGGTTTTGACAGTGGTGTACAGCGTGCATGGCTCTGTCGCAGAACACGTGTGCTGGTGGGGGGGGGGGGGGGGGGGGGGGGCATGTGAGAGGGAGAGAGAAAGAGGGAGAGACCGAGAGGGGAGAGAGAGAGACAGATTTTTCTTACATTTCCTCTGTAGTGAAAGACGAGACAAGATGGACACTTCATATCGCTCCTCCGTGCCAGAAAACTCATCTAAATGGAAAACACATTGTCTTCATTATTTTGTGAGGACTGAAAGACCGGCGTCGTCATGGTAACAGCCATCTGAGTGAGCGTGAGCGGGCAGCCGAGGGGCTGATTTTAAGGCCAGAGGAATGGAGAGAGAGAAGGGAGACCGAGAAACGAGAGGAAATGGGAGGGGTAGGTGGGTGGGGGTGAGGAGGAACGAGGAAAAAGAAAGAGGGGGTTGGAGACAAATGGAGAGAGAGTGAAGGATGGAGAGAAAGCACTGAAGAGAAGAGGAGGGGGACGAGGGGAAAAGGAGGGATTTAAAGGGAGATAAAAAAATGTAAAGAGAGGGAGTAAAAGAGAGAGGGGGGGGGGGCGCCGGAGTGGGGGGGTGGGGGGGGTGGGGGGTAAGAGTTGAGAGTACACTGGCAGAACAGCGTTTCTATCTGTGCCAGACGGTGAAAACGAGCGGTTAGTAGCTCTGCGAGAGTTGTTCAGAGGCTTCATTAATTTCAACAGGCCATGAGATAAGTTTAACATCTCAGAAAACCGTACCCCAGTGTCCTGCCTTTTAACACCAGCTCTACACGTGTGCTACAAAGAAGCCGTGAGTGGTAGGCCCAGATGATCTAGGATCACATCTTTATCCACACACACACAATCCTCCAGCCTTCATGCTAAAACCCCCCTGAGCCTGGCCTGTGAACACAAGGCAGGCTCTCTTGACGTGGCAGTCCCTAAGAAGAGCTGCTGCGCCGGTTCAGTTCATATGTACCCGAGCTAGGTCACACCCCAGAAAATATAACCCAAGTGCTAGAGCTATCTAATCCAGTCAAATCCCTCTCCTTGTCAACTTCATTCTCCCTCCTCTCCAAGGCAGTCTAGGATTTCCATGACACACTGTCAGTTTAACATCAACCCCAGGATTAGGGAAACATTACCAGCCACTCCAGAGTGAGACCTCTGATTGTTTATTTACGTGTGTGTGTGTGTTCGTGTGTCCTGCAGCAATGACTGAATCCCAACCCCATGCTCAGAACATTGTTTTGACAGCCGCGAGTGATTAAAGAAATTGAAGTAATTGCTCATGTCATTGTCATGTAAATAGAAGCACTTATCCCACTCACTTTGCCACCCCAGAAAGCCGTGGTTCATCCTTAGGTGTAACCGTTATGCAGCGTTGGGGCTGGATGGGTTTAAGTCATTATCGGGCATTAGCACCATGTTGATTATTGATACCGTGGAGGCTGTGTGGCTGGTTGGGCAGCTGGCTTTATAGCTGGTTGAGCTGCTGACTGTGTGGCTGGTTGGGAGGCTGGCTGTGTGGCTGGTCGGGAGGTTGGCTGTGGGACTGTTTAGTAGGCTGGTTGTGTGGCTGGTTGGGAGGCTGGCTGTGTGGCTGGTTGGGAGGCTGGGTGTGTGGCTGGTTGGGAGGCTGGCTGTGTGGCTGGTTGGGAGGCTGGCTATGGAACTGGTTGGGCAGCTGGCTTTATAGCTGGTTGAGCTGCTGGCTGTGTGGCTGGTTGGGAGGCTGGCTGTGTGGCTGGTTGGGAGGCTGGCTGTGTGGCTGGTTGCCTTGGCTGGCTGGTTGGCTGTAGATCTTGGCGATTCATGTCACATTGTAATTGGTTTACCTGCTCTCTGTGTGTCTGTGTCTGAGAGGAGCAAAACAAATTATCCAGAGATGACCCTTCCCACACACACACACACACACACACACACACACACACACACACACACACACACACACACACACCCTTCCTGTTCTCTTTCTCTCCTGCAGAACATGCATGTTCTGTGTTGAGGATAAGCTGAAAGTTTGGCAATGTGTCCGTGTATGCTGACTCTCCCTCTATAAATACATACAAACGCACACACAAAAAGATGGACGCATGCTTCACACATACAAATTATCTCTATTTATTAAAGAACGAGATGTTTTTCTCTTTCGTTCCTCTCTCTCTCTACCTCTCCCCCCCCCCTCTCTCTATCTCTCTACCTCTCTCCCGCTTTCTCTCCCTCTGACTCTCTCTCTCTCTCCCTCTCTCAAACTGCATTCAAGCCATGAGTGTTGTGCGAACAAACACATTCGCTGCACACACAAAGAATCTCCACCGTAGCACAGCGGCAGCGCTAAGTGTCATAGCTAGCTCCGGGTATGGCAGGTAGCTCACATTGCAGTGAAAGCCTTGAATGTGCTGGTCTGCACTCGGCTTGGCCACCAGCTCACTGTGGATTTATTGAATGCAGCAGCGGTGTTGTTACTCCATTAGGCGGTTCCATTTTCACCGCTGAGTACGTTTGGTATGCTCTAGCCAGATTCACTGGCTGTTGGGTGTCTACACACACACACACACACACACACAAACACACACGCTTTAGCTGGCAGCCTACACCCTGCATAAGCCTCTCCGTCAAGGCTATCTGGTGGTTAACCGTGGTGTCATCTCTGTTAACACTTAATGCTGTGACAGTATTCGTTATACGGCTCCATCCTGCTCCAGCTCGCTATCCAGCTATTAACTCAAGCTCAAGTTGGACCTGGGAATCTGGCGGGTTGGCCTGGAAAGCAACCAGCACCGACTCTGCATTGAAGCGAATCTGCTGTGGGCGGATTCAGCTCCAGGGGGTCAGAAGGTCACAGTACACCTCTGGGCCCTGGTAATGTAGTTATGAGAGACAGAGCAGAGCAGACACTCTGGCCCCAGAACTGGAAGGAGCTGTCTGGTGTCATTACCCTGACGGCTTGCCAATGAAACACACATACACACACACGCGTGCTCGCACAAAGTTCATGTTCTGAGCAAGGAATTTGCGTGTGTGTGTGTGGGTTTGGTTGCGGTTGGATAGAATGGTTTATTTGGCTAATTAGGGTTATCCTGTAGAAGATCAAATGAAGGAAGTAAAACCTGACGCAGCAGGAGCCGCCACGCAGAAAAAGAGAACGGGCGCCGACGCTTCAGAATCGCTCTCTCTGTCGGGAGGTTCGTCACAATCGGCAGCGTACGCGCCTGGCATTGTTTTCCGGTACGGCTCCCCAAGCGCTTCCCTGCAGTGGTTGGGCGCGGAAACGAGACCCGTTCCTGTTTGGGGGGGTGGGGGGTTGGGAGGGTGGTTAGGCGGTTAGGCAGCAGACAGCGGTGATTGCATTCAGGTCAGCATTTATTGTATTTTTTTGGGCCGGTGTCGCTGAAACCAAAGGAGACTGAATTTCTCAGCTTACCGGCGAGCTGTGAGCCGACCGTCCAGCTGGAGTTGATCCCACGGGGTTAGCTTTACACTGACCTGTCAGCTCGATCCGTCAATCACCTCCCCTCGCCGTCTCATTCCGTCTGCTATCTTCGGGAGTGTTTATTCGCAGCAGAGCCCTGGCTTGTATTGCTTCTCATCCTTGTGGTTGCCGTCGAGGTACCGCCCACCTGCCCGTCCTCATCCGTTCACCGGTGACCTGGAGTGTCATGCGCTACATGGGTGAAGGCAGCGGTCCCCAACCTTACTTGAGGTGTGGTAATACAACAGAATAAAAGGATACGACTGCCATAAAAACGGGTATTTTCGCAATTTTATAAAACACGCAAAGACACTTTCCAAATACGTTTTTTCTTTGTTTTGTTCATTTTGCTAGCCTGGGGAATTTTTATTTAGCGGTAAGACCAAGATGGAGGCGCGTGCACAACGCGAAGCCCAGTGTCCCACTAGAATCTGTACAGCTGTACATTTGTCTTAAATCACTTTAATCTGTACATACCCTGTATATTCTGATTATACTGTACATACTGTGTATATTCTGAGTATACAATTACAATCATATTCTGTTGTAATAACTGCACTCCTGTACTTGTACCTGTGTAATGACAATAAAGTTGAATGTAATCGAATCTAATCTAATATGTGTTGCCGGCCGAAGCAGCCTTATGAAGGTAGCGTTTATAGGTAAGATGTGACCAAGGCAGGCATCTTGACATGCATCAAGAGTGAGTCAAAGACAGAGAGAATCTGTAAATTTTTTTCTAAATAAAACGTCCTTCAGAATCAGATAATAAATCAAATGGAAATAATGTCAGTTATGTATTCTTTTGCACGACCCAGTACCAATTGACCAACAGACCAGTGCCGGTTTGCGCGGCCCGGGGGTTGGGGACCCCTGGGTTAAGGGATATGCAACATTGGCCGGTATTGTGCTCCACAGCCTTATAACATGGTAGTCATCTCCACCGAAATCACATGAGCGACAGAATTTTGCTTTTCGTGACGGCAGAAAGTAGGGTGCAGGAGCACGCAGAGTCTTCCTGCTGTGGTATTTATAGTCGCAAGACTGGAACATTCTATGGAATAAGGGATTCATTCAACATCATGTGAGCCTCGGCTCAAGTGCCTTTCCATCTCATGAGTGACCTGATTTACTAACTCATGGATAGACACAGCCTGTCCCGCTCATAGAGGCGGCAGAAAGGGGTAACGGACTCCCATGCGTCTTTCTGCATTTGAGAGGACGCGGCCCCTGCTCGCCCTTACGCTCACATGCAAATGCAGCCAAATACAGGCACACGTGAATATACAAAGACAAATGCATGCACGTGGAGCATTATTGTTATTGTAGCATGCACGTCCACATGCATGTCTCCCACACACGAGAACGAACGCACGTTACTCATACATTGGGGGCACTCTATCACATACAAAAACACAGTATATTGCTCTGTCACAGTTTGACCTTTAGTCCTGTGTACATGCTGGACTTTTCTGTAGCGGGTCACGGTGGAATAACCAATAGTGTCTGGATGTACGGCATCATTCTCACGATGTATGTTTCACGATCTAAAAGCCCACTGTGTTCGGGGGCTATCACGTTGCTATGATCAGTGACCAATGCTCTTTGTAAAAGCTCTCTCTTGTAAGTCACTTTGGCAACTGCTAAATGAATAAATGTAAATGTAACTCTGTGATGCTCCGCAGCGAGGGCCTGTATTTATAGACGAGCTAGACAGCTCACATGCTCTCCTATAGCAGCTGTTTGCGTTGCAGTTCCAGGGTGTCATCGTGGTCATCGCATTGGATGACAAGGTAAACAAAGAGCGGCGTTAGCATTTCTGTTGGTGGTGCCAGGGAGCCCGAGGAAGGGAGCGAGGAACCTGCATTGGAAGAAGGCGGAGGAGATAAAAAGGCAGCATGTGTGCTCCCATCTCTGGCGGATGGAGGGAATATGATGCACGCACAAGCAACTTCAGCCTCCAGACAGAGAAACAGAGAGGGAGAGAAAAAGAGAACAGGGGTTTTGGCAGGGAGGGAAAGAGGCCAGCTCGACTGAGTGCTCTTGATTGGCCTGTTTGAAAACACACGAACAGCAGAGAGGGAGCGTGCGTGCGGGCATGCGGGAGAAGGAAAGGGGAAGGGGGGGGAGGGAAAGGCATGTGTGAGAGGGAGAGAAAGGTGGGGGTGTGTGTGTGAGTGAGAGAGAGAGAGAGAGAGAGAGAGAGAGAGAGAGAGAGAGAGAGAGGAAGAGAGAGAGAGAGTGAGATAGAGAGGAATAGAGAGAGAGAGAGAGAGAGAGAGAGAGAGAGAGGAAGAGAGAGAGAGAGTGAGATAGAGAGGAATAGAGAGAGAGACACTGCTGTGGGAGTGTCTTGCTGTGCCGTGCCGCCCTGCAGCCCAAACCACATTAGAGCAAATGAATCCATTCCACCTTCCGTTATGGCAGCTCCCTCACATGATGGGGGGGAAGTAGGGAGGGGGGCCAAGAAAGGAGAGGGAGGAGGGAGCGTGGCAGGTTTCAGATAAAAGCGTGAAAGAGTGAAAATGAGAGGGAAGAGGGGAGTGAAGCGAGTGAGTGGGTGGGGGGGGGGCATTGCAAGAGGCCAGAGCTGGTGTTTTGGAGGCGCGGGAGGAGGATGAGCCGGAGAAGAACAGGACCTGAGCAGCGGCCCTGGCGGCTGTTGTTCTCTCTGCCTTGCCTCCTCCTCATCCTCGCCCTTCATCCTTGTGTACCTTCTTGTGCCTCGACAGGACGACATGCTTGCGTGCGTGTGATTATGAAGAGATAATTTACTAATTCACTCTCTCTATTTTTTTCTTTCTCTCTATAACGCTCTCTTTCTCCCCCCCACCCCTCTCTCTCTCCCTCTCTCTCTCCCTCTATCATGTAGCCTCGGCCAAGCCTGCCCCTTCAGACACACCCCAGCTCTTTTCCTATTACTCTGCTTGGGTTTCAATGTCTTGCAGGGGCACCCCCTCCTCTACACACACACACACACACACACACACATACACACACCTCTCGCTCCAGAGGATGGTTCCGGAAACGCTGCTGCGGCTGCTGCTGTTGTGCTTTGTTACCTCGCTATGATTCATATCATGCCCTCCCTCTGCTGTTTGAAGGCTTGTAATATGAACTGCATAATTGGTTGTGTAATCCCTGCCTCACACCTCCAGTAAGAGGAGCCGGGTGGACCTGATGAGGTTGTCTCGGAGGTCCTCGGTACAGCAGTATGGCTTCAGTGCAAGTCATTGAAAGATAACCCCCCAAAAACAATATAATGTGGGAGGGAATGGCATCATGTGGCGTAGTGGGTTAGGGAGTCGGGATGGTAATCATAAGGTACCCAGTTCGAACCCTGGCTGTGCCAATATGATGTTATGTCCTTGGGCAAGCCACTTCACCCTACTTGCCTCAGGGGGAATGTACCCTGTACTTGCTGGAAGTCGCTGTGGATAAGAGCGTCTGCTAAATGATAACATGTAATCATGTGACTACCTGGAATAAGGTCATGAATGTTCCCGTTCAGGAACGTGTTGCAGCAGCTTCTTTAGTCATGGAACTTCAGCGGACGAGCTGGGAGAGGTTTTTGCTATCTGGGATCTGATGGCAGATTCATCTGTGATGTTTTGATATGGAAGCCAGTGGAAGCCTGGTTTTTTTCACAGAGGTATTTTATCTGTTACATAAGGACAAGCCCCGGGGCGAGGACAGAGCTGGGTGGGAGATGAGTGCCGAGCATCCGCCTGGACGCTGGAGCAGACATGATGCTGGCCTGTCTAGCATGGCACAGACCAGCATGCTGCAGCAGGCAGCCAGGCAGACAGTAAACCAACCATGCAGCCAGCCAGTCAGCAAGCTACATTCTTCCCCAGCTAGCATGGCACAGACCTGCAGGCTGCAGCAGGTAGGTATCCATCAAACTAGCCAGGCAGTCAACCAGTCCGAAAAGCAACTACATTCATCCAGCGAGCCAGTCAGTCAACCAGCTACATTCATATATAAAGCTAGCCTGTCAGTCCACCACTGCATACTCAAATCTGCTTTCCCCCCTTTCAGCATGGAGGCTCCTGTTTTAGAACAGCCGACAAAAGCTTTTCTTATTGGTCTTAGCTGGATGTGTAAGGGGCAGGAGGGGGAGGTTGCAGAGAAAACGGTTAATCAATAACTACAAGGTCAGACAGACATGCAGGCAGGCAGGTATGCAGACAGGCAAGCAAGCTGGCAGGCAGGCAGGCAGTGGTCTGGAGTGTGTCCTTTTAGTGGTCTATAGGGCCGCTTGGCTGTGCTGAGGGATTTGTAGCGCTTGTAAAGGCTTTAAGGAGCCTCAGTAGAATTGAGTTCTGCGTGCAGGCAGGTTTGGATACTGGGAGAGAGAGACCCCTACTGGTATCTGTATCTACTAGCAGTGCACTGGGAGGAGATTGCATCCTGTTCAATTAATTTTGTGTCATTTTGGGGTTTCCCCTGGATTTGCATTGACCGTTTAGAAGTGTACACTGATTAGGACTCCAACTGAAGAATGCTGTAAACCAAGCCCATTCCACTCAGAACATTCAACACAATACACACCTTGTTTCTGATGTGTTGATTGATTTCAAAGTATGTATTTCGTAAAAAAAAAAAATTAAGAGCCTCCTTGAAAGTGTAACACGTTAATCACTTCATTTGTATTTCAAGGTATTCTACCCTTGTAATTCCTAATCTCTCTGGATTAACACTCCAGAATGTTCTAAAATAAGATTTATTTTTTATTTTTCACCTGTGATCTTAACAGCTGATTTGCGGAAACTGGAGCATTTCAAGCCTTCTCAGTGCTCAGTATTTTGAGAGGTGCGATGAGTTCCGTTATCCCTGAACGCTCCTAACATGGTTGGTTGAGCCGTACCGTTCTTCGATGCCTTTCTCTCTTCCCTCCCCCCGTCACCTCCCCCTCTGGCTTTCTCCTTTCAACACCACCACCCCCATTTTTTATTCTCCCCACCCCATTTCGCCCCCCTCCCTCCCTGTCTCTGTCTGTCTCGGCAGGGCCCTCGTGGGGGTACTTGGTCAGCTGACTTCCACAGATTAGGCTTCCTCACTGCTGCACAAAGGGTTCTCGCTTCCTCCGTTGTGGGAGGGAGTCTGCACATGCGATGAGAGTGAACGATCCACCTGTTGATCCATCCGCATTTCTCCTCAGTGCTGGGGTGGGGGGGGGGGGGGAGTCACAGAGAGAAAGCGAGACAGAAGGGTTTAGAATACTTTTTAAATGAACTTCTAAATAGAGATAATGGGCTCTGTGATGTTGACAGTGGTGCGTTGGATCCAGTAGTTAGTAAAACTACAGTAGTTATGTAGCCTAAGTGAAACCCCGCTTCCTTCAAGCTGGGTTGTCCTACGTGCTGATGAAAAGTGTCTACAGCTGTTTCCCTTAGTAATTCCTCAGAGCTGCAGACAAGAATGTTCTCCTGACTAAGAACAGAGGTGTCCTTTTGTCTCTGAGATCCGAAGTGACTGTATGTCCTATGATTGTCGTTCATGCTGTCACCTGTCAAACCGCTTTCTCCAAGTGACATGGCTGGCGCCAGAGTACTTAAACCACAACTAAATGGACCTGTCTGTCTGTGTGTCCCCTCCCAGAGTCAAGCACCTTGATGGCGTCGAGATAAAGAGAGGAAGAAGTCGACAAGATGAACACGCTGCCGTCGATGGACCGGCACATTCAGCAGACCAACGACAGGCTGCTGTGCATCAAACAGGTGAGAGACCTCGCCGACCCCCGACTAGACACCAGGGTTCTTTAGAAGAGGGGGGGGGATGGGGGGGGGGTGTGGGCAGGGCAGGGAAGGAGCAAGAAAGTCGATAGAGAGACGGCGGGGAAGAGAGAGGGGAAGTGGAAATGGAATTGGAAGGTGAAATAGAGACCAAGAGAGAGAGAGCAAGAGAGAACGAGTAGGGGCCCAACTCCTCTCCAGCTGTTCTTCTCTCTCTCTTTTCTCTCTTCTCCCCTGGCCATACACACCTTATATGGACATCTGCTAGTCTGGCCATTAGCTGCAGACAGATCATATTTCACTGAGTCTGAGACAGAGAGAGAGAGAAAGAGAAACAGAGAGAGACAGAAAGACGCTGAGTAAAAAAAGAAAATAAATAAAAACTGCTGTTGAGAAACTAGTGACTGTGGAGAACTGCCCGGTCTTAGCTCCCTTGTTACTGTTCAGAGTAGACAATATCACTTAGTTTAAAAAAACTACAGAACCGAAACAACCTCTCTCACACTCACAGTCTGAGACAGATTACTGCAGGCTTTCGACAAGGTTTGTTTGTGGGTGTGACTCATTGTCTGCCGAAGGCTCCTTCTGAGAGAATTTCAGGGTACTTTGTTGGTCTGTGGCTGAAAGGGGAGACATGCATCCTCTTCTATGACGTATCTTGCCCATCCACCCGTAAATATATGCCAGACGTAATTCACCGGAACATCAGGAGAGATACTCCATCCGTTACATGTGCGGACTTTCTACACGTGTGAAATGCGATGTAATTCAGATGAACAGGGGCCGGGTCCTGCATCATTTAAGCAGCTATTGGACAGCCCTGGGCAGGGTCAACCCACCCTGCTGGACAGGTAGGGTAGGGAAGGGAGACCAAGGGGGGCTGCTGAAGTCTGTCTCACTGCGAGGCGGCTGAAACTGCCTCACTGTCACTGCAGCTCACACATGCCATCCTAAACAGTAAACACACAACCCCATGCACCTATCCCCAGTCCCCCCTCTCCTGGCCCCAGGGTCTCATTTCAATCCTACTGGCTCTCTCTCACTAGGCTCCAGCTTGTTAGACGGGCTAAGTAAAAACCGCCACTGAGCAAGCATCGTCTCCAGACAGACAGGCCTCTCTGTGATGTCACGCCCATCAGAGAGAGCGAAAGGACTCCTCTCAATAATTCTATTATTTCACTCGTCTAAGAGGCTTCTCTGCCCCGCCGTTCGTTGAGCCGCCTCCTCTTCTTTTCTCCTACCTCTCCGTCCCTTCCTTTCAATCATCCCCTTTTCCCTCCCCTCCCCTCTCTCTCTCTCTTTCTCTGTCTCAGAGATCAGGAGTCCACAGCTGCTTCCACAATCGCTAATCTTCACATTACAAAAGATGAGTCATTGAAGACTTCTCTCTGAGCTCATGATATCGTTGGTGTACTCAAGGTCTTTCTCTGTGGGCGAACATGAAGACTGCCGGAGCTGCGAGAACAGCCAGAAACACACACAGACACACACACACACACACACACACACACATACACACACACATACACACACATGACGGACCGTGATTGCCGGCTCGCTCCTATAACAAGGTTTTGTCAGGCTTTGGCAAAGCCTCCCATTCAAATGCTCACCTCTGCTGCCCCCTAAAGACAATGCGCCCCCCGCCCCACCTTACCCTTCTAAAGATGTACAAAAACCCAGACTTTCCTTCCCGGATGAGAATAATAAACATTTTTTAAGTAGGTTCAATCGCCTTGGCTGAGCGCGCCTCAACTCAGAGCCATTTCGAAATCATTAACCTTGCGAGGGGAGGAGAGGGAGCTGGCTTTAAAGCATCTCATTGTGTCCTGCGAGGCCCAAGTAAATGGAGAGACGAAAGGGAAATGGAAAGGTTTCGGCTCATTGGTGGGGGGGGTTGGAAGGGGGGGGGGTTGCTAGCCGATGTAGTCCAGCCCTGTACACACAAAGGTGGTGGTTGGGCCAAGAGGCTAGGGCCAGGTGTGTGGGGAGATGGTGGGGGTGATGTGGGAGGCTGAGGTGGGGAGGGGGGTGGAGGGAGGTAAGGGGTGATTGGCATTGTCAGACTGTAGCGCAGCGTGGCGCAGGATCTTTCAGGACTGTGGGGGGAGGATGAGAGGTATAAGAGAGGGTGGTTGGAGGATTAGGTAACCACAGGGGTGGAATTAAGGGTTAGCAAGTTGGGGAGGGCAAGCGGGGGAAGATGGGGGTGGGTGTTGCCAGGAAACACCGAATAGGAGCACCGACTTCATTGTTGCGGAGGTGGGTTCTGTTACCCACAATGCAGCAAGGGCCCTGACTCAACGTGATTGGAAGGAAGTGAATGTCTTCACAGGGTTTTCTTAGACGTGCAAGAGGGTTCATCCCCATGGGACAGTAGGGGAGATGAGGAGGCTGTATGCCTGGGTGGATATTTAATGTAAGACTTTGCCTCACAAATCATAGTTACACTTAGACTTGTCACTTAACAGACACTTTGATCCAAAACAATTTATTACGTACCCGATGTGGAGCAGAAGTGAGCTGACTAGACGCATCGGCTGTTCACAGTCAATCCTTTTAGGAAAGCATCATTTGTGCTTCAGCAAATTTCTGACTTTTTCCTGCCTCAACAGCACTTACAGAACCCGGCAAACTTCCACACGGCCGCCACGGAGCTCCTGGACTGGTGCGGAGACCCCCGGGCTTTCCAGAGGCCGTTTGAGCAGAGCCTCATGGGATGCCTGACGGTACGTAGACGACAACCCTGCCAGCCCTGACGTCAGCCGGCTCCAACTGCTTTCCAGGCTGGTCCTTCGGTTTACGGATCATATGACGTCATCTGAGGGGTGGGGTGTGTGCGAGAGTTGGGGTGGGGTGGGGAGAGGGGGGCACACGTTTCCATGCGAGCCAATCGCAGCCGGTGGTGAGCGTAACCCCCACGGAGAGCTGCAGCAGCTGCTCAGGTCATCCGTGGCCAGTGACAGAGGTTAAAACCTCAGACACACTCGGCACGCACACACACGTAGACTGGAACACAGACACAGTTAAACAAGGCCCTTAGCAGCCAGTCACCCCTGGCCACCTATTCCCTGTTCCACTGTAACTGCTCATTGATCTGGGCAACAGGCCAGAGTCCTGCAAACAAGCCCCAGGTGGAGGAGAGCTCAACACAAGGGGACACACACACACTCAGCTACACACACACACACACACACACACACACACACACACACACTGGCATGCACGCTCAGGCACTTACACCCTCAACAAACACATGTGTGGGCAGGAACACCCGCCTAGCATGTAGCCAGGCACAAAACTCACACGAAGAGCGACTGCTATTCGGATCTTAAGTAGAGATCAGTCTTTAAGAATTGTCTTTAACTGGAGTGGTGGCGCATGTAAACAGCCCAAATACTAAATGCTCATTAATGTGTAAATCAGAATGAAAGCTTCTTACTGGCTGAGAAAGAACCCTCCGATTGAGCCCCCCTCAGAGCTCTCCCCTGGCATGGGGTCGTTCCATCAGCCGAGTGGTTTGATCAGTCTGAAAGAACAAATGGCTTCTTATCTGGAGAATTAGCCACTGTTTCGCAACTCTGTGTCCTCTCTTCTCACTGCTTTTGTTGTCTGTGTCAAACTGCGGGAGTAGTACGTAATGTTTTGGAAACACATGTTCGTTTTCCCAGATACTTGAACGCACTCTGTCACTGGCCCCCCCTAAAAGAGGCACTTTAAATATAGCCTCTACATGACCTTGTTAAAGGTTATATGTGTTTAGGGTCAGCGGTGTTGTACTTCTGTTAGCAGCTACACACCAGAGGGGTTTCCCCCTTTTAATAGTGATTTACCGTCTCCTGATGCTTGTTAGCTTTCACTTAACATCCTTTTTAACCGATCATTAGTCGGAAAGGTGTCTAATAAAGCCGAACCGCTGTTTGGAGTCATAAACACAGAAGCTCTGTTAAGGCCTTGCTGCCCGAGCCCGGGTATTTCCTTGGCTAGGGAGACTGGGGGGGTGGGGCAGACCGGCAGACTGTCTGTCCTCCTCTGGAGCCAGGGAAGTATCAAGCACTCCTGATAAGAACCTCTTTGTGGGTATGGGTGTGTGTGAAAGATTGGTGGCAATACCCTTTAGACAATAGCCTTTTGAGCTTCTTGATAGCCTGTCTGTCCAGTTGGCACTGGATTGGAATGGACGTTTCCTCGTCACTCTGCTTCAGACACACTGAACATTTTACATTTACATTTATTCATTTAGCAGACGCTTTTATCCAAAGCGACTTACAGTAAGTACAGGGACAATTTTCCCTGAGGCAAGTAGGGTGAAGTGCCTTGCCCAAGGACACAAAGTCATATAGCCTCGATCTCACAACCTTCCGATCATGAGGCCAACGCCTTAACCATTGAGCCATCTGACCCCCATTTTAGACCAGGGGTCGGCAACCCTGGTCCTAGGGAGCCACTTTCCTGAAGATATGAGCTGTTTCCCTACTCCAGCACACCTGATTCTAATGAAGGGTTGTTATCTAGCTCTGTGGAAACGACTCTTCATTCGTATCAGGTGCAAAATAATTTCTCGCCGGTCTCTAATTATCACTGCCTTTTGTACCTACGTCTCTCTCCATCCTGTGTCTCTCTCGCTCTCCTTTCTGTCTCACCATCTCTCTCTTTATCTCTCTGTCACTCTCCCTATCTTTTTCTCAGGTGGTGAGCCGCGTTGCAGCCCAGCAGGGCTACGACCTGGATCTGGGCTACCGGCTCCTGGCTGTGTGTGCTGCCAACAGGGACAAGTTCACCCCGAAGTCTGCAGGTGAGCCCTAACACCCCCCCACTATCTAGAAAAGGCTCTTTATAGCTGAGATGAGGACACAGCCCTCGGTAGGGTCTTCCCGTAACTTACTAGATGACTGTCATTGTAGCGTCTCACTCATGCGGTAAGTATGTTCTCATCGGTCATCCATTCAAGGCTCTCACTTTGGTCACTTTTTGAGGTCTCCTGTGTTTCGCTCACGTCTGCCCAGGGCTGTACAGTGTGTTCGGACATCGCACGGATCACCCAGAGTGCATGGGAATTATATGTTTTATTTTTGCCGCCATTACACATGAATGTGCCATTGAGAAGATGGTGGTCCAGATGGCATTCTAACCCAAACTGGCACGCACACACCTACACACACACACACACACACACACACACACACACACACACACACACACACACACACACACACACACACACACACACACACACACACACACATACATACATACTGTTAGGCCCAGAAATATTTGGACAGTTTTGTTATTTTAGCTGATTACAAAAAGGTATTCAGGATACAATTATATTGAGTATTTATATTGAGAGTGTTCACATCCAACTTGGAGGGTTTAGGAATTACAGCTCTTTAATATGTAGCCTCTTATCATGGGACCAAAAGTAATTGGACAGTTGACTCAGAAGGCTGAAAAAAAACAAAAAACAAGGGTGCATCGCTTCCTTGGGCTCTTCCTTCGTTAACCTGTCATCAATTACACAGTTAAAAGGCCTGGAGTTGTTTCCAGGTATGGCGTTTGCAATTGGAAGCCAACAGTGGTGAATGATCGAAGAAAACTTTCCAAGGTGAAAAAAAAACCCTTCACAACATCCACTCAAGTGAAGAACACTCTCCAGGAAGTAGGTGTATAAGTATCTGAGTCTACCATAAAGAGAAGACTTCATGAGTGTAAATACAAAGGATTAACCACAAGGTGCAAACCATTAATCAGCCTCAAAAATAGAAAGGCCAGAAGTGACTTTGTCAAAAACACCTGAAGAAGCCACCCCAGTTCTGGAACAGCATTCTTTGGACAGATGACACTAAGATCAACATGTACCAGAATGATGGGAAGAAGAAAGTTTGGAGAAGAATTGGAACAGCTCATGATTCAAAGCACACCACATCTTCTGTAAAACATAGTGGAGGCAGTGTGATGGCATGGGCATGCCTGGCTTCCAAAGGCACTGGGTCACTTGTGTTTATTGATGATGTGACAAAAGACAGAAGCAGCCAGATGAATTCTGAAGTGTGGGATAGGGATATACTTTCTGCTAAGATTCAACCAAATGTAGCAAAGTTGATTGGACGGCGCTTCACAGTACAGATGGACAATGATCCAAAACATACTGCAAAAGCAACCCGGGAGTTTTTTAAAGCAAAGAAGATTAGATTAGATTCAACTTTATTGTCATTACACAGGTACAAGTCCAGGGCAACGAAATACAGTTAGCATCCAACCAGAAGTGCAAAACAGTTATTAACAACAGAATATAATGAATATGGGTATACTCAGAATAAACATATTATGAACAGTATAATCAGAATATACAGGGTATGTACAGATTCAATCAGGGTATGTACAGATTCAAATTAGACAATTAGAAATTACCGGGTAGCATGTATATACAGTTAGTGCAAGTGATGCAATTGAACAAAATGAACAGATGTGCAAAGTGAACAAAATGTGCAGGTGGTGCAGTAACAGATGTGCAGATGTGCAAAATGGACAGTGCAATAACAACTCACATATGCAAGTGGTGCAAATGTACAAACAGAAATGTGCAAATATAGGGAGGCGGGGGTTCTATGGGGGGGCGGGGGTTATATAGGGGGGCGGGGGTTATATAGGGGGGCGGGGGTCTAGTGGAGTTCAGGAGTGTCACAGGTCTGGGGAAGAAGTGGAATATTCTGCAGTGGCTGAGTCAATCACCAGATCTCAACCCAATCAAGCATGTATTTCAATTGCTCAAGACAAAACTTTAAAGTCTGCATTTCAAATCCAATGTTGGGGGCATGCAGAGCCCAAATCATGAAGATTGTGTCACTGTCCAAATATTTCTGGGCCTAACTGTACACAAACAAACGCAGCCGTTCAGTAATGCTTTCCTCAGACATCGACCTCTAAAATCCAATTCCTTCAATCTATAGCCACTCAGTCCCAGCCAATCCTGACCCGTTCCTGTACATTTGTCAGAGTGAGTCCAGGGCCAGCAGACAAGGATGACCGGACTGATGAGGTGTCTGTGTCAGGTGTGCGGAACCTTCCACTTTACAAAGACCTGACAACGCCGCAGCCCCATCACCATGGCATTATATAGGGGGCTGGAGAGCTGGAGAGAGCCAGTTTCAGGGGTAACACCTGGGTGGGTGGGTGGGTGGGTGGGTGGGGGGGGGTTGTGGTTAAACGGTGGTCTTCTCAAACACAGAAATATTTAACTCCACACAAATTCATCCAATTCAAGTGATATTTTCTCAAGCTCGGATGTGCCTTTTTGTGGTTGATCCTCTTGTCGGTAGACTTGACGTGGATAGACGTGTGTCCGTATTAATGGGCTTTTCCCCTCCGGCTGCTGTCTGCCGCTGATGTAATCTGATAGAGGTCCAGGGCTCAGGTCAGCGCTTCGGTTCTGGACGACGCTCAGCAGCATTTCCAGACGCTCTGATGGCCCTGGGATCTAATTCAGCGGTCCGCAGAGGCCTCTGTGTGTCTGGGGGCGGCGCATGGTCTTCTAAAGAGAGGAAGGACAGATGGAGTGGAGGTTGGCTTCACGTGGGGAGGGGGGGGGGGGGGAGACATGGACAGGGAGAGGCAGATGTGACTGGGTTGCTTTACGTTATTACGTTACGTAATAATTACGTCTTGCTTGGGTTTCAAGGGCGTCTCTGCGCAGAGCCAGACTGGAGTAGGATGGAAATAGAACAGACACGTGCGTTTGGCGTGCGTGAGTGCATGTAAAAACACACAAACGCTATACAGATAGGCACTTGCAAGTGCGAACGCACACAAACACACAAAGCCCGCCAGTCAGACAGAGGACCCTTTAAGGCCACTCTCTTCCTGGAGACTAGAGACAGGAAGTCCAGGCTCCTTTTCCAGCCTATCCCGTGCGTCTCTGCTGTGAAGTGCAGCCCGAGCACAATCCTCTTGACAGCCAGCATGGCGACAGAGGGCTGTGTATCCGACACCCGAGCCCCAAGATGAGGAGGGAGTCTGGGATCCACGCAGGGCTGGAAGTGTGTGTGAATGGGGGGTGTGGGGGGGGGGGGGGGGGGGGATGGGCCTGGTGCTCCTGATCTGTCCCACGATCTCCCCCTAGAAAACATCAGTGCCTGCTAAATGCACACTCGTCGTTTTGTTGTGAAATGGAAATATGGGTTGTGCAGATACACAGGAAATTGTAGCCGATGATCAAATAAGAGCCCCGTGACTCATCCTGAGAAATCCACCGATCGCTCACTGCATGGTACCACCCACGGAACACCCCACAGATTGATATTAGTGTCAGTGTGTTTCAGAATCTTCAGTGCCAGGTTAGAGGGCTCGATAAACCGTCTGGTGACTTCTCAGCGTGACTGGGGGGGATTAACATGCTGACAGCTAATCTGTGATCAAATGGTGAAGACACACTAGCAGCAGGCCAGTTGGCATGACCATCTACTACTGTGGTTCTCTTATCCAGGTCTGCTGCTGACTAGGCAACGAGCAAGGTGGGTTCATTCTTGATACTTGATGGGATTTTTTTTTATTTTAAATGATAGGATTTTGAATATTAATAGGATAACATTGTACTGGATTCGTGGCAAGGTTAACTTTGGTTAATTTAGATTGGATTAGATGACCAATGTCCTGTATTGTCGTCAAACTTGAAAGTGAGTTTATGAGCTTTGCACTGAAGTTAGCATTGCTGAATCAGCAGCTTCGGTAGCTTTGTATACAGTATAGTATAGCAGCCTTAATATATGTATCCAGACTGAAGTGTTCAGGTCAATTGTGTTCCTAGCTGATCAGAAAGGGAGTTTGACTCAAGTATCACATTTACCTACAGTGAATTATAAAAGGTATAATTCAGTGTCAATTATACAGCACCTGACCCCTGCAGCTAAGGTTAACTACTCCAGTAGCCACGAAACAAGATGTTGTCCTGTAATTAGGGCGTGGTTAATGTAGCATCTTAGCAGATATACAGGCTGTTTACAGGATGTTAAGGGGCCCCCCTGCTGCTTGGTTCATTAGATAATGGTCACTGGAGCTGTAATCCTACTGGATCTACTGGAGCAGACTGTCAGGTGATGACTGAGCCACTATCAAATCCAACCAACAGCATTGGGAGACTAATGAGGCTGGGTTAGACACGGCACCCGTCACGATATGGCTGTAATCGCCTCATTAGCGGTGGCTTACAGTTCTTCAGCAACTTCATCAACAGTTTGCCGTTCACCAACTTAACAAGTGTTACTGCGCCCTGCTCTCAACCATGCTGGATGCCATGTGTCGCCATCGGTTAGGGTGTCGGGTTAGTAATCAGAAGGTCCCTGGTTCAAACCCCGGCTGCGTCAACATGACGTGTTCTTGGGCAAGGCACTTCACCCTACTTGCCTCACTGTACTTGCTGTAAGTTGCTCTGGATCAGAGCGTCTGCTAAATGACTAAATGTAAATGGTTGTCAGCCAGCCAATGAAAACCATTGAAAAGACAGTTCCCAGGAAGCAGTTGAAGATCAACCTGGGGCCCGTTCTTCGTACGTCGCTTAATACATCCGAGATCAAATGACACATCCGAGATGATTTCGAACAAACCTGTTGTGTATGATTAGTATCACTGGATTTAGTTATTTGAGATAATTGCGCGATCATGTGTTGGCTTAAAAGGGGATATGTATCGATAGTAGAAACATTGATCAGCAACGCTGCTATTGGCTGTTCAGCATGGCCAAAGAACGTGCCCACTTTTTCTCCCAATAAGAACAAGATCTTTTAATGGAAGGTTATGCCGAACTTGAGTCGTTATTTAAAACGACAGGGAACACCTCAAAGTCTGCAAATGCCAGGAGAGTGGGCTGGCAAAAAGTAGCTGAGAAATTAAAGTAAAAGTGAAATACAAGAATATTCTACAAAATGGTAGCCTTTAATTCATACTGTCTTTATTTTAAAAAGCCACTTATTTTTCCTCCCTTTTAAAAACCACTGTTAAATGATGTGTTTGTCTACTTATAACAGCCACAAAGAAAAAGGCTGAAAATCCCGCAATACCCGATTAATTTGAAAAGTTCTGCGAATTATTCTCACAACTTCCACAAGAGGTTGCTCGCGTATGGCTGCGACAGACTTCCCTATCTCCTCCGCTTATAAAGCCTCAAACTAATCTTGTTTACATGAAGTAAACCTGCTCCCGAGCAGGTTTGAGTTTACGGACCTGTTGCTATGACGACAAGTCTAGGATGAGCTTCGAAGAACCAAACGATCCAAGATCATGCCAAATCGTCAACAATCAAATCTAGCTAACTGAGTTAGCGACGTACGAAGAACGGGCCCCTGGTCCCTCTTATCTGGTGGACTTGCTGACTTAAATTGGGTAATAATAAAATAAAAGATCCCTCACATTGACCTGTGTTCATCCTGCAGTCTTCTCAGTTCTCTCGTTTCTCAGTTTTGCGCTCTGCTCGCATCCACTTCTCAGGAAAATGGTATACAGGGTATAATCTATACTGTATACTGTTTCCAATTTTATTTTTCATTTTCATTGAACTCAAACAATTGGTGGCTTAAGTTCTCTGAATTTCACTCTGCAATCAGTCTCTGTGTTTTTTGAAAATATAATTTACGACTATGTATGTATGTATGTATGTATGTATGTATGTATGTATGTATGTATGTATGTATGTATGTATGTATGTATGTATGTATGTATGTATGTATGTATGTATGTATGCATTGCTCCCCACAAAACTTTTGTGTTGTTAGCACAACAATCTGTGACTTGTGAAGTGCTGGTGTGCGTCTGTCTGACAGATATCACTGTGATAGATGTCCTACCCCTCAACAACACTTAAACCAGGCCACAGCATGCTCTGTAACAACTCTCATTGGGTTTCAACTGTGAAAGTACAGGGCAAACAGACCAGACACACCAGTTTCAACCAGCCACCCCACAAAACAGCAAGCAATTTATATCACAGCAGGTTCTGGAGTAAGTTTAACCAGCGCTGTGTTAAGATATTGTAGAATCAGGAGACAATTAGGAGGAAAAGTGAACATTGAATTCTATCAAGCTGTGTGGCTATTGGAATTAAATGAATTGACCTGTCACCTTTTTATTGAATAGTAAAACTTTCTGGCAGGGCAACGGAATGTGGTCAGCTCACCGTAAATCAACTGAGCATGCTCAAGGGGCAATCTGGTGTTTCCCATCAGGAAAGCAACCAGTCCGCCATGTCAACAGTGATGGATAACGTCCAGGGTACGGCCATAACTCACACATGTCCCCATTAAACACGCAAATGTAGACAAACAAACACATACGCACACGTCTTGTACACACAGGCACGAGGCAGGCATTTTGAAACCGAAAGTGGAACTTCCCCATATTGACTACAGATCAGCGGATATCTTTCTCTTGTTTTCGAACAAAGCTGGACTTCCTCCCTCGGCACCTTTTAAAAAATGTGTTTGATCTGCCCACCCCTTCAGCATCATTTCTTACTCGCTCTCTCACTTTGAGTTGTGTTTCTGTACAGACATTCTGTAGCATATGATGTAGGTAGTCAATCCTTTGTCACTGACCTAATCAACCTTACAGACTTTCATATTTAATTACTGCTGAGTAAGAGCAGCCCGCTGAATTATTAACGAGATGCACAAGTTATTTTTAGTGAGGTGGCCTCTCCTCTGACACTCTGCTAAGCTTTACCTAAGATGATGAAACCACTTTGCAATCACAAACTAAGTTTACACTTCAATCCTGCGAAGTGTGTGTTTTTAAAGGGCATTTTCCACATTTGACATGGCCACACTTTCAGTTGGCGCTTGTTTGGTTCTCAGTGAATAACGTTTAATGATTTCATCGTTGAGAAGAGTTTTTTGGGCCACGCTTCATCTGATTATTCAGATTATTGCTGCCCAGATTCACCCACCGGATTGGCCAAACAGGCATACGTATCTTCACAATTTTTCCTTTAACACTGACCACACCACTGCCATGTAGGGACCATGTCCATCACGGAATTCTGAAAAGGCATGTAAGGTGGGTTTAATGGGGTCATGTGTTTTACTCAGTGAGCAGAAACAGCACCAATAGGATGTAATGTACACCGTAGGGTAGGGTGGGACCCTTTTGTGGTTTTGTGTTGTGGTTGATCCACTGTTGTCTGACAGGATAGGGGATCAGGTGGGCTCCATCAAATTAGCTTTTTTTCTTGGAGGTCGGAATCCCCTCTCTGATATCTGTAATGACTTATCACTACTGCTTTGGAATAGATTGATCTATGTGGGTCTGCCCCCCATCCCCTCTCTTTTTCTCTCTCCCTCTCCCCCTCCACATCCCCTCAGTAGGATTTGCTGGACCAAGACACAGGCTGTCTAGCATGTTAAGATCACGCCCATTTCTGCAAGTTTGCAATGTGAGCCATCTTCATTTTTTCCCTCTTTCTTTCCCTCTGGCAAAGTGGCTATTGCTCTGCTAGGGTCTGTGTGTGTGTGTGTGTTTGTGTGTGTGTATGTGTGTGTGTGTGTGTGTGTGTGTGGGGGGGGGGGGGCGGGGAGGTGGGGGGGAGAGAGAGAGCGAGAGAGAGAAGGAAAAAGAGTGCATATTTGCGACTATACCTGTGTTGTGTGTGACGGGAGCTTCCAGGGATAGTGGATTTAGTGGATGTGAAGCTAGGCTACATCAATAACAGCACGACACCACAGAGGTAAGAAGCATGAGCGTCACTCTAGAACTTCCCCACTCTCCATCTCTCTTTATCTCCTTCTCTCTTTCTCCCTTCACCTCCATTCCTCATGCTCACCCTGTCTTTTCTACCCTCCCTCTTTTCCTGTTGCCCCTACTTCCTACCACCCTACCCCTCACCTCTCCTTCTCTCCTCTGCTGGTCGTCTCATGAGCTGTTTGGAGCCGGTAGCAGGTACAGCAGGAGCCCATTAGAGCAGAGCTGTTCTTTCATTGGACGAGCTGGGGAATCCGGGAGTGTGCTTCTGAATAATTTATGTACATTGTGCAGACGCTGGACAGCGGAAGAAGACAGGGAGGGGAGAAAGGGTGAGAGAGAGAGAGAGAGAGATAAGCGATAAAAGGAGAGGGGGAGGGAGGGGAAGAGGAAACGAGAGAGACAGCAAAAAGCGAGCCTATGATAGGAGGAGTTACAGAGGAAAGATAGATTCCCAAACTCAAAGCTGGAAGCTCTGGGCCTCTGGTGGGATGCAGGAGATTTTTTTTGACACAAGCAGTTTTTTCTTTTTTTCTTAGGAGAATGAGATGAGACGTGCAGGGACTTTGCTTGGCAGTGGGTAAGTCGAAGGGCTGCTGTTAAAAGAGTGCCTTTTTGTGGGCGTGTGTGTGCAGTGCATGCATGCAAACCTTGTGAGAACACACGGCTTCTTACAGATGAACAGCTCGCTGGAGTATGTTTTGCAGTCTGAACAGGTGCACGTGTGAGAGAGAAAAAGAGAGAGAGTGTGTGTGCTTGCAGGCTGAAGTGGCGTCAGAATTATAGTCATATTACGTCTGTGTCTTCCAAGTTGGTCTGCGGCAGTGTAAAGTGGGCTTAGTCCTGCTCGCCAGAGTGGAAGTGAGATCAATTTAATGGTAGAACTTATCTATGTGAGTGTGAATGCAGTAACACTGCACTCACCGCTGCAACACCGCACATGGCCCAGCCAAATCAGCTGACCAGAGCTTGACCTACATGTTTCTGCCCCATGCAGGGTCAGGCTGTGTTTGTGGGTGTGTATGTGTGTATGTATGTGTGTGTGTTTCTCTGACAAAGAAAGATGACCTATTTCAGCAACTGTATGTGGGCTCTTTAAGCATTTGAGCTAGCTGCATACTAGAGAGAGCGTACAAGTAAGTACAATACAAGTAGGGTGGTAGAGGACTATAACACTACAACTCTGTAAGAACAGAGTGCCAGTAAACAGGTTAATCTTATGTTGATAGGCCTATGGCTGAGAGGACCAATAGCATTATATCTCAATCCTAGAGCTTAATCTGTCAGAGATTAATTCTAATTTAAGTAGGCTGAAGAAACGCTAGTGCAAAAGGATAAGCGTACGCTAGTGAAGAAGGGTAAATGTAGGGTAGGAAACAAGGGTACATGTAGGCAGGTAGGGTAAGCTAAAGGTGGCCCTACAGAGTGTGCTAGTCGAGTAGGCAAAGGGTAGCCTAGTATAGATACAATAGTATAGAATAGATAGAGTATGCTACTAGGTAAACCGGTTTATAGGTGAGGCTGGAGGTAGGCTAGTAGAGTATGATAGTAGAGAAGGCTAAATGTATTAGTACATTTATGATAATGTACTTATGGTATGCTTCTAGATTATGGTAGACCAGGCTAATGGTAGGCTGGTAGAGTTTGCTTATATATACAGTAGGTCTGGAGGTAGGCTAGTATACCATGCTAGTAGAGAAGGCTTAAGGCAGGCTATTAGAGTAGGCTAATGGTGCACTTGTCTGAGAAGCTAATAAAGTAGGCTAAAGCTAAGTTAGTATGATAATGAGCTAATGCTATGCTTCTAGAGAATGCTTGTAGAGCTGACTGGTGGCTGATGCTGTGCTAGTAGTCTGGAGGTAGGATAGTAGAGATGACTAAAAGGAGGCTTCTACAGTAGGCTTCTAAGTGTTCATGACGTGTAAACATGTAATATTCAATATGGCAAATACTGTGCCATTTGAAAGATGTGGAGCTGCACGATTTCCTGCCTATCAACAGACTCCAACTGCCGCAACCACCAACATCCTCAACCTGTGGCCACATCTAGCCAGCCTACCCCTTTCCCTGCTTCCTCTTGTCTGCTTCTCCTCCAGCCAGCACGCTTAGTCTCCCACACATTTAGTGTGTTAGTAGCTCAGTCAAATGAGGTAGTGGCAATGTTGTCAGACGTGCCGTTTTTACTGGGAATGTTTGTCAGCAACGCCCCGTCACCTCTTGGTGCCTTCTTCTTCTTGATAGCGGATGACCTCTAATGAAGATGGAATCTGTGGGTTTGTTGAACCATTGTTTATGTTGAATGCTGCTTACATCAAGGGACGTGCGTAAATCTCATCATGCTCACAAAGGCTGTTAGACTACTGCTTGACACACCCACCCCACTTTATTCCCTCCAAGAATCTGCTACCAGTTATCTCAACATAGCTTTACACTATCACCTGTTTTCCAAAGTATCCCCGATGCTGTTTCTCTGTCTTGATCTCACCAGTAATGAGCAGTATGAGAGTGTGGAGGTTGAGGGAAGTAGTCTATAGTCTTTTCTATAATTAGCTGTGCGATTCTCGCATGTTCGTCTTTACTGGTGTGAGGCTGAGCCGGGGAGAATGTCATTTGCAGCGTCCCTCATGCCGGTTAGCCCCTATTCAGACCAGTGCTTTCACCTAACAAGCAGCTCTGTGGTGGTGGCGCTGTGTTAATAATGTTGTCTGTGCGTGTGCACATGGAAGTACTTCATGCAGCCACTGGGTTGAGAGGGACATGGTGTAGCAGGCTTATGGGTTAGCAATGGTTAGCGAGGGGGTTAGGTGTATGGGTTAGGGAGAGGGTCAGCGATGATAAGGGAAAGGGTTAGGCTTATGGTTTATAGAGAGGGTTAGGCTTATGGGTTAGCGATGGTTAGGGAGAGGGTTAGGTATATGGGTTAGCAATGGTTAGCTAGAGGGTTAGGTTGATGGTTAGGGAGAGTGTTAGGCTTATAGGTTAGCAATGGTTAGGGAGAGGGTTAGGCTTATGGGTTATCGATGGTGGTGGTGTGACAGTGGAGAAGATGATGGTAACGGGCTTGTGTCACCGCGCTGTGAAAATGCCCTGGCGGAAATGGAAAGGCCTCAAACCAAGGTCTGGTTGAACAAGGCACAGGTCGTTAACTGTTGCTTACCGTTTCACACAAGCTTTCTTTGACGTTTCGTAGTCTTTCATATTTTTATCATATACTCTACCAGTGCCACAGGCTACATCCAGTAGCAATGGTCTCCATGGATTTTGTGATGTCTGTTGGCCAAAACAGAAGCACCATTCACTTAGGACAGGGGTGTCCAATTCCGGTCCTCGAGGGTCACTGTCCTGAAGATTGTAGATGTTTCCCTGCTCCGGCACAACTGATTCTAATGAAGGGTCGTTATCAAACTCTGTGAAGGTGTGCTGGAGCAGGGAAACATCTAAAACCGTCAGGATAGTGGCCCTTGAGGACCAGGATTGGATACCCCTGACTTAGGATCTCAATATTCAATTCGTATTTCATCCACATTTCATTGCCATGGTTCAAGCACTGAATACATGTTCAAATAAATAAAGTAGAGAAGACAAACAATAACATTCAGAGGGAGTGGTTGCTTGGAAGTGTACTGCACCCAATTGGTACATGAAATAGATTTTGTGCTGTTTTCCTGCGTTTGTTTATGTTTCCTGACTTCTGTTTACGTGTTGCCACGGTCCAACTGCAGCGGACGTGAGGGAGAAACGGCAGCAGCTTCTCCAGCTTCTGCGTCTGACGCTGTATTTGTTGCGGTGCTCTTATTAACCCCCGCCCCCCAGTAAAATGTGTAATTTGAACCCCCCCCACAGAAACCAGCACCTGCAGGAGATGTCAGACTGACTCAGGTAGCTACCTTTCCCTTGTGCTTTGGCATCCTCTGGCTTGCGACCACATCTTGCGGGGGGAGGGGGGGTACCTCCCCCACCTCCTCTCTCCATCCCCACCGGCCCTCCACCCACGGGTCCGCCCTCACACCCCTCTCCTCCAGTCGCCTCTGTATCACCGTTCATCAGCGCTGCACTGTGTGAATTTGCGGGATGGGGGGTGGAGCGGGGGTTGTCATTCAAACAGAAGTCGTCGTCGTCCCCCTCACACACACACACACAAAAAACACAAAACAAGTAAGACCAAAAGTTGCATTTATTTTTCTTAAACGTCGCTGTTGTCACGCACAGTGCAGCTCTGACTGAATTTTGACTGGAGTTGTGGAGGGCGCTAACCTGATTGGATGAGCTCCTGGCTGAGCAGAGCAGGGGTTGGCTGAGTGGAGTGGGAGGACGGAGATATCATTGGCTGCTAAATGGTTTCCATTACACTTTTTCAGAAGCATGGCTTTTATTTTTTATCCCCTTCCATATTTCTTCTTTTGCTTACATTTTATGCGCGCAGTATACCGTCTATAACTTTTCAGACCTTGCCTCATGTTTTTTCTTCTGTTTTTCACACATTGTCTGAGAAGGCTTCTAATGCAGTATTCATGCCCTGAGAGTGTATTGTACTGTACAGTTTCATAGTATTTCTAGTTTGTCTGTTTTATCCCACATGGGCTGGAATGCATGTTTGGTGTGTCTATTTAAAGATTTTGGAGAGGAAAAGACTCATGTTGTATCAGAGGCTAGCCAACGTTTGTGTTCTCATTGTTCTGTTTCCTATGTGTTGAGTTACAGTATGTGGTCCTCCCTATTTAATGTACAGTATTTTCTTATGGATGTCAGCTGAAAATAATGTCATGTTTGAACTTTGACTTGCCTTTTAACCCCCTTTAACCCCTTTTTAACAATCATGTGGCTTCTCACGTGCTCACGCACAAAGTCAGGTGGCCTTACAGTGAACAGCATTGGGGTTTCCTAGTAGACAAAGACTTGTACACGCCTACTCATTAGTTAATAAACACTACAGCCTGTTGTCCCCGGTTACTCTCTAAGCCCTGGACCAGCAACACACACACGCACACTCGAACAGCATAGGTAGAGCTCTTGGTGTCTCCACACCTGTGTGCCTTAAGTCCAACGTGATGAGTATCGGGCCTTCCATATGTGTGGATTATCAAAGGATACTTCTTATAACTAATGTCTTTCAAGGAAGGGTTAGCAGGCTTCTCTAACAAACGAGATGATTCAAGACTCACAGGAAATCATTCCTGCCTGTGGCCATCAAACTTTTTTAGTTCCTCAAGCCAGTGTTAGTCTGCATGACCCTGAGCCACTGGACATTCATCACTGCGTCACTACAATGTATGCAGTCCATGTGCAATTGTATACAGTAATCCCTCGCTATATCATGGTTCACTTTTTTTCTGTATGACCCTAAGTCATTTGACTGGACATGCATCTCATATGCAGTACATTTGTATATTCTGTACTATAAACACCCATACTTGTGCATATTATACATTACAACTTCTACCATACTCTCTTATTTTATCTCCCGATCTATATACTGAATCCTAGCACTTACGCCAAGCCTTTTACTCCATGTGTGCATTTATTTCATTTGATCCCCTATTCCTTTATCCCTGTGTGCATTGACGAGACTGTGAGCTGTGGTTACTAAAGAGTTTCCCCTCGGGGATCAATAAAGTAATTCTGATTCTGATACCCGTTGGACTGGCCGGCGCCTCTGTGCAGGCTTGGGACAGTTGTTCCACAGGGGTGGTACATCAGCGTAGGAACCGGGGAGGATATTGGAAAATGCTGTATGTCCACCTCCAATAAATGAGTCTATACGGCAGGGTAAAACAGGTGTACATTTGTAACTTTTATTTTGAAAGCGCGACAGAGAAGCTATCAGGTCTTGCCAGCAAATCTGCCCCCTCCTCCCCCCCTGTGGTAGTTGTCGGTTTACCAGGGTCAGCGACAAGTAACACTAATGTTGGCTTGTGCCTGTGTTTGGTCATGTGGGAAGAGGCTGTTCCTTCTCCTTCCCTAGTGGGTTAAAAAGCTCCAAGTGACAGATTGTGTGTGTGATGGCTAGGGAGTGCCTTAGAGTTTTGGTTGCACTGTGATTCAATTACGATTATCCTTTGTGACTTGGTTAAACAGAGGGGAGTTGTAAGCAGTGAAAGGAGTCTATAAGGTATTAGATGGGTGTGTGTGTGAGCAAGAGGGAGAGAGTGAGAGGGACAGGTCATTAGAGAGAAGGAGAGCAGTAGCTGATGGTTGCTGTCCATAGCAACCGCTTCTGTTTGTTCCCCATTAGCAAGGTGAGCACTGTGCCTTCATTAAAAGAGTGCTAATGAGCTTGTGCGGCATTGCAGGGGTGTTATGCATGAAGGTAGGAATGGAGAGAAAGAAGAGAACTAGGGGGTTGGTGAACGGGGTGTGGGGGCTGTGGTGGTTTAACACCTGCAGTGAATGTGAGTGAGCTGTCAGGGTTTTTTGACACTCGGAACTGTGTCGTACGAAAAAGGGGGAGAGGACATTTAACTGCCGCCCCTTCTTTTATGAGCAATGACATGGCTGGCGGGGGTACTGCGACTCGCTACGAGCACATCCCTCATGATCCACATGCCCACTGGTCGTATCGTTGCACAGTTAAATGGTGGGTTGCCAAGATTGAGGAAGTCTGTTGAAGTGGTGATTTAGTGGGTAACCTCATGCTAATAGCAGGGTGGAGTAATTCCTCTCCTAACTAGGCAGGCTAACATCCCCTCCCTCCAAAAGAACCTTCTGGTTACTACCTTCTGCTAACTTCGTACAGCTGTAACCCGTATTTCCCTGTTAATATTCTTGGCCAAGCACCAGTTATTACAATGCATCCGCGCCGATTTGAACAGACTTGTTTGTAACGGCCTGGTTTTCAGTGAGCTGGACGCCTGCCGCTCCATGAATTATTCATATCTGGGAATGTCATGTGGTAGATTAGAGTGCAGGGATACACGCAGTGACACCGTCAGAGGCAGCAGGCATGTCTGCGTTCACACAGTGGAGGGATGCGCTGTCGGCTTGTTTTTGTTCTGGTGCTCTGGAGCCCAGTCTGCGTCCTGCCCTTCCTGTCTGCCCCTGCAAGGCTCTGAGAGCACTGAGCAGTCTGATTAGTCATTACCGAAACATCGATCCTCCGAGGGGAGGGGGAGAGGGGGGCAGACGGATGGAGGCAACGAAAGGAGGCAGCAAAACGAGAGGAGGGGGAGAAGAGGAAAGGGGGAAGAGGGAAGAAAAGTGGAGGAGAAGCGAGGGGGAGGGGAGGTTGTAGGAAACAAAAGGGGGTGACGAAGAGGGGAGCGAACGTGAGAGGAGGAGGCAAGAGGAGAAAGAGAAGAACAAAAGGGTGGGAGGAGGGGAGAGTGAAAATGAGAGGGCAGAGGCAAGAGGTGAGGAGCAGTGCAAGAGCGAGATTAGAGAAGCTGCCCCCTCTTTTCCCTCTCTCTTCTTCCAGTCTGTCCTTTAAAATACTGTAGTACTCCAGCCCTGAAGTACATCATCAGCATGACTCTCAGGCCTTCTAGATATTACACCCCCCACCCACCCATATATCTCTCTTGTCACCTCCTCCCGCCCAGTTTTCCCCCATCCTCTCTCTCGCTGGCGCTCTCTTTCGCGCTCTCCCTCACCCCATCTCTCTCTTGCTCTCTTAACTTCTCCTGTCAGATAGACCAGGAAGTCCTTGTTCTGCTGTTGGATCAGGGGAAATGTTGCAGTGCAGACAGAGATTGCATGATTCGTTCAGTCAGTGAAATCCATACAGACAGCAAGCCAGGCAGGCCGGCTTGAGCAGAGTTTGGCTTCCCCCCAAGGCCGCGAGGTGAACTGCAGGCGGAAATACTCCTGGTCTAACGCAACTTGAGGTTGCGGCTTGAGATTTACCAAGCTGGACAAAAACATCCAATGAAACGCTTCCGACTGGCTCATTTGCGTCCCGATTTTGACAGTCTTCTGACAGATGAAGAGTGACAGAGTGCTGGTGGACTCCCAAGTCAGATTGGTCAGACTGACCCAGGTGTGTGTTGTGTTCCTTGCAGCCCTGCTGTCGTCGTGGTGTGAGGAGCTCGGTCGTCTTCTCTTGCTGCGTCACCAGAAGAACAGACAGAGCGAGCCGCAGGGCAAAGTCCCCATGCAGCCCAGCATGAACACCATGAAACCAGGCCTCACACACAGGTCAGTGTGTGTGTGTGTGTGTGTGTGTGTGTGTGTGTGTGTGTGTGTGTGTGTGTGTGTGTGTGTGTGTGTGTGTGTGTGTGTGTGTGTGTGTGTGTGTGTGTGTGTGTGTGTGTGCTTGCATGTGTGTGTGTGCTTGCATGTGTGTGTGTGTGCTTGCATGTGTGTGTAGATGTATCGGTTTGTCTGTTTGTAATCGTGTGTGTATTATGTATAGGTGTGTGTATTTGTAGCTTGCATGTGTGTCCTCTCGGTTTGTCCGTTTTCAGCTGTGTGTGTATCATGTATAGTTGTGTGTGTTTACCTCACACTCCTTGACTGCAAGCCAAAACTACTCAAACAGAGGTTGCTCGGCTGGGAAGTAAAAATCCAACACACACTCACATTTAGTCATTTAGCAGATGCTCTTATCCAGAGCAAAGGGTGAAGTGCCTTGCCAAGGGACACAGCATCAGGTTGGCATGGCAAGGATTCAAACCCACAACCTTATGATTACTTGCCCCATTCCCTATCTGTCCATTTTGCACATCTGTTACTGCACCACCTGCACATTTTGTTCACATTTGTTCACTTTGCACATCTGTTCTTTTTGCTCAATCGCATCATTTGCACTACCTGTACATACATGCTACCCGGTAATTTCTGCTTGTATAATTTGTATCTGTACATACCCGGATTGAATCTGTACATACCCTGTATATTCTGTCTATACTGTTCATAATATGTATATTCTGAGTATATCCATATTATTATATTCTGTTGTTAATAACTGTTTTGCACTTCTGGTTGGATGCTAACTGTATTTCGTTGCCCTGGACTTGTACCTGTGTAATGACAATAAAGTTGAATCTAATCATCTAATCTAACCTTTCAGCCACCTGACTCCCTCCACATATAGTCTGGAGCGAGAGGCAGGACACAAATACAGGGGAGCAGGAGGTCCTGTTCTGTAGAACATATCATGCTTTCTGTGACCCTAAAACCAGCACATTGATTGGCAAGCTCTGCTGGAATTACACTCTGAACCGGGCATCCTGGGATACGTTGTTCCTCCAAGTGGACATAAAGTATTACTGATCACATTATGTCCTTTCGCACATGCCCATCTAGCAGCATACCCAAGAGCAAAAACACGATTCCGTCCAAAATCAGCCGGTTCTTGTCTCGTCAGAGAGCTTTTGAGGAGGCATGCACTGACTCCCACTACAAACCAGAGATTTTGTTTTTGAAAGAGTTGCGCTTGAGTGACATGCAAAAAAATTCCACCGACCAGGTCTGGGTCACCAGCTGACTCTAGTTCCCCCAAAAAGTATTATTCAGACTCATTTTCACTTTTTTTGCTTTTTCCATCTTAACAGTTGTTCATGGTTACTCTGGCTTCTAATGTGTTTTTCCAGCAAACGGCAAGCATGTCAAATACACCAACTATTTGGCAAAAAGCGTAGAAAAATAAACGCGATTCATATTTCCCAGTTTCGGGGAGGATTTCTCATTCCACTCCCCGGTGCCAACTGAAACTGAGGTCTTTAGGGCCCAGGGGTCATGCTCTTTTTGTGTGTGTGTATCTGCTCTACAGTGATGGTTCCTTTCCGTACGACTCGGTTCCCTGGCAACAAAACACCAACCAGCCCCCAGGGTCGTTGTCCGTAGTTACGACAGTGTGGGGTGTGACTAACACATCGCAGAGTCAGGTGAGACATCCAACAGCATGCTGTCTGGTTTAACCCCCACCCCACCAATCCTGAGGGTGTTAGTTCAGAAGTCTCCGTTTACGGAACTCAACCAGAACGGCTCTCCTCATTGCCTTGTGTGCGTGCGATTGTGCAGGTGCTTGGCAACCCTATGGCAAACAGCAACAACCCGATGAACCCTGGAGCAAACCCCATGGGCTCAGGCATGTCGGGCAGCGGAGGAGGGCTGAGCTCCCCCCAGTTCAGCGGGCAGCAGCAGCAGTTCCCTTCCAAAGGGGGCTCTAATCAGGCCTACATGCAGCAAGGCATGTACGGCAGACCTGGCTACCCTGGAGGAGGAGGCTACAGTGCCAGGTAAGGGTCTCTCTCTCTCTCTCTCTCTCTCTCTCTCTCTTTCTTTCTTTCTTTCATTCTTTCTTTCTTTCTTTCTTTCTTTCTTTCTTTCTTCTGTGTTGCTCTCTCTCTCTCTCTCTCTGTCTTTATGTCCCTATATCTCTCTGTCTCTCTCTGTCACTTCTTCTCTCTTTCTCTGTCTCTGTCCACACATGCACCCAAAGAATGTGTCAATTATTAGGTAAAATTTGGATACAATTTTGGATTTTTTTTTCAACTTAAAAGTTGTGTGTGTGCGTCTGTAGTTACTCTGGGGGTCCCAACGCCCCTCCAGGAGGGATGGGTATGCCCCCCCACTCCCGCACCCCTGCTGACTTCACCCAACCAGCGGCCGCAGCCGCCGCTGCTGCGGTGGCTGCCGCCGCCGCCACTGCAACAGCCACGGCAACCGCCACCGTGGCAGCCTTGCAAGAGACCCAGAACAAAGACATGAACCAATACGGACAGGTATGGATATACAGTAGTCATGTTGTTTACACATGGTAGACATATTTAACCCTCAAATAGCAACCTGTGTGGACAATAAAGTTGTCTTTCCATCGGTAGATGTGTTCGTCGTTCCAGATGGGGCCAGCCCAGGCCTACAACAGCCAGTTCATGAACCAGTCGGGACCAAGAGGCCCCCCTGGGGGAATGAACCCAGGAAACATGGGCTCTCCCATGAACAACCCCAACATGAGTGGGCCTCCCATGGGCATGAACCAAGCTCGAGCCTCAGGCATGGGGCCTTTTGGCAGCCATGGGCAAAGGATGCCCCAGCAAGGCTATCCCAGCGGGCCCAGACAGGGCATACCTATGCAAGGCATGAAGAGGCCCTACCCTGGAGAGGTGAATGGGTAGACATTGACAACTTTGAGGACTATGACTTTGAGGATGATTACTTTGAGGGTGATTACTTTGATGAGGATGATTACTTTGAGGACGATAACTTTGATGACGACAATGACTTTGAAGACAACGACTTTGATGACGACGATGCCTTTGACGACAACGTCGTAAAGGTGCCAACTTTATGGCACCTTACAAACATCTTCTTACTTCCCTTCTGTACATAGCCAAACTATGGGGGTCAGCAGTATGGGCCGAACGGTCAGTTCCCTCCTCAGCAAGGGCCCTACCCCTCCTCCAACCCCCCCAGACCGATGTCCTCACCAAACTACCCCGGGCAGAGGATGCCAGGGCAGCAGGTCCAAGGGCAGTACGCTTCTGGCCTGACCATGGGTCAATACTATAAGGTAACTTCATATTAAAAGACTGCATTCAGAACTTTCAGGAATCATGTGTCATGTCAAACAGCATTAACTAGTAAAGCTAATTTGGATGTCATGTGGTGCAGTCGGTTAGGGAATCGGGCTGGTAATCAGAGGGTTCCTGGTTCAAACCCTGGCTGTGTCAACATTACGTTGTGTCCTTAGGCAAGGCACTTCACCCTACCTGCCTTAATGTCCCTGTACTTGCTGGAAGTCGCTCTGGATAAGAGCATCAGCTAGATGACTAAATGTAAACTTTCATTTGCATCTTTCTCATACAATGTGATGTGTTGGATTCTGGATAAATATAAGGCTTAACCTTGAGTTTTTTCAACTTTGCAGCAGGAGCAGTTTAATGGCCAGAACACCAACTTCTCTGGCGGTGGATACTCCTACAACCAAGGCAACGGGGTAGGTGGTCTCTGTTTTACGGGATCTTTATCGATTTGATGGTTTAATTCATTAATTAAAGGGCCGACCGATATTTTTCATTATTGTCATGCTACACAGCTTTTCTGTTCAGTGGGCTTAATAACAAGACGGCTGTAGTTTGGTTTATTCTCACTAATGTACCACATCATTTTGTCGTAATTTGGTCTCTTTGACCATTTTCTTTAATGTAGAAAATCCACATGGTGGAGACATAATGCTTCACATAGGCAAATTACCTAGTTACGTTGCCAAAGCTAAACCACTCATGAACTGAACCACTTGAACCACTCATGAACTGAACCACTTAAACCACTCATGAACTGAACCACTTGAACCACTTGTGAACTGAACCACTTGAACGACTCATGGGATTCAGCTTCCTGAACAATCACGTGAAGGTTATTAAAAACATACAAATAAACGTGAAAATGTAGGAAGTCAAGTGGCTGAGCAGTGAAGGAATCGGGCTAGTATTTAGAATGTTGGGAGTTCGAATCCCAGCTATCCTAACCTGATGGTGTGTCTTTGGGCAAGGCACTTCATCCTACTTGCCTCAGGGGGAATGTCCCTGTACTTGCTGTAAGTCGCTCTGGATATGTGCGTCTGCTGAATGTAAATGTAAAAACATAAAAAATGGTGTGGAGTAGTGGCTACCCTGTGTACTCATGTCCTCTGTAAAATATAGTGTTCCTCATCATGTGTCATCCATTCATATAAATCACATCAATATTGTTGACCCAGCACTTCTCTTCCTCCCTTCAGCCGCCCAGACCTGGGACCTATCCTCACTCTCCCGTCCCAGGGAACCCTACGCCCCCCATGACCCCAGGAAGTGGCATCCCTCCATACCTGTCCCCCAACCAGGATGTCAAACCCCCATTTCCTCCAGACATGAAACCAAATATGGCCGCCCTCCCGCCTCCTCCGCCCAGTGAGTACCCGGCAAATCTGCATGGCAAAAAAACAAACAAGCCTCCTGTCTCAAACGCTATCTTCCCTGTGATGTGGACTGCTTTGGGGTAAATGGTCGAAACTCTCACCCCGCCACAGATGTGAAAAGGAAAGTTGACGTCCTCTCTTGCTCTCCGCTCCCAGCCAACCCGAACGAGGAGCTGCGACTGACTTTCCCGGTCCGGGACGGAGTGGTGTTGGAACCTTTCCGCCTAGAGCACAACCTGGCGGTCAGCAACCACGTCTTCCACCTGCGTCCGTCCGTTCACCAGACTCTCATGTGGAGGTGATACACAGAAACACACACACACACACACACACACACACACTTCTGTTTTAAATGTGTCTGGTGTGAGAAGAATGGTTGTAACTTTCAGAAAGAAACCTCATGTCTTCACTTTAAATGAAAGTAGGTATGGAGTGAGTATGAAAGAGGGACAAAAAGTGGCAAAAGTACAATAGTTTAATTCATTATAAGAACTAAGAAATTTAAAATATTGTAGTTCTTAGAATTAGGCTGTTGTGCTTTTGCTACTTTTTCATTTAAGATGCCTACATGTTTCCTGCCACAGTAAATTCTGTGTCTGTGTGAACTTGCATGGCAAATTAACCAAATTCTGATTCTGAATCAATTCTGCAGGTCAGACTTGGAACTGCAGTTCAAGTGCTACCACCATGAGGACAGGCAGATGAACACTAACTGGCCAGCCTCCGTCCAGGTCAGCACACACACACATGCACACACACGTTGTCAAAAAATACATTGGCATGCAAATAACGTATTTTCTCTTCTTAGGTCAGCGTCAATGCCACACCGCTAACCATCGAGAGAGGAGACAACAAGACTTCCCATAAACCTTTGCACCTGAAGCATGTCTGTCAACCTGGTCGAAACACCATCCAGATCACCGTCACTGCCTGCTGCTGTGTGAGTACACACGCACACACACATACACAGGTTTCTACACAGGTCTACACATTCTACACATCAGGGAATGCAAAGCAGCTGACCTGTGTGTTTGTATGTGTGTGTGCGCGCAGTCCCACCTGTTCGTGCTGCAACTGGTCCACAGGCCGTCTGTCAGGTCGGTCCTCCAGGGCCTGCTGAAGAAGAGGCTCCTGCCTGCGGAGCACTGCATCACCAAGAGTACGTCCTCCTCAGTGCCCCATCCCCTTATTTATCCCTCAGCCAGTCCCTCCCCATCTCATCCTAACCTCCTTATGTCTCTCCCTTTCTGTTTCTGTCTCTGTCTCTCTCTCCACCCTCTTTCTCTCTCTCTGCCTTTTCTCTCACACTTTCCCTCTCTTTCCAGTCAAGAGGAACTTCAGCAGCGTCGTGGCCTCGTCGGGGAACACCACCCTGAACGGGGAGGACGGCGTGGAGCAGACCGCCATCAAAGTCTCGCTCAAGTGTCCAATCACCTTCAGGCGCATCCAGCTGCCGGCAAGAGGCCACGACTGTAAACACGTCCAGGTACTGTGCAGCCGCTTGCCTTCCAACACGCCTCGAATTAAGGATAGAGATTTATTTAAACAATACATTTACATTTAGTCATTTAGCAGATGCGCTTGTCCAGAGCGACTTACATGAAATATAGGGACATTCCCCCTGAAGCAAGTAGGGTGAAGTGCTGTGCCCAAGAACACCCACATTATTTGAAATATTATCATTGGAAAATGTGCCTGTTGTCAGTTTAAATGCCTTTGACGTAAACCACTTCGATTTCATACGTTCCAAGTTATTGGACTTTTTCTGAGGTGGAATCGTTAGAATCTGTTTCGTGACTATGTTGACACGCTTATCAAACCATGGTCATCTTGTGAGTTCTTTTGACGATTATTTCTTATGAAGATTATTATTTATGAAGGGTTGTGTCATTGCTCACCCCTGGTTGCTAGTCCTCTGTCTGACATGCCTGTTATGATGTTCCACAGTGCTTCGATCTGGAGTCTTACCTGCAGCTTAACTGTGAGCGGGGGACCTGGAGGTGCCCTGTATGCAAGTAAGACCAAAAACATATTCGAATCGGACTCTCTTGTTTCTTTCTTTTTACTGTTCGGTAAATCAGTAAAATGTCATCTTCTACCCTGTGTGTCTTGTAGTAAAACAGCGTTGTTAGAAGGCCTGGAGGTTGACCAGTACATGTGGGGCATCCTCAACGCGATTCAGAAGTACGTTTCTATGCTAAACCCTCAGTAAGCTGGACTCACTATTCCTAAAACTTCCTCCTGGGCGAAGTCCAGAGCAGCTCTAACCCACCTCCTTCCTGTTCCTCACAGTTCAGAGTTCGAGGAAGTCACCATCGACCCCACTTGTAGCTGGCGTCCTGTCCCCATCAAGTCAGACATCCACATCAAAGAGGACCCCGACGGACCGCTGGCTAAGCGCTTCAAAACCATGAGCCCCAGTCAGATGACCATGCCCAACGTCATGGAGATGATAGCCCAGCTGGGCCCTGGCCCTGCCCCCTACCCACCTCACCCTGCTCAGCTCGTTGGGGGCAACGGGGGAGAGTACCCAGGTCCAGGTAAGGGTAACCTAGTTTGGGGTAAAAATAGTTAATTATAGGTATTAGTCATAGTTATGTTTCTTACTCGCCATTCACAGGAAGTGGTGTGAGTTTAAAAAGGATGTGACGTGCCTCATTAAGATGTATTGGTGTGTCTTGGTACAGCCGCAGGTTGTAGTCATTGTCGGGTCGCTGTTTTTCCAACCTAAACCCAGCTCTGTTATGGTGCTTTCAGGCAACAGTTACCATAGCCACGGGAATTTTGACTTCCCCCACTGTAACCCTTCGGGTGGGGCCGGGGGTGGGGGAGGCGGAGGTGGAGGCCCCCCCATGAATGACTTCATGCACGGCCCCCAGCTATCCCACCCTCCAGATGGGCCCGGGGGCCTCATGTCCCAGGACAAGACCTTGAACCATGGCATGCCTGACTCGGTAAGTTCCACACAACTGCTTTCCTAGGACTACACACACATACACCTGGTTCCGTGTTTACAATAAGCTTTTCTAGAGGGCTTTTCCTCTCCACAGAGTGCAGATTAAATACATTATGTTGTGTAGATCGGGTCATACAATAATTTACGCGTTGACCAGAATTGTCTGAACCAGCCGCACTGTGAGTCAGCATGTTCCTGCAGTCATCGTGGCTGTGACATTGTACATGTCTGCTCACAGTTTTCCATTTAGCTGGCCTTCAGCACATCTGACCTCCTTCATCATCATCTCTCTCTCTCTCTCTCTCTCTCTCTCTCTCTCTCTCTGTCTCTCTCTCTCTCTCTCTCTCTCTCTCTCTCTCTCTCTCTCTGTCTCTCGCTCTGTCTCTCCACCCTCTCCCAACCAGATGTGTCATCCAGATCAGTCCCATAGTTCCATGCAGCAGAGCTTGCACGCCCCCTCCCACCCCGGCAGCCAATCAGCGCAGTCCTTGCATCACAGCGGCCAATCAGGGCACTCGCTTCATCACAGCGGCCACACATCGCAGCCCTCTCGCCAGGCCCCGCCTCAACCTCAACAGCAGCCCAGCCAGAACACCCACCCTCACGGCGAGCTGAACTTTAATCCCTCCTCGGGGGAAGACGGGCAGATGGGTGGGCAGGGACCGCAGGAAATGCCTGAGCCCTCGCTGGATGTAAGTCTGCATGGCGACATCCTGCTTTTAGGGCCGCTTGTATTTTGCTCAGGCTAGCTTTAGCTTTGTCTACCACAGGTGCTGTCATTGTCCCTGCTTCCTGCTTCCAACATGCATTCCAAACAGTACTCAGAAAACCGTGAATGTGGTAGTGTTTTGGTTATCGTTTGGGTGTTTGTGTCCTGGCGTGCATAATGAGATGTTGATGCCTGTTCCTCCCTCCCTCCTTCACAGCTGCTCCCCGAGCTGGCCAACCCGGACGAGCTTCTGTCCTACCTGGACCCTCCTGACCTGCCGACCAACAGCAACGACGACCTCCTCTCCCTGTTTGAGAACAATTAAGCCCCCCCCCCCCCCCCCTCTGCGAGCCTGCACTGTGTGTTGAACCGTCTTGGCTGTAGACATTCTGAGACTTCTGACAAGCGGTACACACACACACACACACACACAATGTCGAGAGACAACAAGTGGCATAGGAAAGAGGGTGGCCGTCCGTTGCCACCCTGCATCTCATGGTGAGGGCAGACACTTGTCGTTCCCTCCCTCCTCATGTACAGATTCTTGGCCTCAGATCCAAATCGTCTGATTCCCAGCACACCATCGACGGCCATGTTGGCCGGCACTAAAGTGATGCGACGCCGGTGACTGTTCCAATACGAAACTGTGCAGCTATAATCAGTTTGTGCGTGTCACACAATGAACCCTGTGTGGGTTGTACATAACCTTTTTACGTTTTACTTTTTCTCCTTTGATTTTTTTCTTCTTCTTCTTTTGGAGGACAAGAAGACGTGTAATGGTGTTGGCGCTTCCTTGCTTTTGTTTCTGTCCAACCTTTGAAGTGTGTTCTTCCGACAAATGAGACCGTGGACTTTGATTCCCCCCACCTCGCACTGTGCGTTTCCAGAAGTATAGAAGTGTCCGCCCAGCCTGTTCAAGCTCTCCACCCCTCCAACCTGAAGCACAACACAGAGCCTCATCACATCCATAGCCCAGCCCTCAGTCTTCCCTGAGTCTCCTGCATAGTCAGCCCCTTGCCCCCTCTACTCTGGACATTCCCAACGGTACAGTTGGTACAAAATGTGTTCAGTAAGTCAAAGAATTAGCAGTTATGTGAGAGATTGAGAGATTGATGATTGAGTGAGTGAGCGAGTGAGCGAGCATGTGAGTGATTGACAGAGCGAGCGAGTAAGTGAGTGAGAGTGAGAAAGCTGTGAGATGGAAGGAGCAGGAGAGCAGCAGGGAAATATTACAACATCCGTCCTTATCTGTTTTGATTAACAGGACACTGTTTTGTTAGCTCTCTTTTCATTTTTGACCTGGTTCGGCATTTGGCTCCTTAAGAATCTTCAAACCATTTTCAAAAAGTGCATGTGTTCCAATGTGGCTTCTCTTCCCATGAACTGGCAAGTCTAGACTAAACTGTCTTGAGCAGATTTTGTTTCACTGTTACTTTTTCCCCCCTCACTTTATAAGTCATTTTTCTATAATGAAGAATAGCCAAATTATGACCCATTTGACGTTCATTACCAAAGTTTTCCCTGGTGCGTTGGCCTAAACATCTAGTTAGTGTCAGAAACATTGTTAAGCCAAGCAGATATGAAATCATTCTGTAAATTCTAAACCAAGTGTGTAATTGTACTAAATGATCTTATGTTACTGTTGTAGTGCTCTTTCTTGTTACTGTAAGAACTACATCTGGTCATGTTTTGGAATGGAAGAGCATCATGCATGATGATGTGATGGAGAGTTCTTGTACATACGCCTTGTGAATAGTTTCAAGTGGCCGTATACGATAGCGTGCGTCTTTATCAGTGTCAACACACACACAAACACAGGGGAAACAGCCCTGTTATTGTATTCTTCACTCACTGTCAGTCAATACACTAATTTCTTCCCATGGCTTTGCATTTGACACCAGGATATTGTTTTTTAAACGTTGAATTGAATAATGACAAGAAATACCATATGGGCTGATTTGATTTCAATTGAAATATATAATCTTTTACCAAAAATATTTTTTCCCTTTCATATCATAAAAATCCCTCCAATTAAACTGATACACTGTACAGTATATCAGAATATTGCATGAACTAGGATCCCTACAATATTTGGTCTTTATGAAGCTGGGAAACATTTGGATACAAGGATCTGTGTTGTGATATCAATGGCCTGTTATGAACTATTGTGAACGTCCTATTTAAATGTCACTTTTTAAAGTATTGTCTTCAGGTTTCAGTTATTCGTGTTTACCTACCTACAATGATTTTAGGATTTTTTATTATTTTATTTTACAATGATCACAATTTAGTTTACATGATGACGATGCCGTACAAGAAATTATATATGAGTTTAATTTTTAAATCTCCATCAAGAAATTATGATGTTGTAAAATACAATTGTCTGAGTACGCTACTCCGCTAATGAGCTGTTGAGGTAACTGTTGAAGATGATGCACTGCCACAGTAAGGTATTTTCTTTCCCTGCTCTGAATACAATGTTGTCAGACACAGAACGCTTCAAGATCTCTCTATACCAGGGGTGGGCAATCCTGGTCCTCGAGGGCCACTGTCCTGAAGGTTTTCCATGTGTCCCTGCTCTAGCACACCAATGAACAGGTCATTATCAAGCACTGTGTAAGCCTGATAATTGTAATCAGGTGTGCTAGAGCAGGGAAAGATATAAAACCTTCAGGACAGTGGCCCTCAAGGACCAGGATTGCCCAACCCTGCTCTATACTCTGGGCTTCAAACCCATTCTCCTAAGATGCAAGGAAATTGAATTTTTATGAATCCTACACTTGGAGCTGAGTCTTTTGTCCCCCTCTGTTCTGCTATTGAAGAAAAAGACAGTGGGGGTGTGTGAAAGGGACTCATGTACATATTGTAAATTACAAATAGAGACACGTTAACAGAAATGTATTCATTTTCTCTGGGGGGAATGTGAATTGTGTATTTAGAATTTGTAAAGCTTGCATCCTCCTGTCAAATAGAGACTTTAAAATGGGAAAATGAGTCCATGTTAGATGGCATCTGTGCAGACCTCTCCAACCATGCCTGTTCATTACTGTAAGATACTGTACTTTACTAACCCCCACATGGGGTTGGAAGAAAAAAAGACAATTTTGTTTTCCTTTGTGTAATACTAAACTTCTGTGTATTTCCTGTGTACTTTTTAAAGGTGCTACAACAAAATAAATTATATAAAAACCCTTTTAAGGGCATAATTGGGTCTTTGGGGACAAGGAATATTGAGTGGTTCCTTAAGGTTGTTTCCAAATTTACAGTTTGTATAATGTTAGCAAATTTACAGTTTTTATGCAATTAAGCAAATATATTATATAAAGGTACAATCTGAAGTGATTGACACAACAGGTGGCAGTTGTCTTTTTGTTTTTGTACATTTTATGTGCAATCATTTCATATTCTAAACTTGTAAGAAAAAACATTGTGATTTTTAGTCTTCTGTATGTAGTTAGATGACGTGACATCCTAATATTTATCTAATAAATATGTATTCAGATGAAACCCTTTTTGGTATTCTTTCTCTAAAAGAATCAGTCCTAAGTCCTAGGGAGCCACTTTCCTGCTGATTCTAATGAAAGGTCTTTATCAAGATCTGTGGAAGCCTCAGGTGTGCTAGAGCAGGGAAACATCTAAAATCTTCAGGACAGTGGTTCCGGAGGACCAAGCTTGCCTACCTCTGTATTAGGTCATGTGAACAAAATGTGCACAGTAGACTAGGCAGTGGTCCTCAGGCCCCACTGTCCTGCAAGTTTCAGATGTTTCCCCCTTCCCACAGTTAGAGCAGGGAAACATCTAAAACATTTAAGACAGTGGGCCCTTACGACCAGGGTTGGGACTGGACTAGGGTACGTTAGATTCCATATTTACTAACCACATGTTACCACATGGTGTCGTTATTTAAAGATGCCAGGGACAGATTCCTCCACTATTTTGGATCCACCACGGGGCCGTACAATGGTCGGCTACTCGTCTGACGCCAAAATAAATACAAAAACCCCATGTCTGCCTGGCCTAGCTGCAAATCCTGACGTTTTCTGCAACCATGTTGCAAATGAAAAATCGGATAAAATACTGCTCCTTGGCTTTAGCCGCGGCCAGGCTGTTCTCGTCCGGACCTTCCAAGAACCCAGTTGTATTCATGGACATAGCAGCTGACAATGTTCCTATGGGAAGAATCATCATAGAGGTAGCTAGCGAGCTAGTTAGTTTGCAAGCTAACGGTTTTAAGCCAATTAGCCTACAGCACAACCTCGCACAATACTCTATGCATTGCATTTCATAGCTATGCTTTATCGGTACAGGTAGGAATACTGGTATTTATCGGCTTGTGTACTTTACCAGTTTAGACACGTTCGTACACTTCAGTGACTTTTTCATGGACTCTGACTGTCATGCATTACCCACTCTACAGAAAGAGTGGACGTCATTGCTTTACGTTTAGTCGTTTCGCACAGTGATTCCTAACCCTGGTCCTCGGGGAACACCTGTCCTGCATGTTTTAGATGTTTCCCTGCTCTAACACACCTGATTAAAATGAATGGTCATAAGCAGGTGTCTGGAGAGCAGGATAACCACCCATCCAATTGAATCAGGTGTGTTAAAGCAGGGAAACGTCTAAACATGCAGGACAGCTGTTCCCTGAAGACCAGGGTTGGGAAACACTGGTTTAGCAGACACTCCTATCCAGAGCACATGTAGGAAGGAGGGTGAAGTCCCTTGGCCAATATCATATCGTAATTTGGCATGGTCAGGAATCGAAACCGCAACATTATGATTACTAGTCTGATTACCTAACCGCTCAGCCACCTGACTTCCACTTTCTAAATGTTACTGTGCGATGATCCGTGTTAGACTAATCTGCCTGTGTTTAAGCTGTCGTGCAAAATCTTGTCAAAATCAAAATACGTGTGCCAATAATCAACTCGTGTTACTTTTTTGATATTTTGGTAATATCTTGCAGTTGAATGCAGAAGTAGTTCCAAAAACGGCAGGTAAGATTGGCTCATTTCATGACATTGTCCAAAGGAATCACCTGGCAAACTCCCTGACAAATGTTGTTCCACAGAGAACTTTCGAGCATTGTGCACAGGGGAGTATGGATTTGGATTCAAAGGATCAGTGTTTCATAGAGTGATCCCTGAGTTCATGTGCCAGGTATACAGTATATGCACATAGCAGTGATTCATGGGATTCCTTAATATGTGTGTATTGTTTCCTTCCTTTTAAATGTGCTCTGCGATTTCAGGGAGGAGATTTCACCAACCACAATGGGACAGGAGGTAAATCCATATATGGTGCCAAGTTTAGAGACGAGAACTTCAAATTAAAGCACACAGGGCCAGGTAAAGTTGCTCTGCATCTCCCTTCTTTACTCCATCTAAAAACTCTGCTCTGTGTTTTTCTACCCTCGTAAATCAGTCGCAGTATATTAGTAACCAACCCCTAATGCATAGTGCACAGTGGTCCCCAACCCTCGTCCTCAGGGCCCACTGTCCGTCATGTTTTAGATGTTTCCCTGCTCCAACACACCTGATTCAAATGAATGAGTCGTTATCTACATTTACATTTATTACATTTATTCATTTAGCAGTCACTCAGCATATCTAGCCCTGAAGAATCCTGGTAACGAACATGCATTTGAACCTGGTGTGTGGGAAGGTGTGTAGGTGTGTGGGAAGGTTTGCAGGTGTGTGGGAAGGTTTGCAGGTGTGTGGGATGGTGTCCAGATGTGTGGGAAGGGGGAAATATCTAAAACATGCAGGACAGTGGGCCTTGGGTACCACTGCTATAGGGTGCAAAATTGAGAATTGTGCTTGCCCACTAGATGGCACTACCAACTATATAAAGAGATCCTGTTCATTTTGTAATCCCCAAGTGAATGACCTACTTTTTGAATAAGTCAACATCCATTATCAAAATATATGTTTTGGGGGGAGTGGAGTAAACCCCTTTGCCAGGGTTGATGGATGAACGCTTCAGTTTAAAGTGTTGCGTAATCACAGCTTTTGTCCAGTTAGAAAGAAGAACCTAGTCCTTGCCCAGTACCATGCCCACATTACCATTATCCACTGGATAGTGTAAAACTGACTGCTATTTCCTTTCAGGTATCTTGTCAATGGCAAACTCGGGGCCCAACACCAACGGCTCCCAGTTCTTCATTTGCACCGCTAAAACGGAATGGTACGGTTGTGGACTGCGACCTTGTGCTTGAATAGCTATATAGTAATCATACCAATTTAATTATGTCAGTTCTATCAATATCCAAAGTGTACATCATCCTTGTCTCCTTTTTCAAAAATTCCCTTTTTTCGCAGGCTGAACGGCAAGCATGTAGTCTTTGGCCAGGTGACGGAGGGCATGGAGATCGTCTTCAAGATGGAGTCCTTTGGATGCCATGATGGGGGTGTGATTAAAAAGATTGTCATCACGGACTGCGGGGAAATCAAGTAACACACATACGTACATGCATACACACACACACACTTTTTCAAACGCAAAAAAAACAAAAACATGCACTGCAAGAGTCTCATTAAGTTCTCAAGATACAACATTACATGAATTTTGTGAATGTACAATAAGCAGATCCTTTATTCTGAAGAAGCAAATCCAATATTATGTTTTGATCTATTTTGAAAAAGTCTGTTTGATTTTTAGTGCAAACCCCGATGATTATCATAACTTCATGTTCAAAATCTTTATTATTCATACATGCAAGTTGTTTGAAGGAGGAGTTTGTCAACTGAGAAATTTGTGAAAACTTTATTACTGATACTTTTAATGATTGCTTTTAAGTTTAAGAACCCAGGTTGGATTTGAAACTGAATTGAAAGCTTTTTGTGCCAGATGTTACTGCCATAATACTGTAAATAGATGAACTAATGATTGTGACATGGGACAAGGATTATGTTAATTAAATATGTTAATATTGTACACCTGCATTTACTGCCAAATAATGAATGCATTTATTGGATTCTCCACTGTTGTCTATGTTACTTCATCCTGAGTGCCAGCCACCCTACTGCTTCCTGGTGGTGAGCCAACAGTTTTATTTAGATATTGGACCTCCAACATGACTTCCTGTCCTTCAGAACAGGATGTGACATCATACTGTAGCCTTCCATTGCTTTATGTAACACCCACCCCCCACCCCCCATCCTGGAATATAAACTTGTTCATCTCACATGCCCTTAATATAGCTGGTAAAAGAACCATTCATGGGTTACATTGAGTACAGTAGACTAGTGTACGTACAGTCTAGTGAAACATACACTTGCACAAGTAATTTAAATACAATCGAATAACGTGTGTTTTGGCAGGAGCTGGCCCAAAGCTTTGCATTTCAATAGGTCGATCTGGCGTCCTTTGTTTTTTGATAACTAGAGTTTCACCAGAGCATGTCTCCTGTAAAAGAGGATGCCAGAATGTGTATGAAAACCAGAGTTTGGGTGGTGCTGCTTATCAAGCTAATACTTTATGAAAGTAAATAATGAGGCCAAGAGAAAAAGCACTCCTCGCTCCTAAACGAAACCATATGCGCACTGACCTTCCACCGTTTGTTTGACTTCTCCGATGACATTGTTGCCATAGAAACATTGCAAGTCTTGCTCTGTTTAAGCTGGAGATCTTGTAACAAACTTGATATAATTTGGGTCCCCACCCTCGAGTGAGGTTTGAGTTATTCAGAATGTGTGTCCAACGCACTTGGAAACTTGGCCAGCCGACCTCGAAAACCTCACTCAACAATAACATGTTTACAAGTGTTACAAGCGAGGTTTTAACATTTTATGAACGTTTGAATAAATCTTCCTCTATATAGTTGAGGTGATCAGTGCCTGCTGTTCAACTCTAAAACTCCAGTTTTCCCCCACTTTAATGATGTGTTTGCGCAAGGAGTTGTCTTTTCAACACTAAGGACCTCTTAGTGACATAAGGACCTCTAGGATGAAGAATGACGCTGTTCTTGCACTCAAGGGCTATAACGCTATCAGAACCACCATGCACACGCCATCTCCACCTTCCTGTCACAATTCTTGCACTCCCCCTCTCATGCCCAAGGCCTTAACATATCAGGTCTGTAGATGTACTCAGACACTGAGGTCAAGCTAAGGAAAAATGTACACCTGGACAAATCCCAAAGATCTGTGCATTGCAGTTGGCTGAAATGAAACCCAGGAGAGAAAGCCTCCCAGAAACGGCCATGATGTGCATTAAAACAAAGCGACTCGATGAAAATGACTCCCGCATGAACATTTTGTATTGAGTTTGATTTTATTTGTCAGACTCCTAATAGAACTAAAGCACTTATGTTGTTTTCCTAACAAAACAAAAACAAAAATAAGGCACATTTTGGAATGCCGTTTCATGGAAATGAACAACAGACCTGTCCTTCCTGTTTGCTTTCCCAGTCATATAAACCGTTTTTCATCAAAGCCCACTGTATGTCTGTGCTCTGTCCAATCAAACTATAGCATTAAAATGATTTCAATTGACATTAACACATATAACCAAGATTAGCTAATTACCACATTATTGTTAACACGATACATTCAGTAAATATGTACTTGGTATACACTTTCAGTGAATGATACATGTGATCTATTATTACAATTAGTTGTTAAGAATATTAGAAACAATGTGTAGCCAACTACATTACTGTGCAGAAAGTAGTATAGACAAAATAACACTCCATTCAAACCCCAGATACATGCACATGCAAACACTATCATAGTTCTTCGTCTCATACACAGAAGTACACCATTTCTAATCAAGGAATAACAACATAATAGTTCACAATAGTTCCTTATCACGGTTGCTTAAAGCAAACTACAACTCACAGTTAAATGTACAGGTGAGTATCAGTTGCCAAAGATGGTATCCTCTGCATGTAAATACAATAGTATTATTGCTTTCTGAAGAATATCTCAACGCTCCAGTATTACATTTGAATGACACAACATTGGTGTATATTTATAAAAGTAATACTCGTATACAGAATAAAGTCATGCTGTTTAAAGGACAGAAAATAACTTGTGTTTTTGGAGCTCTTGGGTGTCATTGTGGGTCATTTAACATTTCTAACCACAAATAAACAAACATGAAAATATAAAGGCTTATAATTGATTAAGGGTATTAATTATGTACCAACCTTTTAAAATATACTATGCAAACATCAATATTTCCTTCTTAGTGTAACTTTGTTGCATATTTTATACAAAAAGTGTTCTTTCCATAAATATCTCTGTAGGATAACCCCTTCAGATTTGTAAAACATCAGATAAAAACTCCCAGCTTTGTGTCAGCAATAGGCCCTTTTTCACATTGAACGTTTTTATATTGCATAACATTTTAAACTCGCAATATCCTTAAACATGATGGCCATCAAATATATACATAAAATAGTCTTTTGTAAATATCTTTACCAGGGAAATAACTTGTAATTTTGCAAATCTCTCAGAAAAATTCAACATCAATTGTAAGTTTTCCAAAATACACATATCTTCGTAGAAAAAAATCTAACTGGAAAAAGTACTATAAAAGTCAAGTATATGTAATTCAAGACAAAAGACATCCTAAAGGCTTGTGAAGATTTTAAATGCACGTACATTGTAATAACTGTTTTCTTACTTCTATGCCAACCGTAATACATAGCTCCTTCTTCTATGGCCAGAATCTCAAGAGCCAATATCAGAATTATTAACTTCCTGTGAAGAAAGTTGGTACAAATACATATTTCCTTATATTGTAGAGCAAATGGCATAAATCTTTCAGTACTCTAGTAATACTCTTAGTCTAAGCAAATATTTTGGGATGTTTTTCTGTTTAACACTATGCTAGCATCACTATAACTACAGGAAGTGTGGAGAGTAAGATCAATTTGATTTATCTTGTAAGAATTCTGCTGTGGCTGTTCAGGCTTACCTACTTGCTTTCAAACAGCACTGAGAATAGATTGATCCCAACATTTATTGGACAGAGTTAACATGTAGATGTAATGACCTACTGCAATATATCTAACATGTCAACTGATTTGTGATCAATGTGTCCTTTCAACAATAACATAACTGTGTATATTTCTGATAGAGAATGGTTTAGTGTAACCACTTATGACCAATTAATTTGATAGGCAGTGCATAGTCTGGACATTTTGACAAAGGCCTACAGAATTTAAGGACCATGTTTATACTTGTTGGAAGTTGAAACCAAGTGAGCTTTCCTCAGCCTTTATAGTGTCAGACTATATGACAAGGCCAAATCAGATTTGAATGTAATATGGACAGCTCTTTGAGTTCTGATCACAAAATAACATGTTTTTTTATCATCATCTTTTCACCATCTTCTATAGCAGAGTGCAATGTTATTGTTTTTGCCAGCTGGAAATGTTGGTGTTGCCTCCAACTAAATTACTAGTGTAGAGGAAAATATCAGATTAACTTTCAGTGCTAATGGGGTACTATTGTTTTTCTCCCATGTGTATTCACATCTTGAACTAGTGTTAACATTGGCAGAAGGTTGTATCTCACAATTACCTCAGCCACTTCCAGCTCTAAATCTATTTGATTTCCATCAGAATGTTAGAGGAATATATTTTCCTTTCTGCATATCTTCATAAGGCACGTTAGCACAGTATAAAATACATTCCAAATAATGGAGAAACAAATGAATTTGTCCCATACAAAAAAAAACATCTAATAGTAAATGCTTTAGTGTTGAAATCATTGCATTATCTACCTTCTACTAGATAACAATATATGTCTATTTACTATTTACTTTCATTTCCATGTTACAAACATTTTTACAAAATGTTAGGTCAACAATGGTCTTCGGTCCGGATTTTCCAACAAATACTCAATGTCTGAGTGTACTGTGTTTATGTAAACAGGGATACATGGATGTCTAGCTCCCTTGACTTAAAGACATTGATTTACAGTTGTGAGTGGTATCAAGCAAACACAAACGTCATCCATCTTTCGACTTCCTATATTTCCTTAGAAATGACACAGCCATGCCAATCATCCTCGCTGCAACATCTCTCTTTCTTCACCAAACGATAAAACCAAACTTTTCTACATTGCTTAACCCTTCTCCACTAAACGTTCTGTACCACAATCCTATTTTGACACTTTGTAAAGGGTTCAGCCCCTTTGAAAAAGATGCATACATCCGTCATAAAGAGGTATTACTACTGGAGAGAGCATTATCTCAACCTGTCAGCACAAACAGCTAAATCAACAGTCAAACCCACAGTATGGCTCACTGCCAATTCACTGCTCAACTAGGGTAGGGTAGCCAAGAATGCAATACTGGTTTAGTGTAACTGATGGTATTGCACAGTTAAACAGACAAATCTCAAAGCTACTGCTTGTGATGTAAATTAATACTTTATGATAACTGTCTATTGTAATTGATGTGCATAGTAGGTGTACTAAAAGTGTCTTGTATATAGGCCCTATGTACTTCACTTAAATAAGGAACAGCTCTACGAATCAACCAACAGTAGTTTCTAAAGATGTGGAAGCAGTTACACAAAACATTGATCAAAACACACATACATATGTCCCAGTTAACTCGATTTCAATTGCACAATAGACATCACAAATAAATAGGCCAAATGTAAGCTAGGGATGAATGGTGCATTACCCTTTAGTTAATTCACAGTTAATAAGAACGTGCTGTAGACCCAAACATGGTTACATTACCATCATAAGAAGCCCTGTTCTAATGTTCAGCACATCCACATACACTTCACTTGGCAGGGAAAAGGAAGGCAGAACTCTGTAAACACAAAACCAACAGACCCCAAAGTGAGGTGATCCATTGTGGCCAACAAATGGTGACAATACTGTCAGTGGCACCGATATAACACATTGCTAATAATACTGTACAATCAATCAACTTTCAGTTACAACGCATATATGCCGATACAATTGGGATACACTGGTTTGCTGGTAAACCAGAGCTCATTGACAAAATATGTACAAGCAAGGATTTGGCAAGTTAGAACATTTTAGAAAGAGCACTTTGTGGGGAAAAAAAATAACTCACTCAAAGTGGAAGTGGGTGACTATACAAAGCCAGTTTCTCCCATTCAAAATCCTACTTTGAACCGCTATATTGAAAATGAGAATACATCGCCAGGACCTGTACCTAGATTTGGAGGGTTAAGAGGCGATGGAAGGGGCGGTAGGGGTGACGTATGTGATGGGGGGCTGCACTGGGGGGGGGAAGGGGTTTCTCTCTGAGGGCAGACTGGGGAGATGGACAAGGGTCTGCACGCTGGTGTGGAATGGCGTGGGGGAAGGAGGCAGGGAGGGGTGTGGGACGACTTTCAGGGGAGGCTGTACAGGTGTCTGGAGGGAGAAGATATCTCTGTCTGAGGGTACAAGAGGGGAAGGCGTATTATTGCACACGACGGCAATAGTAGCCGAGGACTTTGCATTTCTCACACAGGTGCTGTGGGTGCTCCTTACTCTGGTCAGACACGTCCAGGCCATCGGGCTTCTCCAAAGGACGCTGGAAAGAAGGAGAAAGAAAATTTGAATCTGAGATGCTAGGGAGGAATGTGTTCCCAAACACACACAAACACAGCCAATACCCCTGCTCTCTTCCAGATGTTTCTTTGGGGCTGCCTTCAACTCAGCTCTGTTTTATTCCCAATGCTTCAGCCAGTAATAATTCCAAAATGGACGTAGCAGTTGCAAATGACAGTACAGGTTTCAGGGCTGTGGCAAATACAGCACTGGTTAACCCCCCCACCCCCCAGCTTTGAAAATCTGCAGTGAAGACACTTGACGATACAGACCTGCAATTAAATTCCTATAACACAACACTTGAAATGGGTTTCCTAGAAACTGTTCGAAGGACAGAAGGATCCTTCGCTGCCATGATTTCTGGAAGATGTTTAAACAATCACGATGCAGTAATTTCCCACCCGTTGTTGTTGGAGAAAGTTTTTCTCCACATTTCTTCCAGAGAATCTGATTGTCCGCCCCAGCCAGTTTAGGGAGTTTCCCTTGTATCCCTTCAGTAAGATTTGGACACTCACTCACAGTTTAATGAATCATAAAGCCCACATCTTTAACCCTGCCAATGTCTTAACACCAACCCCTGCATTCCTTGACCACTAATCATGTTAAAGACAGGTAAACTCTTTGGGGATGTATCATGCAGAATAAAGCACAATCACTTTGCTTCGTTGCATGATACCAACCAGACAGGATAAAGAAGTATACACAATAAACAAGGACAAACTTTGGGTTTTGCAGTTGGGGCCAGGATGTGGCTGAGAGAGCTGTCTGACATGAGGAGCGGTTTATCTCAGATGCTGACGAAGGCAAAGTGGGCAGACCCATGGAACTTGTCAGTGAGTGCTAGGCTAGCCACAACACAGAACATTCTTGTCTCACCAGCTGGGTCCACAAGTAACAACCTTCACTGGATCAAGAAGGGGGGGAGATTTGGTGATCTTCGTGAATGCCTCACTGTAATGCTTTTCCCTATTATACAATATGTCTGATTTGTATATCAGGCATGACAATGTTTATGCAGAGACACATCTGTATCAAGTTTGTCAGGTTTCCAGTAAAGTCTGTCAGAGCTAACTGCATATATCAAGTGTTGGCCAGTACCTCAGTGAACTGTAATAGTTCAGAACAGAACAAAATAACTTGTATGGCCAAACATTTACTTTACCTTTCCATCTCATGGAAATGTCTGAAATGAAAGACGTTCTCTTGAAAAAGGGTAGGAGCCCAATTGAGTGTGAGAGAAGCATGTTCTTCTGTAATGGTTTTCAAGTTACTATGGATCGAAAGTTCTGTTTCATGTGGCAGTATGGAAATAATGTGTTGAAATATACATTTATACAGACAGAATGACTCGGGAAACATTTCATCTAATGCTTTGTTCTCATGAACCAAATGGAGAAAGCAACATTTCAGTGTTAGAATTCAGTCATTTTACCTGAATACATGTTTAAGGAAGTACTGGGGTATGTTTGGGGGCAATCATACTTCTTTAAGTAAACCTTAGTCTTTTATATTTAGACAAGCAGAAATGGCCCCAATATTGTTAACATAGCACCCTATCATTTTCTAAATGTGTAAAATGCAGATGAACTGCGTAATCCATACTAAGGAAAATCGAACAAACACAGAAAACTGAGGAAATACAATATTTTGATTACAGTTATTCCACAATTTTATATAAAATGGGTATCGGATAAAGTCGTCATCAATCAAATGGACATGGCAAAATTTCAATGACTAATTTTAAACAGTAAGTTTTGTCACCATAAGTTCTGTGCTCTCTTTTAGAGTGCAAATAATTTCAGAATTTAATCTCAAGGACAAATAGCAATTGGAACGTCTGTCTATAAATAAACACCATCAAAGGCAGCTGTTAGTGTGCCAACAGTACCTGTTTATGTGGGTAGACGTTGATGTGGCATTTGATGCATTCTTGGCCCATGTTGGCCCAGGAGTTTCCACTCATCCACTTCCTCTTGCACTTGGGACACTTGTACTCTCCGAAGCACCTCTTCTTCCCCTGGTACGGAGTCAGACCTTCTCCTTTGGGCCTGGCCTGAAAACATAGACATTCTTATTAATATGCATTCAACATGATAAAATTATCAACCTTGACCGGTCAACAGTATAATTTTACACCCAATGGGAAAGGAATAAATAACACCTTTTCACCCTGGCCTAGCAGAAGCACAATTCGCCCCCTTCAGAGGATCCAAAACGCAGCAAACCGCCTGGTTTTCAATCTACCCATATGCTGTCATGTCACCCCGCTCCTCATCACCCTCCACTGGCTTCCCAGTATCAGATTCAAGACCCTGGTATTGACCTTCCGAGCAGTGAACAGGACCCCCCCGAGTTATATCAACCCTCCGGCTTTACACCGCTGCCTGCCACCTACGGTCCACCTTGGAGAATCGTCTAGTGGTCCCACCCCTCAAGAGCGCCAGGGCCCAACACAAACTCTTCCCCTGTGTGGCTCACCAATGGTGGAATCAACTCCCCCACCTCCATCAGAAACACAGACTGTCTCCTCACCTTCAAGAAAAGGCTCAAGACTCACTTGTTCAGAGAGTTTAATGGAAATATCAGCTGTTTGTTCAGAATCAGAATTTCTTTATTGATCCCCAAGGGGACACTCTTTAGTGTTTTTGTTGTTGCTTTATTGTTCGCTTCCTACAAGCAAACCTGTTCCAGTGCTTACAAATAATTTGGAATGCATGTCCGTAAAAACATCTGTGCTGTTGTGCCTTGTTTAGGACCAGGCAAAGAGATGAGCCGTCAGCCAGGACAGGACACTTCGGCCAACTCGTCTCCTCAGCAAGTCAAGACTCAAAAAGAGAGCTTCTGGGAAACAGCTGACAGGACAAACAGCAGTAACAATTAAGCTGAATAGCACATAATATGGGTTACAAAGCTTCTGAAACTTCTATACGTTTATCGAATAGGTACTAGAAAACTTGGAATTATAGAATGATTCCAGCCAACCGTCAGTAAAGAGCCACTTAATAGTCATGTGTCAACAGATGCACTGTGGTGTCACAGGAACACAAAAAGGTGTGCTTTGATGGCCTATGGACATTGACTTGTCCTGTCCATTGATCTGCAAATACAAGCACTATACACAGCCCCTTTCTAAAGCCAAAAGAACATATTTGACCCATTTGGGCTATTGTGGGTGCATGTAGAGCGAAATAAACACAAAAAAACTTGGAAATTAGATTAGGTTGAGAGCATTTGTGCTTGAAGACGTTTTTCTGTTTGTACATCACAGCACTGGGTCGTACAGAGTCAATGTTTGTTTATGCTCCTACCCTGGACCCCAGTGTGCTGAGATAAGGGTCAGTGTGTTTAGAGGGAAAGGACAGTGTGGGGACATGAGGGGAGTGGGGTGGGGGGGTATTTAATAACACAACTACGAGCAGTCAACCACATCCTCCTGAGGACTGGAACACAGCAGGCTGTGATTCATCACACGCACATCTCTGGTAATTCAGCCACACATTCAGACGAAATGTGCACTCTCACACGGCACACACAGGAAGACTTGCAGATACTCAAACGGACGTGTGGAGAAAAAGCAATAACGTAACGGTTACACAGAACGTTTTTCATACACCCCTGAGATGCAACAACTGGAAAGCCTCAACATGAAGTCTTGCATCCCTCCTCCTTTCTGCTGAATCCAGCCTCCCTGACTTAGAGCCAAACTTACTGGAGTGAAAAAACATCAAATTGGAGGAAAGTTCGGTGCTGTGATCGAGAGGTTAGCTCATTACTTTGTATCGCTCTGCCAGAAACATCATGCCCTTAGACAAGCTTAATGAACTGAGAAGGACAAAACAATGTATAGTTGGAAGCGAAAAATTACCTGGGTGATCACTAGTCCCAAACAAAAGCAAGGGAGAGAGAGTTAGAAAATGATGCTCCCTCAGAGCCCCATATTCAAGATTACTCACACTCACACCAACTCACACAAACACCCCCAACTCACACTCACACAAACACTCCCAAAAAGAAGATGAATACCACTGACTAGCCGTCATCAGAGCCAGCTGGGCAGAGACCCTCTTGGACTTTAGGAGAGACGGGGGGACGGGACGGGGGGGGGGGCGGAAATGTGAAGCAGATGGCCTCCATATGGGCAGAACATGAGGAACACCAAAAGTTGTTGTAAAATCACTGTTCTGCTTTGAATTAACTTACATTTTATGATTTTACGAGACAGTGAGAGACAACAAGATGGAGAGAGTGAGAGGGTAAGAGGGAGATGATAAAATACCGCTGACAAACCAACGACTGTAGCCACAGCGACAATACAACAGATGAAACTCATTATCATAAGGAGGAATGTGAAAAGAAAATATTTCAAGGGAGCTGTTGATACCAATAGCCTTTGTATTTCACTGGATGCCGGATTCCTTTCTCAGATTGGCTGAGGGCATTCTCCTGAGGTTGAGGAAGGACGAGGCGGGTCCTGGTATGGGCTTGCCATGATTTCTACTGTAATGTCTTGGGGAAAGAGCGGAGTTCTGCTCCATTGGAAGTCATTGAATGGTGTCCATTACTGACCGCTACTAAACCCAGTCCCAACCACTGTCTGGGGAAGGTGATCTTCCCATCGTCCTGTCGATGCCAGAGCCCACAGCTGGTAAACAATCAGTGGATATTAGAATGCGTCCTTCCCAAAAAATATCAACCCAACCACAGACCGTAATAATCCATTAATTTAAGTTAGGTAAGGCTGCCTTTAACCCCTTAGTAAGGAAAACCACTACCTTTCCCCAAAGTACTGTCCCTGATCTGGACTAGTAGATTACATCAGATTATTCATCAAGATAGCCTGGCTTTGATGTAGTTACTGTAACCCTAATCATAGTCCTGAAGACAATTGAAACTCCTTTTGCATTTTTTCAGCCTCCACCCAGACAGCCATGGCGAGCTGTAAGCTTTATTCTAGATCTTTCTGTCCTTTCAGAGTTTCTCCACGTGGAAGGTTATCACTCGTCCCTAGAGCAGCCTCAACCGAGAGAATGTTTTAGGTTTATGTTGCTGAATCTTCGACAAAGTCATGGCTGCGCTCTAGTACCCCTGATGTTTTCCTAGTCCATCCCTCGTGTGTTCCCTGCCTCCGTGGTGTTTCCTAGCCAGTCAGTTGATGGTTCCTACCTCCCTGCATACCTGTGTCTCATCAGTAATTGCCAAGTAATATTTAGACATACAAAATACATTATAGTTTCACCGAACAAAATGTAATGTGATTTTGTATTGTCATCTTGGAGTCCAATAAAACACATAAAACTTTGTTGTTGAGCTCAGGACTTCTCAAACTCCGGACATAGGATCCACACCACCATTGGACTCAGTGATTTCTCTCTCAAAGCTTTATTTACCAAAGGATATTATTTTAGAACTTTTGGGACCATTACATCCTTATCAAATTTACATGACACCCTCTCTACATGTTTTTCTACACATTTTTTTTTCTTCATGTTTTTCTGGTTAGTTTTCAAGAGGACCCATAGTTTCCAAGGATTTTGTAGTTTTTTAATAAATAAATAAATACTACTTAAAGTAAATGCGTTATTTTCCTTCTGCCTTCCTCTGCCTTTACCTGTTTTTTTGCATTTGGGTCCACCCTCTGTTTGTACTTGACAGTTTAGGTTGTTCGGTGGTATGTTTTGTATAAAGCAGTGGTCTTCAACCCTGGTCCTCAGGACCCACTGTCCTGCATGTTTTAGATGTTTCCCTGTTCCAACACACCTGATTCTAATGCATGGGTCGTTATCTAGCTCTGAAGAATCCTGGTAAACGATCATGCATTAGAATCAGGTGTGTGGGAAGGGGGAAACATCCAAAACATGCAGGACAGTGGGTCCTGAGGACCAGGGTTGAAGACCACTGGTATAAAGGATAGATGGTCAGATAAAGTCACATAGTGGGGATGTCCAAATATATGTATTGTTGAGAAGGCTTGGTGAGTTTCATTATTTTTTCAGTTCATATACCAAGATAAATGAGCTTATAAGTATTTTACTTTTTTACGTTTATTTGCAGTACATTCCTCTGATAAGTTCCCATGCAGGAATCCAGCATTACAAATATCAACTTAAACCAAAAAAGTGAACTTAAATTTTACTAGAAAACTTTATTTTAAAACTTAAAAATCAATGAGGCCTTGGCAGTACTTCCTATTTCATATCACCAGAGACGTGTAAATCTAGGCTCTGATGTGTTTTGGGAGAGATGCTGAGAGTGGGGCCTCAAGCCTGCAGATGGCCACTGCTTCAGTTTCTCACACAAGAATTACACTGTCCCTCCCTCCTTCAGCTGTGGGCCACAGAACCCAAGTTTGTTATTGGCTGTTTCCGCCACTCTGCTCCACAGCCCAATTCTGTGCCAGACCCTCAGCCAGGTGCATTCTGGGGGTTATTTATCAATCCTACCAGGCACTGCTAGCTAAATGAGCCTACTGTTTCCTGAGTTTCTCCTCCTCTTTCTCTCTCGCTCCTCTCCCTATCGCTCTCGTCCCCCCGATCTCTCCGGGTCTTTTGCGAGTGCAGCTGCCTCTTTATAATGCCTATGAGGGTCTTGAGACTGAAAATGACGAGGGGACAGGTGTGCTGGGTGAAGTGATAAATCTCTCCCTGCTCCCACACAATGTCACTCTGTTTTATTTATTTATTTATTTATTTATTTAAACAAACCCTCCTGAGGGCTTCTGGATTGATGGGCCTTGCAGATAACACTCTCCAAGTGACAAGCAAGGACAATTCTCAACAACAACAAAAATCAGCATGTAAAGTCCTTGCAGTGCTCAAATATAACTGAACTCATAATGATATTAGTTTAAATAAAACAGTTGGAATCTGACTAGTAACTACTTACATAACTAAATTATTTCATACTGCTAATAATGACCAACTGTTTGTCAGTGTGATCCAGCTTTGTTATCCTTTGGAGCCTATAGGATGTTTAGGCAGGTTGCAGAAATGTTCATGGAAATGCTTTCTTATATGGAAAAACTTAGCTCTTCACAGGCAAACAACTCGTTTTTGTAATAGATTTCTGAACACTTGGCCTCTTGACTGTACGCAAGGGTAATTACAGGGCAAAGCCATGTTTTCCAAGTATTCCAGCTAGCTTTTGGACGCCGTTTGTGCTGCTGGCACAGCCCCCCCACCCCTCCCCGGCTGCTGGGTCACTCTGTGGCGTTCCGTAGCACTCCGATCACTCACGAGCATCTGGAAACCATCAGGGTAAACAAAGGAACTGTGGAGGAACTCGGGCTCCCTCTCTACAGTACCTCTCTGCATCCCACAGGACATCAGTTAAAGCAACACAAGAACACTGAAACAAACCGTCTGGGTCCAAATCTGCCAGTGTGTGTGTGTGTGTGTGTGTGTGTGTGTGTGTGTGTGTGTGTGTGTGTGTCTGTGTGTGTGTGTGTGTTGAATTACCATGCACACATTGAGAGGCACACTCTTTTCATCCTCTGCCTTTTCTCAACTTCAGATCTGTATTTAGTTTGGCCCACAGTCAGGTCTGCAATGCAAAGACAGATCCAGTACAGTCGACTCTTATCAAAGTTTAGTCTTCCACTGCTTTTGTTTGTTTATTTCATTAGCCACAGCACCACGGATAAGACCTCTAATTACTACAACATGGTTTGAGCCACAGACTGGTAAGGTGACTGCTGTAAGAAAAACACTAGACTCTGGATGTGGTTTGTTTAAACCTGAGAACTGGTTCTTCACTCTAAAACTAACTAAAAACATAAAAAAGCATCACTTTACTCCTCAGACAGGATAAGGAAATACATCTGGAACTTTATGTAAAAAAACTCAAGCAAGAGTACAACATTTGCCTTTAGTGGCAGTCCAAGAGCATTATTCATGTGGTTTCTCTCTGAACAAATACCCCAAATGATGGATGGAGTGTATTTTTCGGTTTCCTTCCTTCAAACAGTTATTACACCTGCAGTTGCAAAAATACTTGTGTGAGGTCAACAATAAGAGAAGTATAGGTATGTAAAGTTCCCTGTAAGAGAGAGTTTTTTATGGTGCATAACCTCATGCTTACAGTATACAGTAGGATACCATAGGGTGGTTTAATACTTTCACACTCTGTCCCCCACCTCCCCCCAGAGCTATTACTGCTGAGATAAGCATTCCTATCTTTTACAGTTGCGTCTAAATAAAAACGCATGGCATGACACAATCATGTATAGCCAAACGTGTCAATAGCCAAACGTGTTCATACTAGGAGGACTGTGCATCTGCCTAACCATCCCCCATCTCCAGCCACAGCCTATGACAATAACATAGCTTAGAGGCAGAATGCGGAGCAGAGACCTCAACATTTAGCTCTACATGGAGGCCTCAATAGCAGAACAGGCCATAAATCACAGTTGTGGAGGCATTCGTGCCTTTTGATTTACGGGTAACTAAATCACATGAAGTTAAATCCACATGCTGAACATGAAAGACGGAAAATGCTCGGCTTCGTCAATAGCGTCTGGACTTTATTTGGCTATTCCATCAAGAAGATAATTGTTTGCAAGTTGATATAGATGTATAGATGTTTCCCTTTTTTTACCCACCCCTGACAGTCTGGTTCTATTCTTTTCTCAATACACAGCATGGGAAAAGTCACAAAGCAATGCAACCTTCTAGAAAAGAGAGAGATGAACCCTCAAACATCCATCATTGCCCTCGTACACATCTGGTGACATGCAGAAAGCTGGCACGATATTGCTACTTTCAGGACAGTGTATGTAATGATACACACTGGCACTTGTGCCATACTTTACACCAACCTGATATGTGAAATTATTTCAGACTGTTGCAACGTATAAAGCATCGTAATGGCATTTTTGTTCCTTCGTACAGTACCCACAGATTTTAATTACTTACTAAACTTAAAACACAACAGGGTACACATTTCTAGCCTATGTGGACTAACAATGACACAGTATATCAGGTATGTTTTGTGGCAGACGACAGTAGAACCATCCCAGTGTAGCCAAGCGATTGTGGCGGGCTTGCCAGTAGAGAGTGTGGCACTACCGCAACATGGAAGACATGTTCAGCATGACTTCCTCTTATTAGATTTCCATCATCACTCGCTCACCCCTGGGCTCTGTCTGAACCCGTGGCCATCTTCATACTCATCTGGGTCAACAGGGCTATTCCCGCATAGGATTCATGTTCAGAAGCCTTTTATTTTGGTGGAAAGCTAATGTGTATATGTTTCATTCACGTATAAAAACAGGCCTTACTTACAATAGCACATCCCTTTAGCGCTTGTGTCTGAATATGCTCACGGGTGTCAGTGCTGTATTAGCGATAGTGCTAGACCTAGATCTGGAACTTGAAACTAGTTGAAGTGAGTTTGATTAATCTCAGAGCGCTTCTTAAAATCTATAGTTTTTTTTCTATTTGTGGGAGAATTGATTGTAATGGAATCAAAGTAAGTACAATGGCTATTGTTGCGGATGTTAATCGACGCTGGCTCAAGATAAAGACGCACGGATGTGGTCTATAAGTTTGATCGTTTCTTTTTCTTTGAAAGTACCAAACTATTCCAAATCACAAGTGTGGCATGTGCGTGTGTGTCTGTTGGGTTTGGGACTGATATTACGCCACTGCCTGGAACAAGCCAGCTTTTGAAACTGTTCTTTCACCAACAGTTTCTGCAGGGGTGTAAACACTTCCTAGTTGGCATGTTCTGTTTAGTCTGCCACCCAATCCTGAGAGATCACATCAGACAGACAATCACTTTGATATCACAGGAAGAAGGTCAGCGGTGACAAGAAGGTCAGTGGTGACACTGCTAGGATATCAGCTAATTCATTGTCGGTAAAGTCAATCAAGTTTTTACAGAAATGCATTTTCAAAATTGTTTCAAAGACTGGTTTGGTTTCAGTAACGTGCAAATTACAAGGGAGTGTGTGTGTGTGTGTGTGTGTGTGTGTGGGGGGGGTTGAGGTTTGGGAAACCAATACGTTATGTTATTGTAGATCATCCATAAATCCTCTTAATTCCACCCTAATAACAACAGAATACTCGTATCAAAACTAATTGAGTTTATTATCTGTGTTTATATGAGATAAACATGACCGAGGCAGGACAGTGTTTACTTTCCCCGTTTATGAGACATTTTGTAAGCTGTTCCATTTCACCCTGCATATATTCTTAACACAAAAAACAATTATTTAACTCTAGGGGTCTGACACACAGTGGTGATCAACAACAACCCCAGAAAAAAGCATTGCAGAAATAGGATGGTGGCTAACTGTGCAGACCATTTCAAGTTGTGGTTCCCTAACCAGAGTAAATCTTGTCTGCGATGTCTCTGCGCCATTTGTGTCTGGGTGCATGTATGTTCTTATGTATATGTACAGTAACATGTTCTTCTCCTTAGCAACAAGCCCCTGTCCTTCCTCTTCACGACAACTGCTGTAAGGTGGTCTTACTGCCAGCTCCCTGTTTGCCAAAGTCTCTCCTGAAATTCCCAGCGTCCTTAATCATCTCACACATCCTGCCATGAGCCATGCTTGGCAGTGGCTTCTATTTACCCATAGAGGATCTGAGAGACATATTCCACAATAGTAATGACACAATAATGTACTTTTAGCGTCATTATCACTTGAATAGGGAGTAATGACACAAGAAAGGCTAAAATGCAACATCAATATACACGTTTCTCAAACATACACACATGCCCCCTTTCGCGGGATTTGCCAAAGCTGTATGGTAATGCTTGGGTGGTACCTTCTAACGAGTTCTTCCCAGTCCTCACTGTAGCCACGGTAACCCAAATGAGCTCTGCAGCTGTAGTGAAGGGTTGGGTTACCAGACCAGTGAATGACAAGAGCAGGTTGCATGGCTGAGGCAGACAGCGGTTCACAAACATTCATCTTGTTTCAGAGCACATGCTAGGAGGAGTGTGTGTATGCATGTACTGTGTGTATGTTTTGCCCAATACTAGCTATTGCCCAATGCCAGTATCTATGTAAAGCTACATCTATAAATACGGATTACAACATAAACACGCAGGTAAACCTTCCAAAGATGTCTGTCTCTTCCTACAAGCCTTATATATGTACTAAACCCTCCGTCACAGTCTTCTCTGAAAACTCTCTCTCCCTCTCATTGGGCAACCTGACTAAGTGTGTTTCAGAGCAGAGGCAGATACAGAGCCTTCACACCCACTGGAAGGAAGGTCATAGGTCACCCTGTAAAAACATTCCCATGGTGCACCTCCCCCTGGACTGCTCTCCGCCAGTAGTTTTCCCGCAGCAGCCTCGGCACATGTAAAAACAGGGTACAGGAGATACACTTTGAAGAAAGATGGAAAAAAGTACAGGAAAGAGGAAATATATTCCATATACAGTAAGTATTGACATTGGTTCCCTGTAGTACCTACACAAATACTGCATTGGCTTTTTGAACTGAAACTGGGCAGCTCCAGCTTGTGACCTTTTATCCCTCCCTCCCTCCCTCCCTCCCTCCCTCACACACACACACACACACACACATATACACACACAGTTACATATACACACACGCAAACAAACTGATCCCGAGTTTGTTCACACATCAACCACAATAAGTATTGGATTACTTTAATTATGAATTCTTGTTGCTTGCTTTACAGGTAGGCTTTTACACGTCTGAAGTTCATATTGTTTAATTGTAACTTGTTTAACTGAATGCTGTTGTTGCTCTTCCCTTTGGCACCTGTTTGGTTTCACATGATGTATGTTTCATAATCTGGCTACGTGCAATGTTCGAACCCATTTCGTTGTTATGAGTGACCGATGCTCTTTTGAAAAGCTCTCTCTTGGAAGTTGCCTTGGATGAAAGCGTCTGCTAATGAATAAATATTAATGTAACATTTATTTACATTAATAAACAAATTAACATACTTCTGGGTACTTCATACTAACATACTCCTGGGTAGGGGGTTGGTGAGTTATCATATATCCTCGATTACATCACAGTTCCTTTCACAAATAGAATATTCATCCTAGTCATCTAATGTGCCAACAGAAATTAAATGAGGCCATTTATAGGTAACATATACTGTAGGTACCCAATTCAGTTGTCAGCCATACCGCCAAGCAATAGCTAGTGGCCTACTAATCGAACAATGTAAGGCTGCCTTCCTGACTTCTGTCTGGAGATGCATACACACACACACACACACACACACACACAATGGCCTTAATTTACCACTCTTCCTTCCTACTGCTGGGGCCTTCCCCAATGGTGCCCATTCAGACTACTGCCTCTCCAATGATGCAAATTCAAGGCCGACACACAAAGACTGCAGTGTCAGTCTCTGCTTTGTGACACCAAGCTGTCTCTATGCCAGGGCTGCACCTCTGTCTGCCTGCCTGCCTGCCTGCTCGCCTGCCTGCCTGTTTGTCTCTGTCTGTCTGTTGGTCTGCCTGCCTGCCTGCCTGCCTGTCTGCAACTATGTCTCTCGGTCTCCCTGCGTATCATATGTTGTTGGAGGTTGAGAGTTTTTACGACATATCACTCATCTGTGAGACGGCACAGCCAATTCGCTAGGATCTTTTGTTTTGGTTTTTATCCATCCTTAACGTACTGTTGCATAATAGCTGTGGAGAAGTACCAAATCTTTTTTTCTTTCCTTTCTCATGGAGGCTAAAATCATCATTCTTTGTTTCTGGATGAGATCTTAGACACAGCGTCTCTCGGAGCTGTGAAAGAGCTGTGCTGTGCATTCCCCTGCACTTGCCCCATGTTTGTCAACAAGTCACTGGGTACTTCTGCCACCATTTGAACCCCACCTTCACGACACAACCCCCTTTCCTTGGATCTGTACTGCTCTGTTTACCAACAGTTCATTTAGCTGCCCATGCAAGAGGACAAGAGCTCTGAACCACACACGTCTCAGAGCCACTTATTAAACAATTATCCCACCTGGAGCGATTTGACATAATCGGACACGGAGACAACGTATTCAGGCTGTGCCCGGTGAGGTTGCCTTGAGGATGTTAGACTGATCCATTTGCTATAATGAAAAATGCACGTGGACACTGACAAAGAAGAAAATCGGTTCTTCAGTGACATAGCTGGGACCCCGAGACAACAGACCACAGGGTATCACACACTGCACTGTTCTGACTAGCTTTTAGCAGGCATGACTGGCTGACCCTTTCTTGTTAGATGACATAAGAGCCTTGACACATGGGGTGAGGAGAGAGGGGGGGGGTGGGGTCTTTGACAACAGGAAGTGAAGAAGAGACTGTTGTCTCAGCAAAAGTCAGAGGAAGAATGGGATTCCTGTACAAAACACAAACCAGCTGGCAGGAAACCCCACTTTTTATAATTCTTTAATGTTTATTTAAAAGTAGATTTTCTTTCACTGTCTCTAACCCCAGCTTGGGGCAGCTATCGCTCTCTAATATTGGTTCACAGCATGGAAATGAAACACCGAAATTGGCACAATAATTATCTGTTTTGCCCAAATTCAAGGATACTGAAGAGGAGATTGTATGTGACAATGTGAGACATGGAACACACTAAACTGGTCAAAAAGGTTAATCTGAGATCATATTATGAATTGAACCTTCATGCAAAGACATTTAAAACGAGTTAATAAGTCATAAACAGTAGTATAACGAAGGAGGGATGGAAGGAGAGGAAATAGAAGGAGAAAATGAGAAGGACAGAGTACAATTGTAAAAGAGCAATTCCCTTTATAGAACAAAAAACAGCTGGCGGACACAGGGGAATGTAAACAGATGATTACGCTCTTTTATATTTAGACGTGTTTCGATGAATTGGGGCAGCGTCTAAATTGGGGATAAGAGAGCTCCAATTGAAGGGCCTTTCGCTGGTAATCATACTGTCCCATATATACATTCATCTAACAGGAACTGGCTATCTAGGATCACCAGCAACTTCATGCATGCCTTTTCTTTATATGGCACATCTAAGCTAAGGGTAGGGTAGAGCAGTGTCACAGCAAGACTTACATTTAGTAATTTAGCAGATGCTCTTATCCAGAGCGACTTAAAGCAAGTACAGGGACATTCCCCCTGAGGCAAGTAGGGTGATGTGCCTTTCCCAAGGACACAATGTCACGTTGGGATAGCTGGGATTCTAATTCAAAACTTTCTGAATACCAGCCTGATTCCCTCACCGCTCAGCCACTGGAGCCAGGCCTCTTCTACCTTTGCTAAGTATTGGTTTCATTGTCAGCAGGAGTTGCAAAACAAACTCAAGACATTAAGTTTCAGTACAATAACCAGAGCGAAGCAGGCCTAGGTAGGGTCGCTGGAGCCGTGTGTTGATGCGGAAGGTTATGTCAACGGAGAAGGCCGTGGCCAGAGTCAATTTGAGCAGTTATTATTAGAGCCACACACACACTCCGGGGAAATTGGGTGCGCCCTATAGAGGGCTTAATTGTTTTTAAGCTGCAGGGAAAACACTGATGTTTAAAACACCGCAAAATGCAAACGGCATGCAATCGCCTACGGTTTCATGACAAGGCACAGCGGCCCTCGTTCCCTCCCACCTCTTCTAGTGAAACAACCTCCAACCTTCAAAACAAAGAGTAAAATCAATGATCGCACTGGTACTTACGAGGAAAGTAAGTAAAAAAAAAAAAAAAAAAAGTAAAAAAGTACCTTTTGCATCCGGCCTGGCTTTTTCTGCTTTGTCAAAAGCTACAATGTGTAATTTTAGCAATGTAGCAATTTTACACAGCCCTAGAGTTTGTCATGGTACATAAACATGCTTGCCAACAGTGAGAGCATTAAGTCAATAAAGGGTTATCGGCAGAACCAAAGGCAGGGCAAATGGTTTGCGGGGGCGACACATTACAGCGCTCATGACCCATCTGACTCGTGGGTAATGAGTACCACACTTCACAGGCACATCCCTAAGGCTCTTTGTTGTTACTGGTTTGGGAGATTTGACTTACCATTTGTCCCAATACCATGACCACGGCTGAAGAAACCGGTTTGTAACTGTGGGTTCTCAAACCAGAGAAGCAGCAAATGGTTGTGTTCAGGTCAACATTAGGAGGTGCGAAGAAAATTGTTTTCTTAACTTAACTTTTTGTTAACTTAACAAGCCTTTACCTGAATAATATTGGTTTAGCCCACTGTGACGGGAGATTTAGGCTAGCACATTAGTTGTTTGCTCAGACCCGTAAAAACGGTTAAAAGTCTGCAGCCCCCATTATGAATGCTGTGAAGCATTTTGTGCCATATGGTCACAGGTATACAGTACTGAGCTCCTGGAGGGTGCCTGGAGCCTGACCGTAGCTCAACAGAATCAAGGCATTAAGTCACCGTCATCCTTTCCGGCCTATTAGCTCCAGCTCACAGCTATCAGCTGTAAACAATGCAACCATGGCTAATGCTATGCCCCACACTGCTGGAGAACTCAGTTGGGGGGTGGGGGGGCGGGGGGGCAGGGGGTGGGGGGCGCTATATATACACACACATGCATTCCAGGGCCATGATTCAAATTTGAACAAAAGGTATATTATCCCTGGAAGATAAAGAGTGGTCTGTATGAGGATCATTGAGCTTCATGTGTTTTTGATCAACACTGCGGAGTTGGCATGCATGTCTTGGCTCTGCTCTTCCATATCTGCCCTGCCCATCAATATCGTTCACATCCCTTTCTTGGGGGCACGCTTAATTCAGTATGTGACACTTTTCATGGCCATCCACAGCAAAGACAGAAAGACCAGTGTGGCATACCAACCAAGAGAAGCAGTGAAGCCAATTAAACATGACTCAGTTTATTGAAGAAGGGCTTTGTCTCTGCTCTAAACGTTGGCCATCTTTGCCGGGGAAGCTTTACCATAGTAATCATGCCAATAGAACCCGAGGAGGTTGATGCCAACCAGCGGAGCAGGGCACAAATCAGGCCACTGGCATGGAGAAGAGAGGAGAGTATGTACTGCAGGGGAACAGTGACTCAGCCACCTTTCCCTTGCAGTTCTCTCTGTCTTTTGATCTGCCTCTCTTACTTTCTCTCTGTCGCTCCTCGATCTCTCTCTGTCCGTCTTTCTTCTAGGTGTCTGTCTTGTCCACACACAGTCAGAGCCCTACAAATGGGCATTCCCACAAACATTTTCCTCAACTGATTTTTCATCAGTTAAGCCTTTGATGGGGGAAGCATGATGACAGGACATCAATCAATGGCTTATTTTCAAGAGGATTCTCTGCACTGTTGATGGAGGCAACAAAACAAAATTATGAGTGCAACTAAAAGCCATTTTGGCTCTTTTGCAGGGGATGGCAGTGAGGTGCATTCTGGTCATAACTGGGTGGCGGCAGCCTTATTTTCCAAGTGAACTCCAGTTTACATAACACCTCTGTCTCTCTGACTATGGAGGCTGGGCAGCTGCTGCATGGCCTGTGGCCTTCGCTTGGCTAACAAGAATTCCCTCAGGACCAGCCTTCCGACATATCTACTAGCGTTTCCATTGCCCCCAAACACACAAATGTGGCTGCGCTACACACACAACATACGCAAACACGGAAAGCCCCATCGTACACTCCTTTCCTGTCCCTTTCTGACACCCTGCTTTAGCTTCCTCTAATGCAACCCTATCATCCACCTTCCTAAAGGTCTTGTCCTTTGAACTACTGTGTGAACTGTACCAAGGCTGGTAGGATGGAGGGAAACAGAGAGAGCGTTAGTCAGAGAGAGCTCAAGAGATAGAGAGAAAGGAAGAGGAGGAGGGAAAGAGAGAGAGAGAACAAGAAGGAGGGAAAGAGAGATAGCCCAAGAGAGGAAAAGGGAAAGCAAGAGAGAACGAGAGGAAGACGGAAAAAGCACCGTAGAGACACCAAAGAAAAGGCAATGTGAGACTGCAGCTGAGAGATTTGGTGGGGGGAGGGGGGAAGGTGAGGACAATCTACATCCAAATGCACGCCCAAAACCACAGCCTGGCCGTAGGGAGAGAGAAGGGACCCAGCATGTCATGAGGGTGTGATTCTCCATGCTAGTCCTGGATCGCAGACTCAAACGGAGCTCTCCGAAGTGAGAGCTGCCAGGCCCTGCTGCGCCCCAAGCGACACCCCCCCCCACCTCCAGCCTGTGTGCTGCACGTCCTGTGAGCCGAGCACCCAGCGAAGGGTGTCCTAAGAGGCAGAGTGTGATCTATAGAGCAAGGAGATGAAGAGGCCTGTCCTCATCAGACTGTCGAAAGACAGTCCACCAGGATTTAGGGACAACTGATATTGAGTCCCTATTTTAAATTAATGTGTTCTGTTCTCAAACCTCAACCCAGACAGGGCATGCTTACTTTAGAACTTCCTAGTAAACAGTAAGAAAAAAAACCTGTGAGAACCACAATGACATTTTTCTGTCAATTCATATACACAGCTTTCTAAATAACAATTATATATTATGTTAATCTGAACAATAACAATATCGTGGTATGTCCATGTGTCATATACAACAATCTGTCCCTTATAAGACCGATTTGCATCACACTGTACTGTAGGCTCTGTACACAAGGTAATTTCAATAAAGAAAACCCCCATGCAGATCATGTGATCATCGCATCACCTGTGTCCTCCTAGCAATCCGGTGATCATGGTAGATTCTTGATTAATTAGAAAGTACTACACTGTAGAGGTCTGATCCCATTGGGCACACTTCAGATTGCATGTGACCTCACAGCTGGAGCTCACTGCTGATTCGTCATGCTTACACTTATTTGCCTCACAGAAAGACTAGCTTCGCGAAGGACTTACCAATCTAGACTTACCGAATACTAACCATTGCATTATTCAGGGTCCTCCTTATTTCTTTAGATACACAAAGGTGGAAATCACTGACAGACAAAAATGAGTTTACGTGTTTTTGAGTTATTCTCTGTCGTATCATATACAGGATTAAGTTATGTTACTGTAAAGTTACTGTTAAGCCTTCACTTAATAAATTAGTTGTTATTTTAAAAACCATGAAACACACCATTGCAAGGAAAATATTCAAACTATTCCATTTGTTTACATTTTGCATAAGTTTCCAGAAGGTTCCTTTCAGCAACACAATCACACTGTGAGAATCTCTGAGAGTATTTGCACAATTTCAGGAGACGGAAGACACTGGCAGCAACATCAGAATGCATTGCAAAAAGGAGTAAATTATCATTTGGTTTGCGACCTACGACATACATCTAACTAGTGTTGGCCTTAAGAGCTCCCCTGTAAACAGTCCTATCCCCAGAGTAGTAGAGTAAAATGTACTGATCAAAAAGTCACATTTGAACATATTCTATGGGAAGCCGTAAAAGTTTGAAACATGTTCTTATAGTTCTCCAATTTTATACAGCAGTCCCAATTAACCTACATGACTAGAAGACAGAGCACTGCCTGTTTGACAAGTAGGTCAGACCAGAGCCACACAGAAAGAGAGAGGGAAGAAGAGAGAGGGCTCAGCCTGCAAGCTGACATGTTTAGCTGAGAAGCGGCCACAAGACTCAACAGATGTGTCACTTTTGAAACCCAACACGCAGGAGTGTCTCTCCGCCCTTTCTCACGACACATGGACGCGCCGGTGGCAGGAAGTGGAGAAACGATGGCATGGCTCACACAAACTGGGGTTGGTTCTAGACTAAAAGCCCAGGCTTGGTTTTGACGGTGTATGAGGTACTGTGGTACCTGTGTATCTCACCTGAGGGCAGTCCTTGATGTAGTGGCCCTTGTTGAAGCACAGGTGACACAGGTAGTTGGGAGGGGGTCTCTTGCTGGGCTTGCGAGGTTCAGAGGAGAGGGAGAGGTCTGAAAAGTGGTCCGTCAGGGAGTGGAGCCCATCCACAATGTTGTTAAGGGATCCATAGGGAGATATGTTCTTGTACACACTGTTGTTAAGGGCCTGGAACAACATTAGACAGTCAAATGTGAGCTTTTGTTTCATGTTGTTCAGGACATGGTCCAACAAAAAAAAGACTGGCAGAAAATATAATTGTTCAAACTTTTATACTGAAATTCTGCAGCATCTGTAATTTTGGAATTTATGTTGAATTTTTATTTTTGCAGTGTTGTAAAAAAAAAAATCACAGATTGTTCTTTGGCACCATAGCTTTTGAAATACTACTTGTGTAGAACAGCTATGAGCAAATCAGACATCCAGACATCCCCCACAAAAAAGCTCCCTTCCCTCAAGTAATTTGGCACGTCTGGCGGGAAGCCCAGCTATGCTTATGAGCTGGAAAAGTACTGAAGATTTCCACAATGGAGGACAGGCCTTGATGGAGGATGACTCACCCTATACGAAAGAGAGAGAAGAGGCTTGTTCCCGTTCAAACCTGTGGAGCATCCATTAGAGTCAATATGCTCTGTCGACTAGAATCATCTGTAAATCTACCAGACTGAGAGTGATACTTTTCCCTGGCAAACCACTCAAGGTTTGGGAAGTCATGTTATTGTTGATGTCTAATGTTGCATAGCATGTACGTCTTACAATTGGCTACATCATCACAGCTATGGTCCAGAAGTTTACTTAAATACGCTATGAGGCAGCAACCTTCAACCAATCCCAGAATCCCACTCCATCCCACCCATTTATTATATTAAGGCCACATTAATCAAATATCAGATATTCTTCTCCAAGGTTCTCCATCTATCATTCTTTTCATCCTCTCACTTTTGCTTCTCTGTCATGGTTTATCCATTATAGAGTTCCTAATCATAAGCATATTTATAAATAACAGTTGAATAAATTATATAATCTCACTTTAGGAAAATCAACCAAGGCAAGCCACAGTGTGGTGACGAAAAAAATTGACCCTGAACTAATATGGTGTGTGTCTGTTTTGGTGAGTGGCTCATTTGGATCGCTAATGTAGACTGATCTGTGGCGCTCAGATCAGCTTGTTTCCTCTGAGGACGGGCTGTTTGTACAGGTACACAGCTGACACCCCTCACCTCAGGGAACGTTATCACTGCTGTCTGCATGTCAACAACCACGTCCTGGGTAGAATTCTTTGAAGGTCAGTGTTTTTTAACACCTGAAGCACCGTTGGAGCAAAACGAGAGAAATACTTTGGTCAGGTCTTTACTAAGTATTTCATAGCTGTGTGGCTCCAGTGTACAAATATATAAGTGAAACTGTTCAATGACAAAGTGTTATATAATCTTCTGTTTAGTTCCCATATACAGAGGTGGACAAAATTATTGTTACCCTTTTGTCAATGAAAGAAAAACTTACAATGGTCACAAAAAATGACAAATGACAAAAGTAATAATAATAAAAATATTCTATGACTATTTCAATGACCAAAGAAATCCAGACACTGCTTTTCATCATGCTTCAACAGAATTATTTAAAAACATAAACTCATGGAACAGGCCTGGACAAAATTGATGGTACCCCTAACTTAATATTTTGTTGCACAACCTTTTGAGGCAATCACTGCAATCAGACGATTCCTGTAACTGTCAATGAGACTTATACACCTCTCAGCAGGTATTTTGGCCCACTCCTCATGAGCAAACTGCTCCAGTTGTTTCCGGTTTGAAAGGGTGTGTTTTCCAGTCTGCATGTTTCAGCTCCTTCCAAAGATGCTCATTATAATTGAGGTTAGGGCTCATAGAAGGCCACTTTACAATAGTCCAATGTTTTCCTCTTAGCCATTCTTGGATGTTTTTAGCTGTGTTTTGGGTCATTGTCCTTTTGCAAGACCCATGACCTGCGACTGAGACCAAGCTTTCTGACACTGGCCAGCACATTTCTCTCTAGAATCCCTTGACAGTCTTCAGATTTCATTGTACTCTGCACTGATTCAAGACACCCTGTGCCAGATACAGCAAAGGAGCCCCAAACATCCTCCTCCATGTTTCTCAGTAAGGACAGTGTTCTTTTCTTGATAGGCTTCATTTTTCCGTCTGTGAACATAAAGCTGATGTGCCTTGGCAAAAAGTAAAATTTTTGTCTCATCTGTCCATAGGACATTCTCCCAGAAGCTTTGTGGCTTGTAAACATGTAGTTTGGCATATTCTAGTCTAGCTTTTTTTATTTGTTTTCAACAATGGTGTCCTCCTTGATCTCCTATGTAGTCCACTTTGGCTCAAACAACGACGGATGTTGTCTGACAAGTCTGACACTGATGTTCCTTGAGCATGAATTTCACCTTGGATCTTTCTGGGCTTTTTGCTACCATTCTGATTATATGTCTCTTCGATTTGTCATAACATTTTCTCCTGCTGCCAAATTTCAACCAGGGAGGTTGGCTACAGTCCCATGGTCTTAAATTTGAATAATATGTGCAACTGAGGTCACAAGAACTTGGAAATGGTCTTATAGCCTTTATTATGCTTGTCTATAATTTTCTTTCTGTATTCTTTTTTTATGATTCTGTTAAAGCATGGTTGAAAAAGTAAAGTCTAACTTTCATTGGTTAACATTCATAGATTATTTATTTGTAATTATTACTTTAGTAGATTATACTTTTTTTCTGTGACCATTGTGAGTTTTTCTTTCATTGACCGAAGCGTACAAAAATGTTGCCCACGTCTGTATGTGGCTGAACCAGAAATGAAATGTGTCACCATCAGCCCAATAAAAAGTTTTAGAATTCGCTGAATGTTTTATATAAGCTCACAAGCAACCCATTCCCATTTGATCGATAAAATCCTTAATTACATCATCTATTTTGCTTAATGAAAATAAACTCTCAAAGGATCTTGTTTCTCATAATTAAGTAAAACGTTGACAGCTAAGTTATAGCGTAAACTACTAAGTCAAATAAAGGCTTTTTAGACGTGTCCGTGGACGTGCGCGAAGGTGACTTTATTCTAATGCAATACAATGATCTATGCAGGAATGTCAACATTTGAGGGGATAATCTGGAGTTCCTTCAGTATGGTAGGGCGCTGCTCACCGAGCCCTCTGTTCTCACACCGTTTCCTAATTGGATGCGAGCATTCGACCGTCGCGTCTCATCGGACACTCTCTGTCCACCTTGAATTCGTTAAATTCGCACTTCAGTTGTCATTTAAACTAATCACGTTACTATGACATCTTGCGCTAGAGAGCTTCAACGCGAGCGACAATTGTTTATAGAAACAGGGCGTCGAACAAAAAGTTCAGCCTAAACGTCGCGCTGCATCGTGTCGCGCAGCATCACGTCGGTCGCTCGCGTCGTATGTCATCAGCATGCAGACTGCAGACCCAGTCGCGTCACAGTCCTCCTAAACTTGTGGCACGTTCCGAGTCTGGCTGCGCCTTTATATCCCAAGAGTCTAAACAAAACACACAAAAAAGTCAATCTTGTTCTCCAGAAGATACGCAATTATCATTTGATGAAATTAATCTTTTTTTGCGTTGTTGAAAAAGTTACAAGATTTTTCCAGTTTTCAAAAAGCAGTGCCAGTGCTTTTTGAGTCAAAATAAGTGTCAACAGTATCATGACGCCCTCCATCAACAGGCTCATAACAATTAAGGACCTCAAAACATATGGTCCGTTGCACAAAGTTGAAAAAGTATGCTGTGATATAGGCTATAGGCCTATATTTTCGGGGGGTTTCAGAAATGGGCTGAGAAAAAAAGTCTAAAACATACAATTGACATTTTTCAAAAATAAACAAATTAAACTTTCTTGTAATCGTCTATTATAAAAACATGATTAAAGATAGCACACCATGGAACATCTTCCCTTTTGAAAACCACTGCCAATTATGTCTTAGCAAGGCTATAGGCCTGTAGGCTACCAGTGCAGGTCAATTAGTTCAAGGGATTTGATTATTTGCTTGATTCCAATTAGAGTGAAGTAGAATACGACTCACCTCATTCCTCTGGACCTGAAAGAAGTTATTAAGATAGTTTGAGTTCAGGGAAGAGCCCAAATCGGCCGCGGGAGTCTTGGTGTAGTTGAGATCCGGGTGGGATGAGTTGGGTTCAGGTCTGAAAGCGTCAAACGCGCTGGTCTGGTGAGTGTCTTGTAAAGATAGATAAACCCAGTTGAGAAGTTGTGCTGGCTGGTACACGGAGGCACTCGTGTCTATGGCAGACAACAAGCTCATCTTTCAAATGGATACACTGTGGTTGTTCCACTTCTGTTTCTTGGATCGTTCTCAATTTCGGGAATCTTGCTTCTTTTTAGCCGATCACTTAGCGTTTTCCAGTACCAGCGACAGCAATCGTTCCTTTTTATCTTCCTGTAAGGACCCTCTTCTCCTCTCGCTGGGAGCCTACCCCCAGTTTTACGGTTACACAAAAGTCATTGCTCTATGTGAATATAAAGTTTTCACCCGATCCCCATGGCCCGTTATCTCCCTTTATTTGCAGTGGGGCAGCGATAACCTCATTTCATATGCAATTAGTATTGGTTTACGTCATGGGTCACTCAGACGAATGGGATTTATGTATATAATGTATGTACATATAAATTAACATTGTCTTCAAATGATTGGTTAATCTGGGAACTAATAATATACCAATCGCGTAGACCAGTAAGGTACTTTTAATATCAAATGAAAAAATATTTTAGTTTTCTTTTATATTGCCTTGCAAAACGATCTAATTCTAACTTCAGTAGGTCTACGGGAAGAACAGTGTAAATTATTTCAATAATATTATAGTTCATGATATACATAACAACAGGCATTTACCTGCAATCGCCATGCTAACAGGTAGTCGTCTAATTGAAACGCTTTATCAGAAAGACCATAAGGAACAAAAGAAGAAAAGAAGAAAGAAAACGAATGTGTTTCCTCAAACCCTTGTAGTCTGCGAGTCTCTATCAAATTTGTAAAACTTCAAACTGCTCCCTCTTGTGGTATTTTTGAGCACTGACAATGCAGATTTTAAAGTAGAGGAAATTTCAGGACGGCAGCCTACATTGAAATACTCATATATGTTCACTTTTATTACACAGTTGTCACAAGTTGTCTTAGGCCACTATCAGCTACTTAAATTAAAATGGTTAAATGAATGGTAGCCTATTTATACCAAACGCATGGTAGGTTACGTTCTACTTTCAACCACTGTACGTCGGGATGAAAGGTAATATTAATTTAGTAATATTTTCCACCAGGCCATTGAGTCTATTATGTCCTGAGTGTGTTGATGTGTGAGTAAATGTTGCCATTGCGTGGCTTGTGAACGGCATCTGTCAGTGGGTGTTGGACATTCACGGGGCATGGAAATTATGAGTCCCACCCACCTTTAAAACATACCTCCTGGACCAGTCTGAGTACACGCTGCAGGAAGACTATTCTGCCTAAACAAGTAAGTGTCAAATCATATTTATATACAGAAAAATCTGTAACATTGTTAAAAAAAATAGATTCAGTAGATTTCCTGGGATGACGAGTTTCTTCAATCCGACGTTAAGACGTTCTATCGTTTCAAATGTTTTCGCCTACAGTAGGCTACCATAATATAGTTAGCTTTGCATAGCTAACTGATTTCCGTACACAGGCCAACAGGACATTTCATGCAAAACATTAATAATGACCACAATGTATTCATCTCTGTGCTAGTAGATTTAAAAATATTTATATCGACCATGCTGTGATCTTGGTTTCTTCATTTAGACCTTGGCTACAGCAGATGGTCGAAAATAAGATCAGGCCTAGCGGCGCGCCCAGGGGACCTTTATTATGACACCTATGCACCATGACTTTAAGTGTTAAAGATAGACAGACTTCAGTTATGAACAAGGAAGTGTCTGTTTTAATCAACTTGCTCAATTGTAGGTTAGGATATCGTTTTTTTGTTTTTTTTTGGTGGGTTGGAGTTGTTACTCGGAGTTTATAACAGGTTTAAGATTTGAACATTTCATTGTCTTTGAAATGAAGCTTAAACTTGGGAAAGAACTGACTTTGGCTACCCGACAGCATGTATAGCTGAACCACAAACTAGTTCATACTGACTTCTTGAAACGTGTATTTTACGGAAATATTTTGTTTTCATAGAATATACTGGCAAAAACTACTGCATATGTTTGTTAGATAAGAAAGTCCAGAACGTTAATGTTCCGTTTTTTCGAAATACAACCCCAGTTGTATTTTTATTGCCCAAACATGGAGTAAGGATCTGACGATTTGAACACCTTAGGCCCTTTGCATTGTCATAAAAGGGGACTTTGTATTCCAGTGAGCAATCCTTGACATAATTTTCGTGGTCAAATACAGCATCTGTACAGTTTATCAGACATTCAGTTGCCCTTAAAATGCAAATGTAGGACAATACTCCAATTGAATTATGATTCTAAGTTTATAGCCTTTATTTCAGTATTTCTAATATAATAGCATTATTATATTATTATAAAAAAATACCTATTCACAAATTAACGTAGGTTCAGATGAGAAAAGGTTTTTCAGGAACTAAACCACACATTGTATCTTCCACAAATGGAGACTAATAGTGAAATAACCAGCAGTATTAGTGTTTTGTTGTTAAAATGTAATGCCGGTAATCCAACTAATTGTGCATCTCTAATTCATGTTTTATATATTCTATACAATGCCTTAGATATCGCTTAATGAGTCCAAATTTAAGGGACAATCATTGTCTTCCTTTTTTCTGAATCCCTTCCTAAATCCCCCAGCCCTAACATTTTTGGTTTCAACAATTTTTACTTTCTGGAAACTAAAATTCCAAGATTCAAGGTGCAGCATGTGGTGTTATTTGTTTTGCTATCAACAGAGGTGTGATATTTTTCTGACTCCCTCTCCTAATCTTTACTCACAGTTATGAGCTATCCTGGATACCCTCAGGCTGGTGGCTACCCTCCCCAGGCAGGTGGCTACCCCCCACAGGCTGGGGGCTACCCTCCCCAGGCAGGTGGCTACCCCCCACAGGCTGGGGGCTACCCTCCCCAGGCAGGTGGCTACCCCCCTCAAGCAGGAGGATACCCACCCCTAGCCGGTGGCTACCCCCCTCAGGCGGGAGGTTATCCCTCCCAGGCTGGTGGCTACCCGCCCCAGGCTGGTCCTGGTGGCTATCCTCCTCAGCCTGGAGGTTTCCCATCCATGCCCCCTGCTGGTAAGCTCTCAAATGCTCATGGGAGTCCTTCATGATCTGTTTCATGTGGTGTGGGGAGGAAACCACATTAGACATCTTCGTTGAGAGGGAGGGTGTGTTCTTGTGTACACCATGCTCACGTTGTTGTCAGAATGAGTCAGACTGCAACATCATGAGGTTTAGATTAACTTTGGGTGTGCCTGTTCAAATAGTTCTGTAAGAGGCACCGCTCACAGTCCATCTTGTATTTGTGTCACAATCCCCCTATTCCGAATGGCTGAAACTCTGTTTGACTAGCAGGTAATTGTGAACTATTTTTTGCCTGTGAGGCTTGTTTCTTGGTTGGTTCCCAGCTTCTAGAATTAACTTCCTTCCGTCATTATTGAATGCTCACTGCCCTGAACATTTTGTTAAACAATGTGTCGGTAGCTTCTCATAACTAGATGCTAGATTTAAGTGACATCTGGTCCTGTGTGTATCTGTTGTAGGCAGTTGGGGTGGTGGTGCTGGGTTTCCTGCTGTAGGTCTTGACAATCTGCAGAACCCTGGTTTCAATCCAGCCAATCTTCCAGCCATGGTAAGTCTGGCTAAAAATGAACACCAAAACTCACACAAAATCCTACTTTACATAATTCATTGGGCAATTCACTGGATGGTTCCACTGAATATTCCAGTTAGCTTTACACAGCCTTTACTGGAAATGTCATCCTGTTATTTAACGGTAAGACTTTTCTGAGTCAGCGTTTTTTGGTTATTTATTTTTTTAATCCTTAAACTTTCATGTTAACTTTCCTCTCAATCCTCTTGCATGGAAATAAATAATATCATGCACACTATGTGTTCGATCAGTGTTACATCAACACGCACAACTTTTTTCACTTTCTTGTCATAATTCCCAGTCGTGTTGAACAATGTCTAAAACCGCGCTTCCTTTTCTTGCCAACAAACAAATCTCATAATTTCTGTCCATAATCCGCTTTGCTTGCTAATTTAATGGCAACAATTTGGTTCTGTACTCTTTTTATGGGATGCCATTTTTCCTTCCGATCACAGGCTAATCAGATCTCAACTTCCATGGGAGGGTTTACTCCAAACCCGTCCATGTTCTCCCAAGCCCCTGGAGGGTACCCCTCTGTCCCCCAGTCTGGGGGCTATGGGGCCCCTTCCCCTAACCAACAGTCCTATGGCCTGTACCCGCAGCCAGGAGGGCCAGGGGCGGGTTACCCAGGCCAGCAGCCCATGCCTGGCTACCCGCGGGCCCCATCACCCAACCCTCCCATGCCCGGCTATGGAAGTGGACCAGCACCTAATCCATCCATGCCGGCGTACCCGCGGGCCCCATCACCCAACCCATCCATGCCAGCCTACGGAGGAGGAACCATGCCTGTAGCTCCTGCCATCAATGTGTGTGCCTGTCCCTGATAGATATCCACAGGTTATCCAAATGTGAAATGAACGTACATTTATTTTATTTTTTTATTCATTTAGTAGACGCTTTTAACTAAAGCGACTTCCAAGAGAGGGCTTTACAAGAGAGCATTGGTCACTGATCATAACAACGTGATAGTTCCCAAACATTGCAGGTAGTCAGATTATGAAACATACATTGTGGAAAACCAAACAAGTGCCAAAAGGAAGAACCACAAAAGCATTCAGTTAAACAAGTTACAATTAAACAACATGACCCTCAAACCTGCAAGAGTGTAATGTAGGAAAGCAAGTAATAATAATATACCTCAGAGCAAGAGCAACTATTTCAAATTGGTTAGAACTGGGAAACAAGAGGAACAAATCTCAAGAACCTGCCCAATGGCTGTGATTTTTAGTGCAGGATTACCCACAAGACATTGTTCTTTCAGAGAGGATTCAGGGGTACGATCCAGGACTTCCCAGGAGCAGACCCCCTGAGGGATGTGGAGGTTCTGAGGAAAGCCATGAAGGGGTTTGGTGAGTCGGTTATAATTGTCTTATTCCACCACAACATTCCAATGTTCTCAATGAATAGTTGGTAGCAATCATATTAGTAAGCATTCAAAGAGCCCCACATGGAAATAACAAAGCTGTTTTGACTTCCTTGATATGTGCGTTGACATGGTTTTCTTGTCTGTACAGGCACTGACGAACAAGCCATTATCGACTTGCTTGGGAGTCGGTCCAATAAGCAACGTGTACCTTTGCTTATGGCCTATAAAACGTCCTATGGAAAGGTAAACTTTATAGTCATCTCTATCACTATCTTCTACATTATCTGCCTTACCGTTGAAGGTTTAACAACTGCACAGACAACCGCATGTTGTGCTGTGTTAGTTACTACCACAAAATGACCTGCACAGATTCAGGAAAAGGTATATAGCACCATGACTTTAAAGGGTATCTTTTCTAGTACCAGGGTGGGTGCTAGCTAGACATGTCCAAACAACAGCTGCTCTAGCTGCCAGTAATTGGGGTGGGGTGCCCCCTGTGCCAGTTATAGCTATGCTCTGAAGCCTTTTTGCAGCACCAGTTGAATGTGGATCTCAGTTACTACAACCATATATCCTCCTACCCTTACAGGATCTTGTTAAAGACCTGAAGTCAGAACTTTCTGGAAACTTTGAAAAGCTGGTGCTGGCCATGCTGAAGACACCAGCCCAGTTTGATGCATATGAACTTAACAGTGCCATAAAGGTCAGTTTTTTTCCTAATCAGGACTGGAACATATATTATGTCACATGCATACTGGAGCATTATGCTAGTTTTGCTAGTATTATAGGTTCAGCTAATGGACACAGTTCTTGCTTGGAACCTTAACAGGGAGCGGGCACAGATGAAGCCTGTCTAATAGAGATCCTGTCGTCTCGCTCTAATGCTGAAATCAGAGAGATAAACCAGATCTACAAAACGGGTATGTTTCCCCCCGCACCACACAATCCTGGGTAACAATTATTTCTGGGGAAATTGAGTTTGCATGTGGTTAAACCCATGCCACTAAAATAATTATACTGCTTACCATGCAACCTATCACAGCTGGTTTGAATGCCTCAGTTGTGTGAAAGTAGGTGAGTTCTGAAATATTTCTGTGACGGTTTTGTCGTGTTTCAGAGTACAAGAAGACCCTCGAGGACTCCATCAGCGGAGATACCTCCGGACATTTCCGCAGACTCCTAATCTCCCTGGCCCAGGTGCGGCTCACAGACGTATCTTCAAATGATAAACCGCTGTTTGAACATCTCAACTGCTCATGAGCTTTAGTCATCTTGGATGTGTTATCTGCACAGTGTAGACTTGTCATTGGCATGTGTTTGTGAAAACAGGGTAATCGGGATGAGAGAGAGACTGTTGACATTTCCATTGCCAAACAAGATGCCCAGGTATTTCCTTGATTTGATTAGTCCTTGATTATTAATATATAATAATAGACAATTTCCAATATATACTCATATATAGTCCGTATAGGAAGTCTACACCTCTTTTTTTAAAACAAATGAAACATTTACAGTCACTGTAAACAACTTCATCTTTCTTCTTCAGGCCCTCTATGCTGCAGGGGAAAACAAGCTTGGAACCGATGAGTCCAAATTCAATGCCATTTTGTGTGCCAGAAGCAAACCTCACCTTCGAGCAGGTATCTCCCACAGAAGTAGTCACACACTGTACCCCTTTCTAACGCGTCTCAGACTGTGCATGAAGCTGCCAGTCCACATCAAGCCAACCCTAATGGTGTTCTGCAATCCGCGTTTGCAGTTTTCCACGAGTACCAGCAGATGTGTGGCAGAGACATTGAGAAGAGCATCGAGAGGGAGATGTCGGGCGATCTAGAGAGTGGCATGCTAGCAGTGGGTAAGAAACACCTCTGGATGTTTAGAGTCAGGTGGCTGAGAGGTGAGGGGATCGGGCTAGTAATCAAAAGTTCCCTTTTTCAAACCCCGGCTGTGCCAACATTAAGTTGTGTCCTTGAGCAAGGCACTTTACCCAATTTGCCTCAGGGGGAAAGTCACCGGACGTGCTGTAAGTCGCTCTCGATAAGAGCGTCTGCTAAATAACTAAATGTACGCACACAAACAAGATAATGCTTCCACACCCACACAGGTCTTCCCTGAACCACACCCCTTCTTACTTAGCTGCATACTCTACACACGTACAAGGGATTTACCATGACGTCACAAAAGCCATTTTACCAAAGCTGAAAGAGCTTCTATGTTTAACTTGTTTGGTTTTGTTGAAATATGTGTAGCAACAAGTGCAGGTCCTGTGTTTTACAACGTTTTTGTTCTTCCCTTCTTCGCTTTCATTGCTCAGGGTTATGGTATAGTAACATTCTTCCAGTTCGACACATTTATGAAATATTTCTGTCAGCTGGAATTCTCTCTCAAAACACATTTCATTGTGCTGTGGTTTGCAGTGTCTGCTGTCATCACTACGCATGTTTAGTAATTTCATTTTGTTATTTTTTTATATTATTATTATGAATTTTTTCTTCATATTATGATTTTTTTTACAATTGCATGTGATTTCAGCCCAAATTCTCGGTTTCTTCACGTGTACAATATACAGTACATGAAATATACAATACAGTACCATATGTGTAGTGTTTAAGCACGTACAATACACTATACATTGAGTTGTGGTCTTTCTCCTTTTGGAAGTGTTTGATGTTCCATCCATTTGCTGCCGCTCATGTTATATACAGTAGCTGTTGGTTGTGTGTGCGTGTGTGTGGTGCAGAAAGGCGATCTTAGTTGCTCTGGTGTGGTGTAATAAAGCCTTTTTCTCTGTGCTCCAGTCAAGTGCATTAAGAATACCTCTGTCTACTTTGCTGAGAGACTCTACAAAGCCATGAAGGTGAGACACTGAAATCAGACAGCATTCGGCCATGTTTGAACCATGGGATTCTTTAGCCTTGTCAGAATTCGCCTTGACTTGTTAAGTCCTTACACGTGTGTGTGTTGTGTGCTGTGTGTGTTGTGTGTTCACTTGTTCTCAGGGTGCTGGTACTAAGGACACAACCCTTATTCGGATCATGGTCACGCGTTCTGAAGTTGACATGCTGGATATCCGCCAAGAATACATGAGGATGTATGGAAAGTCGCTGTACACACACATTTCTGTAAGTATCACCGCTGTACACAGACATCTCTATAAGTATCACCGCTGTACACACACACAGACACATGCCTGTTTGTGTTGTGTGTTATCCTGTGCTGACTAGACTACCTGACTGAAAAAACTGAAAATACGAAGTAGCTATTAAAATAAGTTAGTCCAGGATTGTTCCATTGTAAAAAAAAAACATAATAAATCAAAAAATAGTTTCAGAGCGTGTCATCTGGACACTATTTTAAATCAATCCGAGAAAATGGTCTGAGAACTCAGATATTTACGATACTCTGTGCTGCATAAGCCCTGCCCATAAGATAAAATGTGAAAAAAAGTTATAGGTTAGATTGCTGATAGCTTATTTAGCTTGGTAATGTTTTGTGCCTTTTCCATGGACAGGGGGACACTTCTGGGGACTATAAGAAGCTGCTGTTGAAGCTGTGTGGAGGCAGCGACTGAAGCCTCAGAAGGGAGCACCCAGAAGGGGGCACTGCATGCTGTACACGACACACGTTTACTGACTCGCTGTTTTTTTACTATGCATCACACTCACACTCAGCGTTAATGCTTATCTTGCCTTGCTATTATCAGCGCAGTCCTTTTTTAATCAAATGTTATTCAAACTACTTTGTTGGGGTATGCAGATTATTTTCTATTTTTTTCAGAGCAAAAAAAGTATATATTTCCAATAAGCATAGCCTGAGACAGAATATTTAAAAAACCATTTAGATTGGATTTGGTAAGGAAAAAAAAATATATATATATAGTATATGTATATAAACAAAACAACAACAAAAACATATTTAATAGCCTGTGCCAAATATGAATCTTGCTAATGAAGATAAATTTATATTCCGTAAAACAGATCAGAATACCAAAGTGCTAAGTTAATAGTTCTGTTTATATATTCTGTTATATATTGAGTACCGGTATATTTTTTCCATGATTTTGTCCTGTCTTTGCGAGTAGCATTATTTTACCTTTAATTTGTGTCTGCACAACTCAGAGGTAAATCTTGCCAACGAATTTCAGTGAAAATGTCTCATTATCTAAAAATAAATACTGAGGTTTACGAAGCTTTGCTAATTGGATCAGTACCTATTTAATCATACTCATGAGTGCTTCTCCTTCTTGAATATGTGGCTAAGAATTGTTGAATTGTAAGAATTGTCTAAGGTGTGCATGAATGCCTAGAGATTTAAAGATCAGTAGTGAGTCTGAAGTAAAACCTTGAGAAGGCTACCATATAAAGATATCACTGACACCTCTGGAGAACAGTAAAACCTTCTTGTTGTTGAAGAAGTGTACAAACTACTGTAAATGGTCTGGCTATGTAATGACAGCCTACAAAAAATATATAAAAATCCTTGCTCAAAATAAACCAATACAATCAATGTACAGTAGCCTACTCCTCTAAATGAACATTGAGCATGCTTCCACAATTATTAACTGTCTACTACCTTACATTGAACCTAGATAGAAATGGATGTTTTATGAAGACTCGCCTGTTGCAGTATTCCACTTTCCTTTTACAGAGGGGTCTGTAAAACCTCAGTTTTCTTGACTGTTGCACGCATCGACAACAGACGCGATAAGTGCTGCACTATGAACCAGTAGTTATGGTACTCTGTGTTTACTGTACCATGATCAATAACTCTGGGAGACAAGGCAGGACTCGGGGAAGCCTCTGGAATGGATTGATGGCATCTATAAAGCTGCCTGGGCCACATTAAACATGTCTGCCATGTCTGCACTGCTGTCAGAGCTGAGGGACCCTACTGCGGCTTATCATTGGGTGACACTGACAGCCATGTTGGGGGATATCACTTTGGATTATGTCACATTATTTAGGATTGGCTGGGGGGAAAGGGAGGGATTGGAAGGGGGCAGAAGGCTCAGAGCCCTTGGTCTTCAGAGAGCAGTGTATTATAATAAGTTAATTAAAGTTAATGTGCCTTGGTGCACCATAGGACATTTATGGTCAAAATCTTCCCTATCGAATCCCATTGTGATCATAATTTGAGTTTCTGTTGTTTTTCTTTTTTTGCCATCTTTTATGTGTCTGGTTTCAGGGCTCTTAATCCACAAACATCATTACATTTACATTTAGCAAACGCTCTTATCCAGAGCGACTTACAGCAAGTACAGGTACATTCCCCCTGAGGCAAGTAGGGTGAAGTACCTTGCCCAAGGACACAACATCATGTAGCCACAGCCAGGTACCGAACTCACAACCTTCTAATCATGAGCCCAACGCCTTAACTGCTGAGCCACCTGTCTCTCCTTTAGTGTTCATTAATATGTGAGTGTTCATTAATATGAACACTATATATATATAGGCTAGACTATCACTGGATCATATAAGATACACAAACCAGGGATTTGGCCTAAATGGCATGGTGGATGTATAATGAAATACCTTAATCCAATGGCAGACCATCAACCTTCCCACCCTACTATACAGTCAAGTAAGAAAGAAAGCAGTATTCGTCCTTTAGGACATATTGGATGTTTTCATTAAGTGGTAGTAGGTTTTGAGACTGTATGGGTACTGTGTGAGTACATGTCAGTATATCTTTATGCTGTGCAATTTTATAATACCATTATTGCCTCAACTGGAGCTGTTCTTTGAAAGCCTTTTGAACAAAAATAACATCAAGGTCATATATTTATACTGACAACCATAAAAGGGATGGATTATTTGGAGTTAGCCATTGCTGTATAAATAAATAAAAATGATGCACCTGAGAGAGTGGAAAAAATAATAATATATTGATGTCAAACAGCCTTCGCCACCGACGTTGGCCCTCAATTTTCCACTTCTGGAATAAAATGCGTCTGTAAAGAACAGAAGTCAGTTTTCCCTTTAATAAATGATGAGATGGATATTTGGGCTAGGACTAAAAGTTTTCCTTTTGTCTGGTAAACATTTCTGTTGAACGGTGCTTCCGGGCATCTCCCAGCTGCAAAACCTGTTCCACGGGTAAGCGCGGATAAATTATACACCCCATAAAAAGAACACAAAGCTTTCATGGAACATCCTCAAATGACTGTCCTTGTAAGCAGGGCACAGACGGCCTCTCTATCCTCCCGGATCCCTGACAGCGGAGAAAAGCCCTCTTTCCCTTTGATATGAATGAACGCATGCATTTTTCATGCGACAAGGCAAAGCACATGGCTGCAGAAGACGTAGGGGCAGCGTGGAACTGAGCAGTGAGTTGTCATGGTGTCACTATGGAAATGAGGTGGTATCTGCATGAATAATGTCACGGCTGGAGAAGATATTGCCTGCGTCTGTGGCCACAGTCTTGATTTAACGGAGAGCTGAGCGAGAAGGACATGGCTGGATCCATCATGATCCTGTACAACCATTAGCACCGGCTCGATTTTCTTTTCCCTAATCGCCATGCAGCATTTAAAAATAAAATCATGAAATCTGATTTTAAAAATGAGCGGCGATGAAAGAAGACATTTGAATGCATTTCCCGAAAGGGGCAGTATAGCAATAACATTACATAAGAGGTCTACTATCATAGCATCATCATTAAGCTTTTCCCCTAATGTTTCCAGTGACAAGATCCCAAACACTGATATGTACATGGTAAGCTATACTCTTCTACAATCCACCTGTCTCAGTTAGAATGTGGAAACAAGCACAAAAAACATGTCACGCAAAAAGCCTTCATCCATTCTCATTTTTCCACTTGGAATTTTCGACGTACTACGGGGGTGTTGCGTTCACGCCCCATTGGCACGCCCATTGAACTATTGGGTGTGTCTTAAAAACAAAACGCCCCGTTTCACCTTACATGGTCATTGTAAGGAAAGTTGATTGACACCAGGCAGCAGCTGCTAAACTGCCTGGACATGGCGGAAGATACAGTGTAACTGAGAAACGGCAACAGAGTTACGATAGTTTTCGTAGCAGTTGAAAGGGCAATCTTGCGCGGCAAATGCCTCATCGGAAAACGCGTAGATGTTCGGATAGGTTTTCGAAGGAAACAAAGGAGGAATGGACGAGGTTTGAAGACGTAAGTAAGCTGGAAAAATGCATCGCTGTTTAGTGCAGTCAACAGCCTTAGGCAACAAATATGGCTTCTTGTGCCTGTTTCCATTTGCTATAAAAATTGGTGTTCCATGCCGTCCCCTGTCATGGTTATTCAGCCGAAATCCTACAAGTGAATCAAGACCCTTGTTCGCGTATCTGGGCTCATTCTGAGAAGTGAAGCGGTTGAAAAAACACCCTGCCAGTTAGCTCATGAGCTACGGAACTACAGAGAACAGCAATGGAGCCAAAGCACAAAGAGTTGTTAGACCAATGCCACCAGAACTTACTGGAGTCCATAACAGATGCGGACCGGCTGATAGAACTGCTGATAGTGTCTGGTACCTTAAGTGAGCTCGATCGATTCGAATTAGACCAGAACTGTTCGTCCAGCGCGGAGAAAGTAGACCAGCTTTTGAAGATGCTGATGAACAAGGAAAGCGACCATTTCCCAGACCTGTGTGTGGCCTTGGAAAAGGCGTACCCTGACCTGTATTCTGCCCTGTTTATCAACGGTGGCGGACCAGTGGACCACTCGTCGGGTAAGACACCGTGCATGCACGCCCACACAACCCTAGTCCACCCTGATATCCACATTTATCAATGAGATAAGTTAGCGAACGCGCAGTTACCCAAGTCCCTCTCTCAATTCTCTGTTCTCAACCTGGCTGGGTGGTCCCCTGAACAACAGTGTTGTGCTTACAACTATGGTGGTCGCAGTTGTAGCCCATGCAACTGTAAAATGTAACATCGTATCGTTCCCAGGTTACAGAGTTTCAAACACTGCAACGTACCATCACATACACTCTGCGCACCAGAATAGGATTCGACTCTATTAAGACAGCTCAGGTTGACATTTAATTGAGAATGTACTGTGATCGTTCATGCATGCAATAACTAATTGCATAATGCACAGCCCTCTTTTGCACAGGTTTGGTCTTATGAGATACAATTAGCATTTCAAATGTTAACCTCCCCTAATCTCAGCACACCGTATCATTTAACACACAATTTTAAGTTGTCTTGAGTGAGTGGTGCATGGTGTGTATATATATATTATTTGTTTGAACTTGAAAGCAAAAACATCGTCTCCATTTAGTTCCAAGATTCTCCTGGTGTCAGTGATTATTTCCACTTGAGAAAGCTTTGCCAGCTACTGTTAGTTTACCTTAACAAAACCCATTAAGTATTTCGAAGAGTATTTGTTTTAAGGGCCAACCCCCTCCAACATAATATCAATGACTGACATTGATATGCAATCTGCATTTATATGACGGAATCAAATGATTTACTTTCTGTAGATGAGATGGCCTGACTTGTTTCCATGGCAACATGCTTGGGCACTGACGTGCTGTTCCATATCGACCTGTGCGTGCTTACTCCCATGCTTCTAAATCCATGACATGGTGACAGTCAATCTTTCTATGTATGGTACAAGCCCAGTTATTGGCAGTGAAAGGTTTGGCATTTGAATGAATCACATTAGTTTTAGGCTGCAAGCTTTACAGCAGAGGTAGAGTTTGCTCATTCCCCCCCCCCCCCCCCCCAGCACAGCCTCAACAGAACACTTCCACCGAGAACCTGAATGCTCCTTTAAGCATTGCCAATACGAGCAGTGGCAGCTCTGAACGTCGCCTCGCTCCGGCCTGGGCGATTCTTCAGAGGATTAGCATGTCATCTCCCTGTTGTAAGCTCTTTCAGGGAGCTCATATTATCATACCTCTGCAGCCCTCTGCACTAGTTTCGGCTGCTCTTGGCTGCCTGAGACTCCAGTTGAGGGGCTGTTTTTTTACGCTTTTCATTATCTTTAGTGCAGCTTTCCGACTGACGTGATTACGGTGTTTAACTGCGCCGGGGAAAGACTCAGAGACCGAGCTCAAAGACCCTTCAGAGGAAAGACGAAGAGGGATGGGAATGGATGAGCCCAGCTGTGTGTGTATATGTGTGTATGTGTCTGTGTGTGTGTGTGAGAGAGTGAGAAAGAGAGAGAAAGCAAGCGAGCAAGTGAGTGTGAGTGTCTGATGAGCCTCTCAGATGGCAGGCAGCCTTCGAGTCATCTTTTTATGACAAACACTCACGCAGAATGTCTGCTGAACTGCGTTCTGTCACAGCAGTGGAGGAAGAGATGGGATTGATCCAAGCAACCATGGTTTGCTTCCTCCAACCGCAGACTGCAGGACACATTTCAAACATCAACACTAGACTCACGTCGGGAAAACACTTGAATGGATTGTAAATAAGGTTTCATACGTAGTCATCTGGACACCGTTAATCAAAATCAAGACGCTTCGACTCCCATCTCATTCTGTCTTGATTTTGTAAACTAGCGTCCAGATGACTGGAATGGACATGTGAACACAACACTCGTGGACGAATGAGGGTCAACACCAACTCATTTAAATGAATACGTCGTTTCAATCAAGGCTTGTTAAAAATGTCAGCCCAAATGTCAATCTACATTTTGGTCCAGCCTCGTATACCATAGACTCCTGTGCTTGTTTCACAGTTCTAAAGCGGCAGAGAAACCAATTTTATACTCAAAATTGCTCTCCTCCCCTGCAGCAGGGTATCGACACTGTCACCTACAGAGTAGGTATACACCATCTCCCCTCTCGGCTGACTGTGACATTGATTTAGACGCGCCCAGAGAGTGGTTTGATGCAATGGTCCCTGACAAGGTGCAGCGTCCACATCTTCTGCTAGTCTCTTCATGTGTTCTGTCTTGTGCACATGTGCAGTCTCTGTTGGTTTTTGTCTCTCACGCTCTGTCTATCTCTCTTTCTCATGCGCAGACTCACAAATGATCTTATTCATGCACACATCATAAACACAAACACACTCTTTGGACAGGTTTTATTCTCCGTGCCATTAAATGGAAGAGCTGGCTAGATACTCAGAGTGGACAGAGAGGGAGAGAGGGAGACAACAGGCCTTTTGTTTATGAATTGAGCAAACCCAAAGTGCCCAGTCAGCTGTGTGTGTGTGTGTGTGTGTGTGTGTGTGTGTGTGTGTGTGTGTGTGTGTGTGTGTGTGTGTGTGTGTGTGTGTGTGTGTGTGTGTGTGTGTGTGTGAGAGGAGCCCAGGACCAGTGTTTCGACCAGTGACTCCCAGTCCATAAACCACTGGGACAAACAGACAAGATAATTAATGCCCTGACACTGGCTCACTTTCACCACTCTTAAAGCCCCGCCTTTGGCCAAGCTTGCATCTAGATCCACTCCCGTTCTCACTGGGCTTCATTCGCTGGGAGTTTTTCTCGCTCCGCCTTCCTCTTTCCTCAATTCGTATCCATCTAATTTTCTTCAGTGTAATTTCTTTTTCTATCGTCTCTCTCTGTCTCGGTGCCATGTTTCTCTGCATACGCTGTCAATGGGGCCATCAATCCATCTCTGGTCTAGCCGCCAGATGTGATTGATACGATTTCATATCCCCTATTTTATACTGCCTGTCATAGTGGATTTTATCACATTGCTGTGGGGTAGTGTCCGGGGTGGCAAGGATTCAGTGTCTATACTGACTTGAGAACTTATTCTTATCTTATTTGATGGCAAGGTGCGTTGTATGCAACTTTTAAGTCTTTGTTAATGGTTCAGTTGATACTAACGCGGCAATCGATGAAATCATTGAAGACATTAACCCTTCTGTTTTCTGAGGGTCGCAGATGTCATTGTCCCAGTTTGAGCCTATTGATCTCTGATAGCTTGATTGTTATGTGAACACATCATGTTTTCCAACACAGCAAACTGGTTTCACATGGCTATATCTGACTCACTACATCTCTCCCCTCGTAGCTAGCCCAGCAGGTTGCCAGAGCAGGACTTCATTACCATTTACACACGCTTTCGCTAATGACCTTGGAAAACTCCAGTGGGAGTCATGTGGCGCAGTCGCTTAGGGAGTTGGGCTGGTAATCGTAAGGTACCTGGTTTGAACCCCTACTGTGTCAACATGACGTTGTGTCCATGGGCAAGACACTTCACCCTACTTGCCTCAGAGTGAATGTCCTTGTACTTGCTGTAAGTCACTCTGGATAAAAGCGTCTGCTAAATTACTAAAATGGAAATGGAAAGGCCACAGTTTATATATCCCTAACGTAGTGAGGTCATGGAAATAAACAGCTCTTTTCTCCCTATCTCCCCCCTCCCCTCTGCCTCTACCCCTTTGACAAATTTTCATCCGACCCCAACTGTTGTATTAGCGTAGCAGTTTCTTTTTTTTATTGTCGGCCCATAACTAGGGCATCTAATTCAGGAGACACCTTTGTCACACATAGAGCTGAGGTACAGAAGCTCTGCCTGCAGACAGGTGACGCAGTCTGTCATGTCTGTTGTCAAAGAGCATCTCAGGTTAGCCGAGAATGCTTTGCGGTGTATAAGGTTGCGTTCTCCAATGGCGTGATGCAATTTTTTTTATATAACCCTCTTCGCTGGCAGCTTTCGAGAGTTATTGCCGTCATCTTCGCTTTGTTTTGCTCACCTTAATGCATCAACCTCTGGCACGAGCAAACCATTCCAAAGGCACTTAATGTCTCTGTTATGCTGAGTTGGTGTTCTCGTGGTGCACACTGGGGCACTTCTGAACCGTTCAGCACTTTTGACGGACCTGCCAGCCGAGAGCGAAGGCCAAGGGCATCGCACCGAGACCCTCTCTGAACAGCAGAGTAAACTAAACGGCTGGAACAAAGATGCGCTGCACCCCGTCGAATGAGTTAGCATGTCCCCCCCTGTTTAACAGGAAGCTCTTTTAATCGCTCTGGTTGTCTGAGGACTCAACTGAGAGTTACTAACGAGAGGTCAAGTTAGTCAAGTTAACATGTCGCACTAGATGTGTTTACGTTAGTTTGAACCACCCAAGTGGCAACAAGCTCCTCCCTCAGAGCCGGGCTGCTGAACACCAGCATGGGCTGGATGAAATTAAGGCTGAGACCTGGGAGCCACAGGGGTCATTACCCCCTGTATGGACACACAGGACCACATCCTGTCAGGTTATTTATTGTGCCATGGCTGGGCTAGGAGGGAGAATGGGTTACAGTAAAATGGATCACACCAGAGAGAAATGCTTGTAGGTTACAACCTTTTATTTTGACAAGGTGGAAAAAAAATTGTTTGGGTGGAAGAAGACTACTTATTGAAAATGCTTCTCTCACCGATGAATCCTTGTTTGGTAGTCCTCTTTTTTTCAGAAACTGAGGCAGCCAATAAGAGAGGGTTAGAGGTTTATCCGGATATTCCCAGTAAGCCTTCTCCTTCCCTGCCAGTGGTTGCAGACTCTCTTGTTGGTGGGGGGCCAGTGTCTTCCTGGCTAAACTGATCGCCATTCCATGATACCCTTGGTTCACTTTCTTGTCTCTGAGCTGTCCAGCTTCACTGAGAATTCTACCCACGTTATTTCAGCTGGGGTAGAGGCTAGGTGGAAGTACAGATTGTTAACGACCTCACCCAAGACAGTTCTGCTATCCTGCTGCAGTGTACCACAGTATAGGTACAGAATGGAGCTACTTAGATACTTTTATTATTTTACTATATATAAGTATATATTTTCATGACATATTATACCAGCTCAACAATGTGAGTGAAAAGTTTGTCTTTGAAGAATGTACATACATTTCTGAATGTATTAGTTGGTATGTTTTTTTTTTTTGTGTTAATGATGGCGTGCATGGATCCTACACATTTGTTTAAAACCACATGTTCCTGGCATGATCTGTTGATGTTCTGCAGAGATTATTTGCGTTAAACGTGGTCTCAGACTTTTGGAACCCCCCACCCCCCCAACTACCCTTTTCTCCATCTCTCTCTCTCGTTCCCTCTCCTCTGCCTTTTCGTTTCCCCTCTTCCTTCTCTTTCTCTGCGTTAGTGTGTCTTAGCTTCTTCCTCCTGAGGGTAGGAGCATGGAGAGAGCAGCTGTGTGTGCGTGTGTGTAGGGGGTGGGGGGGTGTTGGTGCAGAAGGACAGGAGCAGTCAGGCGAAACTTTCTTCAGGCTGAGTCAAACAGCGGCATCTAGCACCACAGCCCCCTCTCCGTGAGCTGGGGAGCTTGGCCAAAAGCTTCTTCTGATTTAGAGACCTGGGATGAGGGTAAACAGAACCGTTTGTCAGCCCCTGGCCCTGTCAAAGTACTCCTCATGCGCTCCCCCTTTGGGCACTGCAGATCTGGTAAAGAACTGGATAGGTTTCCACCATGTAGTTGTTACCCATTCCTTCTCAGGAATCAGAAAGATCTGAACCCTCTTTTTCTCTTCTTTTCGTCTCCTTTTTTTCTTCTTTTTCTCAGCCAGTGTGGCATGATGGTCTTTTACGTCAGGGAAACCCACTAGACGGGAAGAAGAGCTGACAAGAGTCTAACGCACAACAGCAGACGTCAGTGTTTTTTCTTCTTTTTCTAGAATGCAAATGATTTTCTTTCCCCAAGTGCCCCCTGAAGTTTTCCTTTCTCCTCGGGAAGTGAATGTCTGCATCAGATCCTTAGTTTTCAGGCTAGTCAAGCCTCGTATGAAAACCGTTTGAAAACAGCAGCACCAGATCTTTTAGATAACCGAAGATACATTCCCATTTATGTTTTTGTAGTTTCATTTTTAGATTAAATAGTTTTCCAGAACTCATGAATTATTTAGTCACGTTTGACGGGGTGCTAGCATGAGCGTCTCTTTGATTGTTGGAACGGGAATAGGTTCCATCTCTGACTGCCGGTTCTGGAGTAACTATTGGTCCTGGAGCATTGGAATGGGGGCGGAGGGGGGTAGAAATACAGCGCCCCCAAGGCAGACCAAGGGCTCCCCTGACCTATTTAAAGCCATGAAGCCAGGCCTTTGTTGTAAATCTGCATAGCTTCACACGATCATGTCTCCCCCCCCCCCACCCTCCCTTTTTGAAATATATTCGTCACTGCATTTGTGAACGTTTAGAACAGTGCGCAATTCACCTCCTAAGTCTCCCCAACGTTTTCCAGTGGTCCTTATTGGCATGTCCCAGGGCAGAAGATGATGCACTCCCGGGCTCAGATCGGAGTTGTTTTGACAGTAGAAAACACCATGTGTGTCATAACCGATCAGTAAAAATGGCGTGCTACTGTCTGAGGGTATTGTTCATGGCTGATTTATCTGACTGACTGTTTGACAGGCTGTTTGGCTAGCTGGCTGATTGACTGGCAGGGGTGCGAGGAAGGGCGCATCCTCAAGCTGGCCGCATCCATGCCCAGCTTTAATCGATTCAGCCTTTATCGATGTAGTCAGCTTGTTTTACAAATGATGGGCTTCGCAGAACGGGTCTAACCATAATTGCTATCGATGATTAAAGGCCAGTTACGAAAGGCTAATGCTGTCGACCCCATGAACATGAGTTGGGCCTCGTTTTATCTAATATGCAATCTATACTGCATTCATTGGGTGCTTTCGACAGCAAACCTGCGTGTGTTACTTCTCTCTCCACAGGATTTAAGTTGGCTTCTGCTTAAGGGAACAATGTGGAGTGAGTTCTCATTTCCATTTGGAGAAATTCAAACGTGTTTTTGGAGTGGGAAAACGCATAATGTAGCCACGGAGTGAAGCTCATGTCTGGTAGAACGATGTGAAATCAAAGGTCTGCTCCTCACAGGAACGTGTTTACCTTTAGGGAGCATGAAAGCCGATTTGAAACTCTCTCTCTCTTTTGAACTACACCTTCTTTGCGTCTCTGTTCATCCTTCAACCCCTCTCTCCCACCCTTATGCTTCTTCACTTCCTTTCCCTTCATGTCAGATTATTCTCTCTATACTCTGTCCTGCCTCTTTTTTCCCCTTGCCTATCTCCTTTTCTCTCCTTCTCTCTCTGCTTCCCTCCGCAGGGCCATAGATAAGAGTCTCAGTCTCATCAAGCTCACAGCTAATTAGACTCGGCCTTGTCTGATCGACCAGACCTAGCGTTGGCTAACACAGCAGGGCTCCAAGGGCACCCATGGAGATCGGGTGATTGTTATTTTTTGCAGGGGGGACAGATATGTTGTCAGCTGGGGGGACAGATATGTTGTCAGCTGCTCCTAGCCTTCTGGTTTGTTACGACCAATTCGGTGATAGTGACAGGCTAGTTAATCGGAAGGTCCTTGGTTCGAACCTGCGTCTGCTAAAAATGACTAAATGTAAACGCACTTCACCAAAACACGGGCACATGCTGGCAAGGGTGGACGTCGCAAAAACGTAGCATCTTGCGAGTTGCGACTTCCCCAGCGAAGGCTTGTACCCCTTATTCGACGGTGCCATTTGTGAGACATTCAGCCGCCTCGCCATAAAACTATTCTGCACAACGCGCAGTGGTGCGCCCCTATGGATTTCTCCATGTGACGTGCCCCGGCCTGGCAGCGTGAAAGTGCTACTCGCAAACCTTCCTCAGGCTTCTCTGCTTGTCATAAAGAGTAAATCCAATTTCAACCGTGACATTGTGCCTGCGTGGCAGTAACATATAAGGAATATGCATCAAAGCAGTGCCGGGTGCACAGCGAGAGAAGCCATGAATACTAGTAGTGAGAGTCCAGAACAAAAACCCTGAAAATACCATTTCCATATTTCCTCTTGCATTTTTCATTCGTCCAAAGCAGCATACAAAACGTACGTATAGTATGCATGGACTCGGGGCGTAGTTGGTTTGGCAAGTTAGGCTAGTAATCAGAAGGTACCCGCTTTGAGCCCCAGCTGTGTCAACATGGCATTGTGTCCTTGGGCAAGGCACTTCACCGTACTTGCCTCAGGGGGAATGTACTCAGTACTTGCTGTAAGTGACTGCTAAATAACTAAATGTAAAAACACTTGGCAAAAACACCACATGAAATCCCCAAAAGCAAATGCAGAGTAAAGCAAAGCTATGTACGCCTCATAACACAGAAGAACAGCTACACTGGGAGTGTGGTGTATGAGAGGTACATGGAAGTTTTTTTTACATTTATTGGATGGAATATAATGGATCAATTGAACAAGTCAGTTTCCAAATGTATCCAGACCAGGTGTCATCCTTATTCATCATGTCAAACTTCTCTGTTTCTCCCAAACTTATCTCTCTCTTTCTTTCTCTCTCCGTGTCCTTCTCTGTCTGTCTGTCTTTCCCTTTTTCTCTCTCTCTGTCTCTCTCTTTTCCTCTCCCCTTCTCTCTCCAGGCTCCACCTACAGTGTTCTCTCCACCATGCCCTCTGACTCGGAAAGCAGCAGCTCCCTGAGCAGTGTGGGTACGTATCACCTTCCTGTCAGTCATCCCACCTCTGGGGACGTCTATCTCTGCTGGGGAAAGTCCCGCTGATGTAGCCGTACGCTAAGACCACTGCTTCCACAGCAGCGAGATAAAGAGGAGACACGTCTATGAGTGATCCTTCTCATTCGAGCTCAGATAGGCGCTCGTGTTGAAATGCCTTGGAGTATAACACAATCTGTAGTTCATATGTTCTTTTTTTTTCTTCTTTTTTTAAAGGATATTTGTTACATTCGCTCATTTTGCACGCACTGCTCCCAAAGTGCCAACCAAATGAGCACTCCAAATTACTGATCGGCGTTATGTAAACGTCCCAAGGGCCGAACGAGCAGCCAAGGAGGGACATAATCCTCTCTGTGCTCCCGGCCCCAAACACCTGCTGCTCTCTCCCCTCTCCCCCGTGGACACGTCCTTCCCTGGGCTTCCTGTGCTAGAAGCCGGTCCACACTAGCACGGCAGGGCAGTCCTGCACCGCTTACAAAGGAATAACTCGCTGTGCGATTTTAGCAAGGAGGAGAAAGCACTCTCCTTTAGGCCAGGCGGGACAGATGAACACGGTTGAAGTGGCCAGCGTTTCTCCTCTTCCAGGAGCTCAAATCTGCGGAAATGAATAATTGCAGCGCAGGGCATTAATCTTTTACAAAGACCTCAGTTTACTCTTTGGGTTTCTAAATGACTGTCTGCACAAGTGATTAAATATTATACTATACTCCCAGTGCAGGGCCTGATGTTAGCAGACCCCTTCTGAATATGTTCTCAAATCTAAATCCCATCTGCAATACGCTGCTGTTTTTCATTATTCTGTGGGGGATTATGGACATTGGAGAGCTGTAATCCTAGGTGGTTCTTTGGTGGGGGGTGGGGAGTCCATCGGATTGTAATGGAAAAGAACAGAACATTAGAATGGAATTTAATATCAGACGGTTGTTGCCCTTCACTGGTATTATGGCGTAATGTGTTCTGAATGTTGAGGCCGGCGTTTAACCTGTTTTAACCTTTGTCCTTGCAATGTTCTGAAACTGCCTTTGCTTCCCGATTTGTACGTACTGTGTCCAGTAATCCCGGAACAAGGTCATATGTAGGCCATGTGCGGTGTTTGCCTCTGGTGATCTGGTGGTGCTCGTTTTTTCGTTGCAGGTTCACCCGTCAACGGAACGGCCTCGTCCCCGCCCCCCACCATGAATGACAACCGTCCTGCCGGTGACAACCTGGACACGGTCCTGTTCCAGCTACGGAAGGTGACGCGCGACAGAGACGAGCTCCGCAAGCGCTTAGCTCTGGCATCACCTGGCACCACCTTCGACGACTGCAGGTAAACTGTCTCTCTTTTTCTCTCTCTGTATGTGTATCTCTCTCTGTCTTCTTTCTTTCGCTCTGTCTCTTCCTCCCCCTATCCTTCTGTCTTCAAGTCATCTAAGAGGCTAAACAAGCCAATCTTACGTTTGCCCTCTCAGATTGTCTCCATGTTTTTCGTGTCCGAGTGAAGCTGGCTGCCCCGGCAGTATCAAATCCTGTGTCGTCAAGGTTATTTTGAGGACAAGGGCCTCAAGGCGCAGGTTTACGATCAGCAATGTTGACACAAGTGTGTATGTAAAGCCATTGGCGCTCTTCAAGGCCGTCTCCCATTCGGAAAATATCACGGTCGTCCAAAAAAGACCTACCTGTGCTTGCAGACAGATCTCTAATGAATGTTTTTAATAGTTGTTTCCGGATTCAGTGTGTATTAGAATCATGAAATGTTCACATTTTCGTATGTGAAATACTCTATACATTTTCATTTCTTCTTAAGACTACTTAAGTTTACAACCGGTTTGTTGATCAAGGTTAATTGGTAACCGTCCTGAACAGGTGTGAAACGGTCTGTATGTTCTCTCTTCCCTGTGGTTATCAGCATAGGGTGAGGTGAGTCTGTGTAACATCTGATTGGAATAGAAACAGATGTGCAAAGACATCCAGTATGTTGACTAAATGACTTTAGGCACCATGCCCCAACAAGCTTGAATGTTTATTTTTTTTTCTGTGAAGTTGAACGTGTTCTCTGCCAAAATGAAGGTTCATTGGGGTCAACGCCTGGCGCTGTCAGGTGGCTGAGAGGTTAGGGAATCGGGCTAGTAATCAGGTTGCCAGTTCCATTCCCGCAAAGTGCCAAATGACGTTGTGTCCTTGGGCAAGGCACTTTACCCTACTTGCCTCAGGGGGATTGTCCCTGTACTTGCTGTAAGTCGCTCTGGATACGAGTATCTGCTAAACGACTAAATGTAGATCTCGAATGTTGCTTCGTGAAGTCACAAATGTCTTTACCCTCCACCCACTCTAGGCCAATATCAGTGCCCTGCCCTTTAGCGACGAGGTCCCAGGTCACGTGTGTGTGCTGATGGCGTATCCATTTCTTGCTCCCTAAGGCCAAACTCCAAAGCGACGGCTGCGGGCCACCATGGCGTTAGTCTCCCAAAGGCCAAACTCCAAAGCGACTACTACGATGACCTGAAGAGCCAGTGTATGAGGGCCATGGCGGAACTGCAATCCCTCCAGAACCAGCACACCAAGACCCTAAAGAGATGCGAGGAGGCCGTCAAAGAGGCCGACTTTTACCAGTGAGTCCCGAACCTAATGTTTGTCAGCTCCGGCTGGGAGCTTTCAGAAACGTTTAGCATTTAGACAACCTAAATAAAGTGCCAACTCACCCTGTTCCTTGATCATTAATTATCTTTGCTGCACCCAAAGTCATCTTAAGTACAGCAGTGTCATCGGGCTAAGCATGACTCACCAGCCACAGTGAACAGGACCATTTGCACACCCGTCATTTGCTCCTGCTTTGCGGATGGCATGCAGTTCCAGAGTCAGCAGAGCAAGCGATGCGCGTCTGACATTTGATTGACAACGAGTCTCCTGTTGTACCAGTGGAATTAACTGCCTTCCGGTGTCAGTTGGCTTAAACACTCTTAATGTCAGTGGTGCCGTGTCTCGGGTTCTTGAGCGGGCTAATCTGCTTGGATCCGGACTCCAGCTGCATCCCTGCGTCACGTCGCTCTGGCGACCTGCTCGCCGCCTGCCGAGCCACGGGGAAAGGTGGACATTTTGCCGAGCACCATCTGTCCGCCGTTTCCTACACGTCTTTTAACGAGAGGAGAAATAATTAGCCATTTTATGATGTTGTTTCACTTGATATGAACGAGATAATTGCCTGCTCTTGCAATTGCGCAAATGAACAGAACATCCCAGGGCATAATGGTTTTTTCTTATTAGAGAAGAATTACGTAAATGGGAACCGTGCAGACAGCCATACTTGTGCTTCAGCGCATGAATCATTTATGTTAGAAAAACAATTTGCTTAACTTTTGTTTGATTATTTGACCAGGTCCAGTAGAATATAGTTGCATAAGGGTTTTTATTTTTCCATGATTGTTCTTTCTTATTATCCTGCGAAGCAAGTTCACAAAGGTGCGTTCCAGGTTTCAAATACTTTTCACCGGCGAGTAAAAATCGTTAGCTTGTCAGGCGTTCAACGTGTGTCTCTGGAGCTTTGCATGTTCAATACGGACTAGATGTATTAATCCCAGGCATTAAATCTCGGTTTCGTGTGTGGGCGTGTCTTGAATCTACACAGGGAATGAACGATGAAGGACCAAGCGGAGATTACCGTTACATGTTAGTTTGTCCCCTGAGTGTTTGATTGTGTGTAAGCTAGGCTGTCCAGGAAAGTAATCAAACAGGATGGGTTAAGCGTGACCCTTGTGCTCTCTGTAGTGGTTGACATGCAGGGTGGGCTGAGGTGAGAGAGGCCCTTCTCCACTCTTGACAGACCTTGTCAGATTTGGTTTTGCGTTTGACCCTTCACCATTCAATCTTCTCCTCATCGTTGGCTGTGGTGCCAAGCTAAGCTTCTGCCTGCATGCGTGTGCACATGTCTGTGTTTGATTTCATTTTCAGAAAGACAACAGACTTTGTGTCCCGCTGTTCAGAATCAGAATGAGGTTTAATTGCTATGCAAGGTTTACAAACATAGAATTTACTGTGGCAGAAATGAGCAAACATAGAACTTATAGTGACATAGTAAAAAATGAATACAATGTAAAATACACTACAGTTATCAATCTGTTCTTGCCTTGGCTGTAGAAATCTGTACCGCTGTATTCAATGACCACACACTGGAGAGAAGTGAAATCCACGTAGCCTCAGTATATTGAATCCCACGGGTGTGTGTCTGTGTGTTTGTCTGTGTGTGTGCCTGTGTCTGCCTGTGTGTGTGTCTGCCTGTGTGTGTGTGTGTGTGTGTGTATCTGTGTCTGTGCTGTCTGTCCAGTATGCTACACAGCCGGGTGCTGGCGGAACAGACCCAGCTCAAGGATGAGATGGAGGGACTGAGAAGAGAGAACTCCCAGCTCATTCGAGAGCACAACCATCTCAAGCAGAGCTACGAAGAGCTTCAGAGGCTGCACGGAGAGGACCAGAAGGAGGTGGCCGACCTTCGACTGCAGCAACAACAGGTGGAGAATTATATAGGGCCGCACAACCACATAACATCCACTTTCCTCAAGTCAAAGCTCAAAGTTAGCTGTGGTGGTAGACCAGGAGAAGATGTTAGTTTGTGCTAGCTGTGGTAGTATAACAGAATAGGTTAGTATATGCTAGTTGTGGTAGTATACCAGAAGAGGTTAGTATATTTCACAATCTAAAAGCCCACTATGTTTGGGGTCTATCACGTTGCTATGCTCAGTGACCGATGCTCTTTTGTAAAAGCTCTCTCTTGTAAGTCGCTTTGGATAAAAGTGTTGCTAAATGAATAAATGTAAATGTGGTATATGCTAGCTGTGCTGGGCACACCAGGAGAAGTGGTTAGTTTGTGCTAGCTATGGTGGTAGACCAGGAGAAGTGGTTAGTTTGTGCTAGCTATGGTGGTAGACCAGGAGAAGAGGTTAGTATGTGCTAGCTGTGGTAAGTAGATCAGGAGATGAGGTTAGTATGTGCTAACTGGGGTGGTAGACCAGGAGAATAAGTTAGTGTGTGCTAGCTGTGGTGGTAGACCAGGAGAAGAGGTTAGTATGTGCTAACTGGGGTGGTAGACCAGGAGAAGAGGTTAGTATGTGCTAGCTGTGGTAAGTAGATCAGGAGATGAGGTTAGTATGTGCTAACTGGGGTGGTAGACCAGGAGAAGAGGTTAGTATGTGCTAGCTGTGGTAAGTAGATCAGGAGATGAGGTTAGTATGTGCTAACTGGGGTGGTAGACCAGGAGAAGAGGTTAGTATGTGCTAGCTGTGGTAAGTAGATCAGGAGATGAGGTTAGTATGTGCTGCTAGCTGTAATGGTAGAACACTAGCGGGTGTGCGTGGTGGTGTCGATGTTGCAGTGACCTGGGGAGGTTACTGCCGTGCTGCTGTCACACATCCTGGGGGACTGCGGAGCTGGAGAGAACAGCACAGATGCATACTGAGCACTTCCAGAAAAGTCCTGGACAAAGAGTTATGGCTCTGGATTATATAAAGGCATGCTGACACTGGGAGAGAAAATATCCCCCCCCCCCCCCCACAAACACACACACATACACCCTCGCTCTCACACTCGCACACACGCTCACACAGTTACATGCAATACTTCTGCATGAGTTGATAAAGCCCTCAGGTTGACTTCGGCTCCAAGCCATCACGCTACACAATGCTTTTGCGCTTTACGTCGTCAGCTTGAGGCGTTTAGACACCACCCAGCATTCACAGTGCTGGAAATAGCAAACCACTAACTCATTACTACCTACTCCTACCGGCCATATATCATGCGTCCTTTCAATAGCACGAAGTTGCACTTCCTATACTTTGCTCTCTGACAGACCGTCTAACTCAAAGGTGTCAAACTCATGCCATCGAAGGCCAAGAGGGTGCAAGCCACTAGACCAGCTGATTTCAATAACAAGTTTGATTTCACTAAGTGGAGAAACTCATTAGTGAAATGAATGGCTTGAGAATGGCTCGAGTTTGACACCTCTGGTCTAACTAGTCTGATCAGTGTGAGTCAACTCCCTGCTGCGAAGCCAAACAGCGTTGGCTTATCTTGGCATCTGTTCACATGAAGACCACAAACAGCTGTCCGTGGATGCCATCTGGTGCTGGACTGCTGTAAAAATAGACCGCACGCCAGGCTTGGAATAATCAGATCCCGATCCTCAGAGCCTGTCACCCAAGCGCTCAAGCTCAATCGAGAACAACAAAACCAGGCATGCATGCTGGATGCCTCCAGGTTGACTGACTACCGGTTTGCGTGTGTGTGTGCGCGTGTCCGACACACCAGTCGGTTCAGGTCATGCGAGAGAACGGCTCGTCTGAGGTGCTCAACAAGCTGTACGACACGGCCATGGACAAGCTGGAAGGCACCAAGAAGGAGTACGATGCCCTGAGCAAACGCTACAGTGAGACGGTGGCCAGCCACAACACGGACCTGAGCCGCCTGGAGCAGGCCGAGGAGGAGAACCGGCGCTTGCAGAAGCAGATCGACACCCTGCTGAAGCAGCGCGACTCGGCCATACACTACCAGCAACAGTATTCAACGTCTATGAGGAGGTGAACCCGCGTTCCTTGTCCGGAAGTACCCCCCGTTACACATTTTTGCGACACGCACACACATCAATCTCACACCCCCCTCACCCCGCATCCACCCCCCTCCAGGTTCGACTCGGTGCAGCAGGAGCTGAATAAGTCCTCGGCCCAGAACAAGGAGCTGCAGCGAGAGATGGAGCGCCTGCAGTCGGAGGTGACGCGCCACAAGAACTTCCAGCTGAAGGCGGCCAAGGACTGCGAGAAGTACAAGGATGAACGCGACTCGGTGTTCAACGAGTACCGCCTCGTCATGAGCGAGCGGGACCAGATGATCAAGGAGCTGGACAAGCTGCAGACCGAGCTGGAGGCCGCTGAGGGGCGCCTCAAGAACACCTCGTCGGAGAGGATGGTGGCCGGCGAGGAGCTGGAGGCCCTTAGACAGGTGATTGCTACGTCAGTTGACAACGGCCTCTTGGTCTGTCGGATGTGTATACGTAAACGAAATCGACCTCAGTTAACTCCTACCCTTCGAATATCGTACCACAGGTTGGGCATCTTGTTAGAAAAGTTCCCAAACACACCTAAACACCTCAGAGCGTGAATTTGCATCCAAACGTCACTCTGCTTGGGGGTGGGGGCTACAGGAGTTGAACTCGTCGTTGGTGGACCGTGACCGGGCAATTTGCGAGCGGAATGAGCTGCTGGAGAAGTACTGCCACGAGGTGAAGGACAAGGCCGAGGCCCAGAAAGAGCTGAGCCAGGCCTGCAAGGACATCGAGACAGTCCGCGAGGAGAGAGACGTCGCCCGGAAGGAGAGAACCGAGGCCATCATCCAGAGAGACCAGCTGCTCCGAGAGTACTACCAAGCCAGACAGGTAACACGCACACACCCACCTGTAACGGTAGTACCACTGCGTTAGACATGGAAAACACACATACCCACCTACAGCAGCAGTAACGCCAGACCACATTTGAGGTTTCTGTCTGAATGATGATACAGACAAATCAAGTCTTCCACACAGGAGAAAGAAGTTTAGAACATTCTCTCTCAATCCTGGGCCTTGAGCCTTCTTGCCCTGCATGTTTTTTTTTAGATGTTACCGATTTACAACACACCTGATTAGTTTACATTTTGCATTTAGTCATTTAGCAGACACTCTCATCCAGAGTGACTTGTATAAAGTACAGGGACATTCCCCCTGAGTCAAGTAGGGTGAACTGCCTTCGCCAAAGACCTTGCGTCATGTTGACACAGCCGGGGTTCAAACCGGGGACCATCCTTCTGATTAGTAACCCAACACTAACCAACTGCGCCACATGCCTCACAAGCTCAGCAAACCTGAGCCAGGATTGAGAAGAGCTGGTTTAGACAATTTGATCAGACGTCAACCCTCGGATTAAGTCAAAGGGGATGACCCAAAGGCAGGTCTAACCTGACCTATAGAACTGCAGACCCCTGCCATCACCACTAGATGGCCGCCTCTCCGTGCCTAACAGTGAACTGAATGAGAACCACCTTACGAAAAATGTTCAAAAACATTGTCACATTCATCAACGCTATGCTTTGTATGCTTCCCATTGCCCAGGCCAGACTATGAGCTGCACAAACGCAATCACGGCTGCTATGTGTTTCCCTTTACGACAGAAACAAGACTCGGCCACCATGGACATGGAGCGAGCCAACAAGGAGATCGAGATGCTGAGGAAACAGTATGAGGCCATGTCCCAGGAGCTGAAGGAGGCGACACAGGAGGCCGAGGTGGCCAAGTGCCGGCGGGACTGGGCCTTCCAGGAGAGGGACAAAATAGTGGCCGAGAGGGAGAGCATTCGGTGAGGACTGTAGAAGCCGAAAGCCTGTGTTTGTTTGTGTGTGTGTGTGTGTGTGTGTGTGTGTGTGTTAGCTGGGTAGAAAGGAAGACAGTGTATGTTTGTGTTTGTAAGTTTTGTGTGTGTGTGTGTGTGTGTGAAGAAGAGCAGAGCAGGAAGTCCGCGTTGTTTCGCCACTTCTGTTATCGTCCCTTCCTGTCATCTCTTAACTTATCTCTCCTCCAGGACTCTGTGTGATAACCTGCGGAGGGAGAGAGACCGGGCGGTCAGTGACCTGGCGGACGCCTTGAGGAACCTGGACGACATGCGGAAGCAGAAGAACGACTCCACGCGGGAGCTCAAGGAGCTCAGGTGAGCACAGAGCAACAGTGTCCCCCCCTCGACGGCACCGTCACTTAATCCAACACTCTTTTTTTCCCTCTCGGCTTGAGCCTATGATTGTGTGTGTGTGAGCTTCACTTCTTCGTCTGACTGCATAAGCAGTAAGCTGCAGTAAGAGCCCCCTCCCCCCTCTTTTTCTCTCTCTATGTTCCCATCTCTTTTGGAACTTTCAGAGCTCAGTTTCTTGTCTGGCAGTATTTCAATACATCAAGATCAGAAGTGTAATCCCAAAAAAGCAACTGTGTTTTGGACACACACAATCACACACACACAAACAATCAAATCCTGTTGACTAAAGCTCCCTCTACTGGTACACTGCGGTCCTGTTTGTTATTAAAGGCTTTCTGTGACTTTGTGAAGTCTTTTCACTAAGAATAGTGTAAGATGTGGGTTTTAATGTCAGTATCATCCTCTGGGCTTTTCTCTGAAGGGCACAATGCATCTTAATGACAGCTTTAAGGCATCTTCCTATCTCTATGTATGGATATGACTTTGATACTAACCTATGAGAACCCATTTTCTCTTCTTAAACATGACTCAGGGAAAAACAACATTAAGCACTGTAATAAAAAGATAAGAAAAACATACTGTACAGAGCAGTAAACATCCAGTTGTACCTGTGCTCAACACTCAGTGAAACCCCCCAGCCTTCATCCACGCTCTTGAACTTACAGTTTGACCTTTTGCCGGTGCCGTGTATCCTCCAGGGAGAAGATGGAGAGCCAGCTGGAGAAGGAGGCCAGGTTCTGCCAGCTGATGGCCCACAGCTCCCACGACTCAGCCATCGACACCGAGTCTCTGGAGTGGGAGACTGAGGTGGTGGAGTTTGAGAAGGACAGGGTGAGGACTGTTTGCCTGTTACTTTCCTAGCTACTTTCCTAGCTTCATTCTCCTGGTTGGATGCTAGCTGTATTTCGGTGCCCTGTACTTGTACCTGTGTAATGACAATAAAGTTGAATCTAATCTAATCTACATTCCTAGCTACTTTGTTTGTTACTTTGTCTAGTTACTTAGCCTGTTACTTTCCTAGATACTTTGCTTGTTACTTTGACTGTTACTTACCTAGTTACTCTTTCAGTGACTTGCCTTGGTTACTTATTTCAGTTACTCACTTACTTACTGCCTGTTACGTTACAAAATTATCAGAGAAGTCTGGAAAGGAACAAGAGCGCTTTGGGATTGTATCGACGATGTGGCATCTTCTCTTCTTCTCGCACAGGACGACATGGATTTGAAGGCTCTTGGGTTTGACATCGCAGAGGGGGTAAATGATCCTTATTTACCAGGGGATTCTGGGATTTTCGTGACCAAAGTGGACAGAGGAAGTGTTGCGGAAGGAAGGTTAAGGTAATAGCCGGTAAACGTTTCCACATTTACATTACATTTTGCATTTAGTCATTTAGCTGACGCTCTTATCCAGAGCGACTTACAGCAATTACAGGCCCTGAGGCCCCCTGCCAAACACCGGGGTTCGAACCAGGAACCTTCTGATTACCATCCCAACTCCCTAACCGCTCAGCCACCTCAACCCCTACACCACACAACACACATTTTCCACAACATACCCTTTTTGTCCTCCCAAAGCCGTCACATGGTTCATCCATTATCACATGCAATCCCCCCCTTTGTACACAGAGTGAACGACTGGCTGCTGAAGATAAACGACGTGGACTTGACCAATAAGGACAGGAAGCAGGTGGTGAAGGCGGTGCTAAACGGAGGCGGGCTGATCAATATGGTGGTGCGGAGGAGGAAGTCCTTGGGAGGGAGGCTGGTCACTGCTGTCCACATCAATCTCATTGGTCACAAAGGTAAGGGGCGTGTCAATGAGAGAAACGCAGATCAAGACGGCTGGTTTCGACTCTGCCTGCTAATGGCTGATTAAATCTAGCCCGCTTGGACATTGATCTGTTAGATTAGATTAGATTCAACTTTATTGTCATTACACAGGTACAAGTCCAGGGCAACGAAATACAGTTAGCATCCAACCAGAAGTGCAAAACAGTTATTAACAACAGAATATAATAATATGGGTATACTCAGAATATACATATTATGAACAGTATAGACAGAATATACAGGGTATGTACAGATTCAATCCGGGTATGTACAAATACAAATTGTTCCCTGCCGTATCTCTACCGTTTTGAAGGGGATAGCTGATTAATGCTGAATGAATGCCCTTCTTTTTGAATGTGCTAAGTTGTTGTTGTCTCTCTGTCTGTGTGTCTGTCTGTGTGTGTGTGTGTGTGTGTGTGTGTGTGTGTGTTTATGTTGCAGACAGCGGTATAGGGCTGGAGAGTGGTGTGTACGTGGCAGCCATCGTCCAGGGCAGTCCTGCTGCCAGGGAGGGCTCCCTGACTGTGGGAGACAGACTGATAGCTGTGAGTTCAAACCCTGCCCTCCTCCACCTTCTCTCCCTACGCCATATTAATGCTTTCCACTCCATATCAGGACACAGATACTACTTTTACATTTGGTCATTTAGCAGACACTCTTATCCAGAGCCACTTCCAGCAAGTACAGGGACATTCCCCCTGAGGCAAGTAGGGTGAAGTGCCATGCGCAAGGACACAATGTCATGTTAGCACAGTCGGGGTTCGAACCAAGTACCTTCAGATCACTAGCCTGAGTGCCTACTCCTGGGAAAGTAGGGTGAAGTGCCTTGCCCAAGGATATAACATCATGTTGGCACAGTCAGGGTTCGAACCAGGTACCTTCAGATTACTAGCCCAACTCCGTAACTGCTCAGCAACAAAACTCCTAACTCCTAAAGATACAAGAGAAGATTTCATTTTTTGAGAAAGTTACACATGGAAAGCCCACGAGAAGTATTCTGAAGGCGGAGAGCGGATTCAAAAACTGAACTCTGGTGGCTCCAGCCCATCAATTGTGTGTTAATCAGTTTCAAATCTGCCTAACACCAACCAAAAGGGTGGGGCTGGAAAGAATAAAATGTGATTCAGTAAAGATGAAGGTTCACAAGTTTTACTGATTTCTTTTAACCTACCTTTTTTCCCTGGTTCACATCTTTTTATTCTTAAAAAATTAAAATCTATTTTAAGGTAAACCTATTGTCATGGTAATATGGGGATTGGGATGTGTGAGGTGACTCCATTTTGAGCTGCGCTGGCCTACATTTCCATTCCATTCTAGTCCACCGAAGACAGACTCCAGTTCCAGAGTTCCTTTTCCACTGAGTTTGAAACTTTCACCCTCAAATCCAGACCTGACATTTCCTATTCTCTCACTCTCTCCCTCTCCTTCAACTGCTGTAGATCAACGGCATCGCTCTGGATAACAAATCCGTGACGGAGTGTGAGACTCTGCTGAGAAACTGCAGGGACTCTCTTAGCCTGTCTCTTATGAAGGTAAACCGCTCTCTCCTCCTCCTCCTCTTTCTCCTACCTCCAGGCAGGGACTTCCTTTGATGTTCCTCAGCCCCAGATGAAAGCGCCTCTCTCCTACCAGCCCCAGCTGGCTTGACCTCGGTTAACTTCACTAGTTGTTCCATCTCAGCCAGCTTGCCTCACGTCATTAATGTCAAACTCGTGCCAAGAGGGTATAGGTTTTCACTTCAACCAAGCACTACACCAGCTGATTGAACAGAGTAGAGAAACTCGTTAGTGAACTGGTGTTGTGCTTGGTTGACACGAAAACCTGCACCCTCTTGGTCCTCGATGGCACAAGTTTGACAACAATGCCCCAAGTCATCTTCACTTCAGCTAACTTTACCTTAGTTAGCTCTTGTTAGCTTCACCTAGTTAGGCTCAGTAGCCCAGAGATCCTGTTATCTTCACATTAGCTTGATGTGGTGCCTCCATCTTTCTTGAATTAATACTACAATACAAAAAAAGTACATATGGCATTAGTATTTGTGATAAAAACATGGACTTCATTCCTGTCATTTGGTAATAATGTATCTGTGTGTGTTCTTGCTCCAGTTTTTCCCTCACAGCACGTCGGGCCAGAATATTTTCGAGAGCCTGCGGGACTTGTCAGAGAAGTCCAACGGCCGCGCCCACCCGTCTGAAGTCCACTCGCGCAACAGCCGCAACCTCAAACACAACAGCTCCACGCAGACAGACATCTACTGTCCAGATGGAGGAGGAGGAAGCAGCGGCACTGCGAGCGCCCCCGGAGAGAGGAGGAAGACCAGGGGGGAACCTGACGAGGCGGGTGTGTACAGCGAAACCAGGAAGCCCTTCTCCACCGGCTCCCTCTACCCCACTAGCCTCCGGCCGGCCTCCGACCTGGGCCCGGGTCGCTACGGCCCCAGCGCCTTCCAGGATTGCTGCTCTTATGCCCCGCCCCTGCCCCTTATAAACTACGACCCCGCCTCCTCGTCGGACTGCATTACGGTGGAAGCCGCCCTGGAGAAGAAGCACAGCGGAGGAACCTGGCCTAAGATGATAGTGGGGGGGATTTCTGTGGCGGCCGACACTAGTGGCCCAGCCCAGCTGTCCATCTTCAAGTCGCCGAAGCAGAGGAAGTCCATCTTCGATGCGGACGCTTTCAAACGGCCCGAAACACCCTCCTCCAAGATGGACTACCTCTCGGCCAATCAGATCAGCGCAACGCACTCCCTGCAGCCCTCCAAGACCGAATCGCTCTCCTCCTCGTCCACGCCCACTCCTCCGACCCCGCCCACCCGCAGCGATTCGTTCAAATTCAAGCACAAGCAGCAGAGCAGCTCCGCCTCTGACTGCACCATCACCTCGGACGGGAACGGAAAGGGAGAATCTGCCGTGGCTATGGCCCCTGGGGAGGGGCGCGAGCGCGGCGGGGACAGGAACGGGAATCATTATTTCCTGGATGGCAAGGTCCTGACATCAAGGAAATCCTGCGACGAGGACATTGGACGCACCAGGGGAGAGGAGCCAGTTGTGAAGCGGCCCCGTCCTAAATCCGCACCTGCTCTCCGGCGAAGGATGACCCCCCAGTCCATCCCCCTCCCAACATTCCAGGTAAGCCCCACACTCCAGCCCAGTCAAGCTGCTCTATGTATACATGCAACAAATGTCTGCATGCCTTCTTCCCACCCCCCTGCCCTCCATCCAGCTGATAAAAAGGGTAAGTATTGTAGTTACATCACACACAGCGACAAATTAAGGGGATGCGTTCAACCAGCTTCCGAGAGCTTCTGCTCTGAGAAACGCAAGGAGCCATTTTGTGTGAGGATTTACAGCCCTGTCCGGGCCCTGGCCCAGTGTCTGTCACTGAGCCAGCCTGTCACAGGGGTGATTGATAGCTGAGCACTAGAGGACCCACGCCGGCCAGAATGCTGAGTCAGAGTCTCATCCCCTCCACCCCACCCCTCAGTGTCTTCCGGAACAGCCATCTGCCTTAGTTACCATCTTCTGCTAAGTACATTTACATGTATTCATTTAGCTTTTATGCAAAGCGACTTCCAATAGAGAGCTTTACAAAAGAGCATTGGTCAATTATAACAATGAGATAGCACCAAACATTGCGGGTAGTCAGATTATAAATGGAAACCAAACAAGTGCCAAAGGGAAGAACCACAAGAGCTTTCAGTTTAAATGGGTTACAGTGAAATAGCATGAATAAGTAAGAAAGGGTGCGGGGATTGGGGTGTAATGTTAATGTTAATGTAAATGTGTTTATGTTTTGGTCATCTCCAGAGCTACTCCAACGACGATCATTCCTCAGAACCCAGAGAGATGCTCCGCTCCTCCCCCAGCTCTCACAGACACAGTGTAGGCTTTGTCCCTACAGTATACAATGGAACCCTGCCTCCCAGTGAGTTTACCCACGTCCCACACACACACATACACATAATCACTCACACACCCACACAGGGACAAACTGAATAATATAGACATACACGTCAGTTGATCATTCCCCTCAAAGGTTGTCTCTGTGTGTGTGTCTCTGTGTGTGTCTGTGTGTGTGTCTGTCTGTCTGTGTGTGTCTGTGTGTGTCTGTCCGTCTGTGTGTGTGTGTCTCTCTCTCTGTGTGTCCCCAGATTCTGTTCACCGGGGGCTGGCTCCGTGCCCGGCAGTAACCGCTGTAATGAGAAACCCGGTCTACACAGTGCGCAGTCACCGAGTTCACACCAGCAACTGTCCCTCCGTAGCCTCACAGATCTGCCACCAACACACACACACCAGGTATCGGCAGCAACCCGCAGACTTTGTTTACACACACACACACACACACCAGGGGCCTGTACCACTACTCAAGATTTGCCGTTAACTAGGTAACTTCAGGTTTAACCCAGGGGTTTCTGTATTGGGTTGACCCTGAAGTGACCTCGTTAAGGTCAAATCTTGATTCGTAGTACAGAACTAAGGTACCCCTCTTCTGTCAACACACAAACACTCCAGGTATCATGGCTGCAGTCTTCTAGGCAAACTGAGGATACCACTTCAGTTCTGCAACACCATTGCATCCCCCTCAACCACCCTATGTAGGCGCGCGTTCCTCAATGGTGGCTGCATTTTACATGTCAGAGCCCAGCACAAACTCTTCCCCTGTCTGGCTCCCCAGTGGTGGAATCATCTCCCCACCTCCATCAGAAACACAGACTGTCTTATCACCTTTTATGAAAAGGCTCAAAAGTCACTTATTCCGAGAATTTAATGGCACCTAGAAATATTAAGGCACTGTTGTTGTTGTTGTTCAGAATTACTTTAATCCCTGTGCGGAAACTTGTTAGTGTTTTATTGTTAGCTTTATTGTTCGCGTACCATAGTAGGTAGTCCGTTAGACACTCAACTTAAATCTGTAAATTGTTTGGCTAAAAGCTCTTATAGCTCTTCCCTTGGCACTTGTTGGTTCTCACAATGTATGTTTCATAATCTATAAGCCCGCTATGTTTGGAGTCCATATGCTCAGTGACCAGTGCTCTTTTGTAAAGCTCTCTCTTGTAAGTCGCTCTGGATAAAAGCGTCTGCTAAATGAAGAAATGTAAATGTACGTGAGCCCCCCCGCACTTCCCCAGCGTCCTGAAAGAGAGTGTGTGTCGTGTGCAGTCCACAGCACCAGGGCCGCCTGAGTCTGGACCTCAGCCAGAAGCGACCGGGAGACTACCCCGAGTCGTCCTCCTCATCACGCAGCAGCCGAGCCTCCCACGGAACAAACTCGCTGCCCTCTAGCGCACGGCTCGGTGGGTTTGATGCACTCTAACGCACACAGCCGCTAGCCACTCAGCCGCTTTGCCAGGGGTGGAGCATTAGTAACATAATAATCCTCCTCCAAAAAGATTTATAGAATTCCCATTGGTAATACTTATCTAAGCGTATTGAATGAGTGATAACTTGATGCTATGATTACTTTTCAACATTTGTAACCAAAAGTTCTGTTCGATCGATGGGTATATTAATATTTAATACGGATGATATATTTGAAAGGAAAGAGATCACTGTGTAGGGGTGTCAGGTGGCTGAGTGGTTAGGGCGTCGGGCTGATGATCAGGAGGATGTCAGTTTGATTCCTGGTTAAGGCAACATAACATTGTGTCCTTGGGCAAGGCACTTCACCCTACTTGCCTCAGGAGGGAGTGTCCCTGTACTTGCTGTAAGTGGCTCTGGATCAGAGCGTCTCCTAAATGACTCAATGGAAATGTGTAGTCCAGGTCTCCCCTGCTTATACTTGACCAAGCCTGTCTTCCCCTGTCATGGCAGTGTCATCCAGTAACATCCAGTACCGTACCGAGAGGATCAAGATCCCCACCACCCCCCGCTACCCTCGCTCCATGCTGGGCTCCGACCGAGGTAATCCCCACCCAGGTTCCACCTCCTCTCCTTCTCATTCACGTGAGGGGGAAGCTGATTTCACCCATGCGGTGAAACAAGACTGCCCATCAGTCCATTTTGGGAGTGGAAGCATTCAGCCTCGGTGGTTGTTATTGATTGTTGTTGGCTGGGGGGTGGGGGGATGGGGGGGGGAGACAGGAGCCAGAAGCGGGAAAAGCCGCCGCCGTTGTCGAGGGAACCGCTAAAGACATGGTTCGCAGGGAGGAAACACTTGGTTAACCTTTATTGATTGCCTGTCTCAGGGGATTTAGCATGTTTGTAACCTTGTTTCTAGCTGTCAGGTTCTTGCTAACACGCCGCCCAACCCCCCCCTTCCACCCCGCCACCCCCACACAGGCTCTCTCTCTCACTCGGAGTGCAGCAGCCCTAGCCTCATCACGCCCCCCCAGTCGCCCCTCAACCTGGAGACGTCCTCCTTCGCCAGCAGCCAGTCGCAGGGCTCCATCTCCACCCTGCCCAGGATCTCAGTCAGCCCTGTGCCGACCGGGGAGCGAAGGAAAGACAGGTATGGACGGCAGGTGGAATATTGGGGAATGTTATGGCGTGGCCTCACCCCTTACATTTGGAGTTCTGGGTTGATGGAAAATGTGGAGACAGCCAGGTATGACATCATGCTGTTCTGTTCTCCGGGGCCCCGCCTACCCTTTCAATGGGGTTGCCAGGCAACAGGTCTATCTCAGTTAGGGTTGCAGGGTTGCTTCTTGCTGGGATGTGTGATCAACTTTTTCAAACGCCTCTACTGCCTTTTTCAAATGCCCTCTCTGCTCAGGGTTGGGGTGGGGACTCGTTATCAAAATCTCATGTACATGTTTTACAGTGGGTATGGAAAGTATTCAGACCCCTTAAAATTTCTCTTCATTTCTTCGCAGCCATTTGCTCATTAATCTACACTCAGCACAACATCTTGACAGATCTTTTGTATTTTTTACTTTTATTAAAAAAGAAAAACTGAAATATCACATGGTCGTAAATATTCGCACCAGTGGTTCAGTGGTAGGATTCTTGCCTACCATGTGCAGAAGGCCTGGGTTTCATTCCTGGTGGGGGTTTGAATCCCGGCCAATGCATTGAATATGTGTGTGCCTGTGAAATTTCCCCATTAGAGGACTAATAAGGGATAACATTTTTTCTTCTTCTTTTTTTCTTTCTATATTCAGACCCTTTGCTCAGTATTGAGTAGAAGCACCCTTTTGAGCTAGTCCAGCCATAAGTCTTCTTAGGAATGATGCAATAAGTCTTTCACATCTGGACATGGGGATCCTCTGCCATTCTTCCTTGCAGATTCTATCCAGTTCCATCAGGTTGACGTTCCGATGATGCTCTGGCTGTACCAAGAAGGGTCACAGAGTTGTTCCGAAGCCACTCCTTTGTTATTTTAGCTGTGTGTGTGGCAAATAACACTGCCAGGTTTAATCTTCATGATAATGATGACATTGAGCGAGAGAAAAAAGTTAGTGAGGAAAACTAAGAGTAATCGCTCTTCCCGCATTTACTTGCTGCAGTCTGACTACAGAACGGTCATCTGCGTCTCCAATTCCCACGGTCTCCAAAATGTGCGCAGGTTTGCGGATGGGTCAGAGTTTGCATGGAGGACTGCACACTCTCCCGTTAAGTCAAGTTTTATAACCACAACCTTTACGTTGGACCTGGTACGTTGTCAGCCCCGTTTTGTGCAGTGTTTAGTAATGAGACCCCTGGTCTTCTCAAACTTCTTCCATTTAAGGATTATGGAGGCCACTGCGCGTGAGTGAGTGTAGAAGTGATGCAGAAATGATTTTGTAACCATGGCCAGATCTGTGCCTTGCTACGATTCTGTCTCTGCACTCTTTGGGCAGTTCCTTCAACCTCATGATTCTCATTTTCTCTGACATGCACTGTGAGCTGTAAGGTCTCATATAGACAGGTGTGTGCCTTTCCTAATGATCAATCAGTTGAGTTAAACACAGCTGGACTCCAATGAAGGAGTAGAACCAGCTCAAGGATGATCAGAAGAAATGGACAACATGTAAGTTAAATATGAGTGTCACAGCAAAGGGTCTGAATACTTTCAGTCTTTCTATTTTAATACATTTGCAAAAACTAAATGTAAGTTTTTTTCTCCAGTCAAGATGGGGTGCTCAGTGTACATCAATGAGAAATAAAATTAACTTTTTTGATTTTTGCAAATGGCTGCAATGAAACAGAGTGGTGGGTCTGAATACTTTACGTATCCACTGTATGTGATGCACTTTCCCTCCTCTACCCCAGTAATAGGCATTCTGTCGAGTATTTACTGTTGTGTATTTCCTGTTATCTCTCTTTGTCTTCCTCCCATCACCTGTTCTCTTCTGCCTTTCTCTTGCCTCTTCTCGCTCTTTTTGTTTTGTTTGTTTATATAATTGTTTGTTTATTTGTCTCGTCAACACTTGACCTTGCTGCGACTGTGCGGTCTGTTTGTCTCTTCCCTCTTCTTCTCCTCTTCCGTCATCTTGATCATCTTCTCTGCCTTCCTTCTGTCCTTTCTCTTTCTCTCGCACCCTTCCCGCTGCCATGCGACCACCCCCCCTCATCCAGATCTCTCTGCCGTAACCGATCCTATCTGAGGATCCCCCTGGCCGCTCGGCCGAGGTTCTCCTCTCTCAGGAGCCTCAGGTTGGTCTGTTTACCCCCCGCCCATGGCAACGCCTGGCGGGCTCTACCTCTCCTCACCTGCTTGTGTTTCCAGTGGTCCCTCAGATGACGTCCTCTAGATGTAGACCGTAGATGTTTTTCCTGGTCCTCCCAGAATGGTAGCCTGTCCTGTGATTGGTCCACCAAGCACCCCCCCACCCCCCTTACCCCTATTGAAGCTCAGTTGGTTTGTAGCGTTAAATAGTTATATGTATTCAAGCTCTGCAACAGTACATAGGTTTTTTCCTGTTAAATTGTTCGTAGTCGGTTGGAAAATAAGTCACTCAAATCCCCGTTTCTGAAATGCGTTGGTGTTAAGGGAACTGAAATCACACTGGATGTAAAGAGCGAATCAGTTGCATGTTCACACCTGCCGTGTGTTTGTCACATTCCTGCACCTCCAGGTAAACCTTCTGTCCACCTGAAACGCTGGACCTCCATTTTCAATTTTTTTTCCCTGTCACTACCTGGCTGCTTGGGGCCTAATGCCTTGCAATGACATCACAACGCCGCTGTGAGATGTCCCGACAAATGGCTTCCTAGATGTCACTAGCCTGCATGAAAATGGAACGACTCCAGTCTGCACACGCGCAGAAAAACCCAAACCGGTCCTGTCAACCTTTGGATTTGCATGCTTTTTCCTGTCGTCCAGGGTTACCTTGACATCTCCTCAAGAAGGTCCTAGAAGCTTGTCGCTTTCTAGGATGAGGAGTTGTTGAGCATTGCCAGAACCCCATATCCCACCTACCTCTCCCCCTTCCTCCTCCTCCTGTATCCTCCCTTCTTTAGAGGTCTCATCATCATCTCCTCCCCTCTTCACCAGACCGTACCTGGAGGAACCACGCAACGTCATCGTCCAGAAGGGGGCAGAGCCTCTGGGCATCTCAATCGTGGGCGGGGAGAACGGGGGCATCTTCGTCTCCAAGGTGACGGGAGGCAGCATTGCTCACCAGGCCGGGCTGGAGTACGGCGACCAGCTCCTAGAAGTACGTCACTTCCCGTTTTTGGGTTCCAGTTTCGGGGTCATTAACTCTACTGCAATGGAGCTGTTACCATAATAGACTCTTAATCGAATCTCTGCTTTTTTATTATAGAAACCATACTTTACTCTAATTAACTTTAATTAATTAGAAATTAAATTAGTTAATTAAATTGTAATAATTTTGTATCAAATCAACATTTATTTGTATAGTCCTTTTTACAAGCAATGTTACAAAGGGCTTCACATGCCCATACAACTATCCCTCAACCAACAGAAAAACTCACTAGGGAGAAAGCATGGAAGGAACCTTGGAAGGAGCAATTTAGTGAGAGATCCCCTCCTCCAGAGACGGGAGTAGTTAAAGTTATAGTTAAACATGTATTGGAGGTAGTTTATAGGGATATTTCTTGATTTCGATTTCCTTACCTGATCCATCGACCGTACATCCAGTTCAATCCAGTTCAACATCCGACTCACACCAGAGATTTACCCTCCTTAAGCATGTTAAAGACTACCAGTATAAGTGCAACTGTATTCTGTGTTTTCTAGATTGAAAAGCTAGATGTACTTTTTGTTTAAACGTGTTTTACTGTTACTGCAAATTTAATAGAGCATAGTGTATACTAGAGATGGACTGTGGAAATGGACTCCCTCCCTCCAGCATCCAGGGGACCCACAAAGGGCATCTCTACCGTCCTCTCTGCTCTATTAAATCATCTCTTATCCCCCCCAGTATAACGGCATCAACTTGCGCAACGCCACCGAGCAGCAGGCCCGCCTGATCATCGGCCAGCAGTGTGACACCATCACCATCATGGCCCAGTACAACCCTCACATGTACCAGTTGGGCAACCACTCGCGCTCCAGGTAGGACCCGCCAAACCAGCCTGGATCAGCCTCCACTCAGTCGTCTTCTAGAACCTTCTTTACCATTTTCTTTGTGGCTCACTCGGGTTGTTCCTTTGTGCCCCCCGCCCCTCCGACCGCGCAGCTCTCGCCTGGAGCCGGTCAGCGGCCATTCCATGACCCAGGGGAGCGGTGCCACCACGCCGGACAACCACTCCAACATCGACACGCTGAGCGAGCAGGATGAGGGCACACTCACGCCCTCCTCCAAACAGACCACGCCCACCACCAGCCCCAACAGCTTCATCAGGTAACACTTTGGTTGGGCTCAGGGGAAGGGCAGGAGGAGGGAGGAGGGAGGCAGGGGCGGGGGCGAATCCCGGCTGTGTCAACATGACGTTGTGTTCTTGGGCAAGGCACTTCACCCTTCTATTCTATTCTGTTCTATTCTACCCTTATTATGTTCCATATACACTACCTGTCAAAAGTTTTAGAACACCCCATTTTTCCATTTTTTTTTGAAATTTAAGCAGTTCATGTCCAGTGAATAACCTGAAATGGTACAAAGGTAAGCGGTAAACTGCCAGAGGTAAAAAACTAACAAAAACGTTTAGGTTACCAAAAACGTACAAATAATGTGCATTTCAGAGTTAGACAAAAATGACTTTTCAGGGAACAAGTAATGGGTTAACAACTTACAGCTGTTCTGCAGCAATGGAAGTAAATTTTGTTGTACCTGTACTATTTTGTTGTACTTGTACTTGTATAATGACAAATAAAATGTATCTCATCTCATCATCTCATCAAATTAAACAGAACAACAGAATCAGAAGACAAGTTTCTGAGAGTCAACAGCTTCCGTGATAGGCGGCTCACAGAAGAACAGCTTCAAGCACAGCTTAACACTGGTCGAAGTAAGCAAGTCTCAGTTTCGACTGTGAAGAGAAAACTTAGAGCTGCAGGTTTGACAGGTCGAGTGGCAGTAAGAAAGCCCTCGCTAAGATGGCAAAATAAGAAAAAGAGGCTTGCCTGGGCCATGAAGCACCGCCAGTGGACTACTGAAGACTGGAATGAATCTTCAGTTCATCACGCAGGGTTTTTGTACCCATCAAGTAGGCGAAAGGATGGTTCGTCGGTGTGTGACAAATATGAAGGAGGAAGCATGATGGTCTGGGCCTCTTTTGCTCGATCCAGAGTCGGCGACTTGCACAGACTGAGTAGCACCCTGAACCAAAACTGCTACCACAGCATTTTGCAGCACCATGCAATACCCTCTGGTATACGCCTAGTTGGTCAGGGGTTCATCCTACAGCAAGATAAGGACCCAAAACATACCTCCTGGTTGTGTCAGAACTACCATAGAAGAAAAGGACAAGATGATAGGCTTCAAATCATGGAATGGCCAGGAGTCTCCAGACCTAAACCCCATCGAGCTGGTTTGGGATGAACTGGACAGAAGGCTGAAAGTAAAGCAACCTACAAGTGCAACACATTTGTGGGAAATTCTGCAACAGTGTTGGGAAGAACTTTCCTAATAATATTTGATTTCCATTGTAGAAAGAATGCCACGAGTGTGTTCGGTTGTTATATCTGCAAAAGGTGGCTTCTTTGAGTCCAAAATTTTGAAAAAAAATTGTTAAACAAAACGATCCCATGATTTTTTTTTTTAATCTCCAATTGTTTATTGGTTCTATGCTTTAATTTCAGAGTACATTGAGACATTAAACTGCGTACATTTCAATTAAAACCAGAAAAATGGAGGCGTTCTAAAACTTTTGACCGGTAGTTTATGTTCTATGTTTGCTCTTTCCTGCCATAGGAAATTCTGTGTTTGTATATCTTGCACAGTGAATAAAAACCGATTCTGATTGGGACTTGCTGTACTTGGTGTAAGTTGCTCTGGATAGGATCTGCTAAATGACTAAATGTAAATGTAATGACACAGTCATCCGTTGGTTGTTGCGGAATGCCTCCTCTAAAAAACATAGAGCGGGACAAGCGTGCCGTTGCCCTGACCGACCGTGTCCCTCCCCCAGGATGCCGATGGAGGGCAGCAGGAAGGTGGGCGAAGCGCGCCTGGTGACGGTGCGCAGGGCGGGGGCAGAGGTGGGGGTCACCCTGTGTGGGGGGAACCTCCGGGGCGTCTACATCGAGAGCCTGGAGGAGGACAGCCCTGCCCGAGGGCCCGATGGCCTGCTGCCAGGAGACCTTATACTGGAGGTATGGACACATACATTACTAACTGTAATGGGAGTCGTGGCGTAGTCTGTTAGGGTGTCGGGTTGGTAACCAGAAAGCCTCTGGTTCAAACCCCACTGTGGCTACATGACGTTGTGTCCTCTGGCAAGGCACTTCACCCTACTTGCCTCAGGGGGGATGTCCCTGTACTTGCTGTACGTTAAGAGCGCCTGCTAAATGACTAAAAATGTAAATGTGAAACACAGCAGTCTGTCTCTCCCAGCCCTCCGACACAACCGTCTCTCGGAAACCAGAGGCACGCCCAGCTGCCCGCTCATGGAAACAGTTTCAAGTTGAAAGTCGTTGTTATTCTGGACGCGTCCTCGACGGCGGGTGCCAGACGCCATCGCCATTCTCCCCCCCCCACCCCGCCTGTCTTTTGTTCTTCATTGATCGCTCCCCTCTTTCTCTATGTCTCTCTGCCCCCCTCCCTTCTCCAACCTACCTTTTGTCCACAAGCAATCTATTCGGCTCATGGCTAAACTCATAATAAGCCATTCCTGGCATGCTCCCATTTAGCGCTCAGCCACAAAAGCCTCCTTCCTGCAGGCAGCTCGAGAGCTTTGTCATCTCGACACGCTGCCTAACTGTCCTCTACCATCTCTCCAGCCATTCACCCCTCTCCCCCAACTCAGATCAATAGCAGGACACTTAATATAGCTGAGAGCCCAAAGGAAATGTTGCTGTAGACTGTCTGGCCCTGGCCCAGAGTAGTGGAGGGATTCAAAATGAATCAGACCAGAATGGTCTGAGCAGTTCACCTGGCTTTTTTCCCCTCTTAGTTCATTTTTTTGCACTCACTGTCTCAGTTGAAATTTGCTTCCTCAACTTGTTACTGGTTGTATTTAGTATTACATTGTCTCCATTGATCATCTCTCTCTCTGTGTCTCTGTGCCTCTCTCTCCTGCTCTCACTTTCTTTTTCCTTCTCTCTCCTTCTTTCCCCCTCTCCCTCTCTTTCCTTCTCCCTTTCTCTCTCTCTCTCTCTCTCTCTCTCTGTCTCAGTATAACTCAGTGAGCATGAAGAACAAGACAGCAGAGGAGGTGTATGTGGAGATGCTGAAGCCTTCTGAGACGGTCACTCTCAGGGTGCAGCACCGGCCAGATGACTTCACCCTGCTGAAGGAGTCTCCAGGGGATGGCTTCTACATCAGGTACGGGGAGCGGTTCACACACATGCTCACACACACGTACGCACATGCACTCACACACACGCTCTTACATTTATTCATTTAGCAGACGCTTTTATCCAAAGCGACTTACAAGAGAGAGCTTTACAAAAGAGCTTCAGTTACCGAGCATAACAACATAGCGAGCATCTAGGTTACAAAACATACATCATGAGAACCAATAAGTGCCAAGGGAGGAACTATAAGAGCATTCAGCTGAACATTATACAAGTTTTAAGATGTGCCATTAAATTCTCACGTACACTTTCACACGCACATACACACTCACACACTCTCTTACAAACACACACGTGCACACACACTCTCTTATACACACGTGCACACGTGCACACACTCACACTCTCACAGACACACTCTTACGCGCACTCACACACGCTCGTGCATGCGACTGCTCTTCCGACAGGCGCCTTCTCTCGGCTTCCTAAAAGTTATTTAGCAGCCCCTTCCCCTCAGTGTCTGCCTCAGCCCATCACAGCTCTATCCCAGCACAGGTTCATCTGCTAAGTGGATGCACGCCATCACTATGCTCCTTCTGCCGTTCACTGAATGCAGCTCAGCTTGCATTGTGTCTCGGGGTCAAAAATAAGCCCTGTTTGTGGAAGCCACGATTCTGCCTGCGTGGAGGCAGCTGCCGCAGTCACTTGTCATCCTGGCCCGGGTTTTTTTGTGATGTCATCCGCGGTAAATACACATGCGCGACCGGGTCTTCAGCAATACGGAGCTCCGGGGAGATTTATGAGGCTCTGGCTCGACCTCGGGCAACGCTGGGGCTGGATTACCTCACGCGCGCGCCCGCCTTCTCTCCTGCTTTTGCGCCTTCATTTGCTTTCTTTCCTTCGTTTTCTCGCGTCCATCTCTTTTCTCCCTTCCGTGAAAGAGAATAACCAGAATGTCCGTCTTTCACATTTGGCAGCATTAGCTGTCGTGGCCATAGGAGCTAACTTGCTAGACAAGATAGCATTAGATCATACATTTAGTCATTAAACAGACGCTCTTATCCAGAGCGACGTACAGCAAGTAAAGGGGACATTCCCCCAGAGGCAAGTATGGTGAAGTGCCATGACCAAGGACACAACGCCATGTTGACACAGCTGGGGTTCGAACCAGGGATCTTCTAATTACTAACCCAAAACACTAAAAGTTAAACGGGAGCCCCCCCGCTCTGCGTCTCACACCTACATCGTCAAACCGGAAGTGCCACGTTTCTTCCTGTCGTATCCGGTCTCCCTTTTTTCTCTTGCTTCCTCCATCTATCTGATCTCGTTTACCCGCTTTCTCCACCTCCTTATCAATTTGTTCCCCTCCCTTTCTCCATCGTTCCCTCGTGTGAACATTCCCCCCCCTCGGCTCTTCAGAGCACTTTATGAGCGCGTGGCGGAGGCCGAGTTGGACCTGAGCTTCAAGAAGGATGACATCCTGTACGTGGACGACTCCCTACCAAAGGGCTGCTTCGGCACCTGGATGGCCTGGCAGCTGGATGAGAACGCGCAGAAGATCCAGCGAGGCCAGATCCCCAGCAAATACATGTGAGGCGCACGTGCACACAGCTCACACACACACACACACACCACACGCAGTATTTACCAGTAGTTCGAGACACATGCTCATCCATCGAGCCAACATGTAACTCTTAAACGTGTGTGTGTTTGTGTGTGCGTGTGTGTGTAGGATGGACCAGGAGTTCTACCGCCGCCACAGCATGACGGAGATGAAGGAGGACGGAGGCTCCAGTAAGACCCTGTCCGCAGCAGCCCGCCGCTCCTTCTTCAGGAGGAAGCAGAAGCACAAGAGGAGCAGCTCCAAGGACGGCAAGGAGCAGGCGGCGGCTCTGGACGCCATCAGCACCGACTCCATCCCCTTCCTGGAAGGTGGGCGGGGGGAGAGGGATGGAGAGGAGGGGGATGGAGAGGAGGGGGATGGAGAGGAGGGGGGTAGGGAGAGGGCGACCAGAAAGGGGGGAGGGGGAGAGAGTGACATTGAAGGAAGCGGTAACATTGACAGCGGGATCCCTGGATAGTAATATGTGTGTGTGTGTGTGTGTGTGTGTGCGTTCAGACTGCGTGAGCCTGGCGTACCAGCGGGTGCAGAAGGTGGAATGCCCCTCCCCCAGGCCTGTCCTGGTCCTCGGGCCACTCACGGACCCTGTGAAGGACATGCTGGTCAAGGACTCCCCGGGAAAGTTCTGCAGATGCGTGCTGGGTGAGTCGTCTGGGCAGGTGCAGACATGCCACAGTCACACATGCGGCATGGCAGATACCCTAACTAACTTCCACCTTCACATGTCCTTTTGGGGTTTGAAGAAGTATCCAGGTCACAGGTCATCACACCTGCTCACACACGTGCCTATAATAAAAGCGTTAAAATATGCACGTTTAGAGTTCATGTTATCTCATTGTAGCTCGTTTACTGAATGTTCTTGTGGTTCTTCCTTTTGGCATTTGTTTGGTTTCACACAATGTATGCTTCATAATCTGACTACACATAATGTTCGGGGACCATCACGTTGTTATGATCGGTGACCGATGCTATTTTGTAAAGCTCTCTCTTGGTAGGCGCTTCGAATAAAATGTCTGCTAAATGAATAAATGTAAAATGCAAAATACTTCCTTGGTTGGCAGTGTGTTTGGTGAGGCCTTCACGTGTGCATCCACTAGCTATTTCAGTCGAATAATTACCCCCTGCCTCCCCACCACCCCCCACGGTCAGAGACGTGTCAGGGGTGAAGGCCTTTCTGTCTTCCTTCCTGTCTGTTCCCTCCTGTCTTTCTGAGCATGTCACCGTGCCCCAGACCAGTTTTAGGATCTCTCCTGATCTTTGGTACTCAAGGACACAACGTCATGTTGGCACAGCCGATGTTCGAACCCAGTGACCTTCTGATTACTAGCCCAACTCCCGAACCGACCGCACCACATGACTCCAAAAGCCCTTGCATGCTTCCATCCATGCAGACGTTTGAAAGGGTTTTATTTTGATTGTCTGTCTTTTGAGGTCAGGTTAATTTAAATGGGATAAGAAATGTTTTTTTTTTATGTTTCTGCTCCCTAACGGCGCTCCTCTCATCTTCTCTGTGCCTCCCAGAGGTGATGAAGGCTTCCCAGCAGGCCATCGAGCGTGGCGTCAAGGACTGCCTCTTCATCGACTACAAGCGCAGGAGCGGCCATTTTGACGTGACCACGGTGGCCTCCATCAAGGAGACTGCAGAGAAGGTACTCCTCTCATCATTCTCAATTTAAGTGTCTTTTCACCAGAAACGAACCCTTTTCGGACTATAGGGGGCACTTAAAAGCCTTTAATTTTCTCAAAAAACAACAGTGCGCCTTACAATCCGAAACGCTGTATATATGGATTAATTCTGGTTTTGCTTACTGACCTCAAAGCGATTTTGGTGGTACAAGGCGCTCACGGCGCTAAGTCAAAATGTTTTAGTACGACTTTGGTAAACTACAAAGCCGCACCGCTTGCAGCATTACGGCTACCGTAACCAGGAGCATCGCTGATTAATACATACTGTGCTTCACCATATTATTACAGTGTGTGTATAAGGATCCCAAAGTGGCACCTGTCAAAAGACACGCTTATGACGCAAATTTATCTTGACTGTTTTTTTCCGCTTGATGCGCCTTATAGTCCGGTGCGTTTTATATATGAAAAAAGATGGAAAATAGACCATTTATTGGCAGTGCGCCTTATAATCCAGTGCGCCCTATAGTGCAAAAAAATACGGTAAATGTTTGGCTTGGACTTAAAAGTTGGCGTGAGAGGAGATCGCTTGATGTAGGTTCAGTTCAGATGTAGTACAGATTCGTTCCACACAATCATAGTGTGCACCACTGTCTTTATTTGTCACTTATTTGTCACTGCTGAGGACGACAGTCGGTATGTCATGTCATTTGTTGTGCTTTCTCTCTCTAACTCCCTCTCAATCTGTCTTTCTGTCTCTCTGACTATGTCTCTCTCTCTCTCTCTCTCTCTCTCTCTCTCTCTCTCTCTCTCTCTCTCTCTCTGTCACACTGTTTCTTTCTCTCTCTTTCTCTTTCCCTCTCTGTCTCTCCCTGGTTCTCTATCTCTCTTTACCTCCCTCCCTCGGTCTCCCTCCTTCTCTGTCTTGCGATCTCTACGTCTATGTCTCTCTCTCGTCCCCTCTCTCCCTCCCTGTGGTAGGACTGTCACTGTCTGCTGGACATCGCCCCATATGCAATCGAGCGGCTCCACAGCGTTCACATCTACCCCATAGTGGTTTTCATCCGCTACAAAAACGCCAAGCAAATTAAGTAAGTGACTCATAGTGTTGTTGGCCTTTAGTTTGCTGCATGCTACTCTCTAGTAACAGTAGCCAGTGTGAATCTGTATGTCATATCCACCCTTTCAGTGTTTCTACTAACTCAGGCCTCAACACTGTGTGTGTGTGGGTGTGTGTGGGGGTATGCGCACGCACCTATAAGTGTGTTAGATGCAGCAGGATTATCCCAGCTTCTATCTTCATACTCCTCACAATCAGCACTTCTGGGGCGCAGACACACACACGCACTCACACACAGACACTTGCATAATCCCAAACAGCTGGAGAAGCTCTCCCTCCTTTTTTTTGGTATATGTTTTTTATGTAAGATTATTTGGTGGAATACACTCACCACATCTTGTCTGGTTATATCACCAGAGCCTCTTGGCTGCTCCTTTTATGTAATAATTTGAACTCTGTGCCAATGTACTGGAAAACTCTACGGTCGTAATACTTTCTACTGTAATATCCCCATTTCATTTCAATTACAATTTTTAAAGGAATAAACCAAATGTTTTTTTTCAGCTGTTTGGTGGAATGTTTGACTGTTAACCTTATGAGTAACATTACGATGCAACTAACTAACTTGGTTTTTCTTCTCTGTCCTGACAGGGAGCAAAAAGACCCAGTGTATCTACGGGACAAGGTCTCTCAAAAACATTCCAAGGAGCAGTTTGAGGTTGCACAGAAGATAGAGCAGGAATATAGCAAATTCTTCACAGGTTGGGATTTTGCCGAGACGGCACTTTTTCCCCTCTTTATACGCACGTTCCTCCAGCGGGTGTTTCCAGTTTCTAACCCTCCCTTTTCCTTGCTGTTGCAGGTATTGTCCAGGGCGGCACCCTACCCTACATTTGCACTCAGATCATGACTATTGTGGATCAGGAACAGAGCAAAGTCCTGTGGACTCCCCATGGCTGCCCCTAGAGGACAAAGGGTGCCACTGCACCCCCCCCCCCCAACTCCACTCGCAAACGTTTAAAAGGCAAACTTCCTCACTATACCAATAGGTACACTACAGCGAGCTACACATGTAAACTAGTAATATTTTTGTTATCTTGTTATGCTATTTTTTTATCAGAGCCTACTACTATTATTCTTGTGTATTCTGAAGCAGGTTTGGTAGCACTGAATGTTGACGTGTTTATGCGGTCTTCCCTAAGGGTCTCTGGTGGTATCTTGTAATGCTGCGTTGTAAGCATTTGTTTACAGTATAAGATGAGTCTGAGTATAGGTGTTAGATGTTTGCTTGATTGCGTTTAGTCCTCCCCCCACCCCCAAGCCAACCCTCGACCCAAAGTCGACCCTGTCCCCAAAAACAGCCCTCACATCAAAACCTGTGTACCGATATGGCAATTGTGCATCCACCCTTTGCGCACACACCCATGTAATGACTGACAAACCAACGCTGCGTCATGATATGTGTCTGTGAGTGTGTTTGACGGTAGCGAGCGTCGATTTCATTATTTTTTTGTCATCGTAAATGACTAAAGTAGTCAGATTGGGTCACAGTGCGCAGTGACCGGTATAAAGTTGACACCATGTGAATGGAAGTTGAAGAGCAGACGTCACCGATCATGGCGTATCTTAACCTTGTTTTCTTTTGTTTTTTTGCACCCCGTCCTTTTGTGCAAAAGTGTATCGCCGAAATGGACTTCCCAACCCCTCACCCCCCTCTCTATAGCAAAAGCGAAGGCGAAAATGACCCATGTAGAGTTGCTACGACAGCATGTTTACAGGCCGTAGTTTTTTTATTTTTTTGGGGGGGGGGGGGGGGGGGGGGGGGAGTGCCTTTGTGTACGTAGAAGCCTGATCTCTGCTCTGCCCTAGACACTCAGCTAGACTGTTATATGCACACAGGTAAGAGATAGATAGCTGGAGGGATGCATGAAGTATGCAGGAGGGTGGGGGTGGGGATAGGAGCACCAGAGGGGAGATGAGGGTCAGAAAGATAGACGGTAGGAGAGCGGACCAAGAGGTGGGGTTAGGGACCAGGTTAGGATAAGCGCATATGACAATGGTGAGGTTTTGAGGCTTCTGTAGGCTGCAGAGGCCGGCTAACGGGTGAACTCCACATAATGCACTCCAGGGCTAGACAGACCACTGTGTATCTATCACGTTATCGCTCCGTCACATATTTAATGATACTATAGAGTATAACAAATGTAAGGGTGTTCGTACCACAGCACAGGCGTGTCAGTACTGTACCTGTGTGGACTGTATGCAAAATGCATATGAAAGCGTTTATATATTTCATGTGTTTTACCAGGCTACAGGCCTAGGGAAGTTCAGCTCTCAAGACATGTCCTAGCAGGAAATGGCATGTTTTTATTTTAAATTCTTCCAATTTTTTCGTATTGGTTGTCAGTCACTTTTCAATGTAGCCTACTAAAAAAGAGACATGACGCAGCAAATTTAGCGGTGTCGTATCTGAGTATTTTCCTTGAAGCTGTTAAAATGTAAAGGATATCATACCTCCCCCCCCCCCCCCCCCCCATTGTAATTTCTTAATTTTTTTGTCTTTAGGAAAAAATATGATTCAAACAATAGTGATATTGTTCCTTGCCTGTTGGTTCCTATGGTTCTGTTAACCATATCCTGCCTCCTTTGTTGTGCCAAAATCCCTGTATGGCAATTGTGTCCTTTTTTATTTCCATTTGCACTTGTTAATCTGTGAACCTTAAACAAATTAAGTGTTCCTGGGTTTACAGAAGACTTCATAAATAGGTACTATGATTTTCACTGTAACTAATTCCCATGTAATTGTATCAGTTCCTTACATTTCATCAATGGCCTTTCATGTTTAATTAGGAAACAAAGATTGCTCCTCATACTTACTGAATTCTTACAGAAAAAGGGATTTCTTCTTGCACAGTAAAAAAAAGGAAAATTGGTCCAGAATTTTGACTATTGGATATAAGTAAATTAGTACTTTTAATGTAACTTTTTCAGAGTGGGTAGACTATGACAAAAAGATGAGGGATGCAACTGCACAAGGTTGTGTTATTAGGAGGAAAGACTAGCTTCCAGGTACTGTTCGGTTTTCTTTATTAAAAATAATGTGATTTGTCATTTTAAATATTACAAGACATCAACATGAAAATAAAAGTCATTTTCCATATCACAACATGGCCAGGGAAGGATTGGGGGAATGGATTATATGTTTGACTAATGTTCCTACTCATATTATGTATTTTCGTTTTTACAATACATAATAATTTGTGCTGAATGTAACAAGAAGACCAAAAAAGAAAATTAAGTTGGCAGTCAGTTCTTAAGCGTGTCGGTCTTTGGGCTGCTATTATTTCGTCTGTTTATTGTCACCACGGCGTGTTAGGCATAGAAAATGACAGGCTCTGGATAGTTTTTTCTATGGATGTTCAGAAATTAACTGGAGCTTCAAAAGAAAAAAATGCTAGTGATTTTTAGAGGATCGGTAATGAAAAAAAAAGAAAGATGAAATCACCATCAATGTACGTGGGAAGGAAGATCTCCCCGACAATGGCCTCAGGAGGAGGCGGACTATGTGCTCTTGCTTCGGACATGACAATGCCGCGATAAATTCCTCAAAACTTCAACATCCTTGACCACCTGGCGGACCATCCGTGAGCCGTTCATCAACCGTGCGTTAGCTACCAATTATACAATACGTCACGGATGAGATTGGTCTGTCTAGTCCTCCGTCGACAACGGTTAAGTCAAAAGCAAAAAAGAATGGGATGGCCTTCGTAGCCTTTGCTGAACAGCTTTGTCCTAGCCAAGGCTGCTCAAAAGAAGCAGTCAACCGGGCAAGCGGCCAACCTGATCGCGCTCGGCAACAGCACTAACCTCCCACCCCCCACCACAACTACCAACTTCCCCACATCCCCCCGCACCTACCATTGGCTCCCTTAATGCAACGCCAACTTAATGATATAAACGTTGTTGTTTTATTTGTGGTTGATGTCATGTCACCCCCTCCTGATCCATCCATCCATTTTCTTCCGCTCATCCGGGGCCGGGTCGTGGGGGCAGCAGTCTGAGCAGGGAAGCCCAGACTTCCCTCACCGCACACACCTCCTCCAGCTCCTCCGGGGGGATCCCAAGGCGTTCCCAGGCCAGCCGAGAGACATAGTCCCTCCAGCGTGTCCTAGGTCTTCCCCGGGGCCGCCTCCCGGTGGGACATGCCTGGAACACCTCCCGAGGGAGGCGTCCAGGAGGCATCCGAAACAGATGCCCGAGCCACCTCAACTGGCTCCTCTCGACGTGGAGGAGTAGCGGTTCTACTCCGAGCTCCTCCCATGTAACCGAGCTCCTCACCCTATCTCTAAGGGAGCGCCCGGCCACCCTGCGGAGGAAACTCATTTAGACCACTTGTATCCGCGATCTTGTCCTTTCGGTCATGACCCAAAGCTCATGACCATAGGTGAGAGTAGGAATGTAGATTGACCGGTAAATCGAGAGCTTTGCCTTGCGGCTCAGCTCCTTCTTCACCACGACAGTCCGGTACAGAGACTGCATCACTGCTGACGCTGCACCGATCCGCCTGTCGATCTCACGTTCCGTCCTTCCGTCACTCGTGAACAAGACCCCGAGATACTTGAACTCCTCCACTTGAGGCAAAGGCTCCTGGAACCATTATCCTCGAGAGAGGCTGGACCCCTCCTTATCTTTTTTTTAATTTTCATTCAGAATTTGGTTTTTAATTAAAACCAACCAGAAATGTGACACAATGCTTTTCCATGCAAAACATTCTAGTATTAGAGTTTTCCTAGTCGAATACGTCAAACGTATGAACTGGACCAAAAGTATTAAATTAGCCTATGTCAGCTTAAGCGTGTGCAGTGCAATACTGATGAGCACATTTTGTGATGAAGACTGACGACCATTCACATCTTTTTAGGCAGCCTCTAGCAATGCCAGACCTTACCAGTTTATGGACGTCCAATTCTTCACTACTACTACCATCCAGCACTTTTACCAAGGTTACATGGTCCTTCATCTGTGTTGTCACTGGAGATGAATGCCTCCAGCTACCATCTCTGGCTGACCAGACAGGGCAAGCATCCGGTGCAGCAAAATGGTTCCCATAACCATCCAACTCTGTCACCCAGAAGCTCGGTGCTGGAGACGGAAAGGTGTGTTTTACAAACGCAACCACATTGGACCCTCTAGAAACTACGGACCATGGTCCTTTTCCACTTCGATTACTTTGCTGAACTGTCATATACCAACGTTGGCATGTCCCAATAACTTATGTCCTCCAAGTCCCCTCCTGCCTGTTTTAGAAAGGGGTAGGGTCTTGTGGCCGCCTGTTTGCCTGTCTGCCTGTCTGCTGGGTGTCTGTTTCCAAGACAGCTGCTGACAGCTCATCTGAATTTGAGAAGACTCCGGTCTGACAGCAAGAGGTCTTTGTAGTAGGCCCTGGCAAGCCACAGCCTTCCTCAGCTTAAGTCAAGACTTGTTACCATGGGGAGAGGAATGTTTTTCTTCCTGTCCCCCCCCCCCCCCCCCTTAACAGGCCTTGCCCCGCCTTCCCGGCCTGCCCTAGGTCCCACAGCATGTTATCTCCCCCAACTCAAAATGGCCCCTGGGATTACCACCTCTGATCTCATGTTAAGCTCCTCATCTGTCAGCGCTGTCTTGATCTTGCGTTGCTCTCTGGGTCCACGGTCAGGAACCTCCCCAACAGCTGGCCTTTTCTAGAACATGATTAGTCTTGGATCCTGTTGATTAGCCATCAATAAACCCCACTGATGATTTCCTATGATGATGAAGAGACACTCAATGCCGATGCCCACTTTCTCGCCACTTTGATGATGAATGTCAACTGCTTAACATGTAGCGAGTAATTTACTAGGTAAATCTCCCTCATTGGAAATGGATATTGATATATTGGCCAACACAGACAGCACTTCACCAAAAATGCAAATTCAAATATAAACTGTATTTTTCTTTCAGTCCATTCAGTAATGCTGTTCTGTAGCTGTGAGAGTGCTAGCTCTAGATAGAAGGAGCAAACCTCCAAGAAGAGATCAGGCAGGGGAACCATCTGCGGATGGAACTATATCTTTTGAATGAGAAGCACTGTGCAGACTAGACATATTCCATCAGCGATGAGAGCGGCATCCATCTTCTGACCAGAAAAGGGTTTGTCAATCTTTAGATGACTGCCTGCAGTCTACTCTCAAAACAGCTCTGCTTTTACACATATTTTTTTCTACTCTTACGTATATACACATATACAAACACGCACACACAAACGCAAATGTATGTGTATATGTACGTGCACATTTTATTGACTGATTTGTATATTAGGCTATCCATCACCTTAAACCTTTCTCACCCAAAATTCTTATGGTTGAAGCACAATCTCCAACGAAACTACAGATTTTAACAATACATACTGCACTGTGAAACTCGGGAGTGTTCTTTTACGTGTATAATGTGTGTGTATAACACATTTAAATGAGGAAAGAAGATAATTGCCGAGTGAACAGTGAAAAGTCCTAGTTTTTTATAGGCTACTTAACATTCACGTTCGGTGTTTTCGGTTTATGCGGATTTGCTTCATTTTAAATATAAATGCGTGCACAAACATGTAATACTTAGCAGCAGTACATTTTACCAATAGGCTTGTCTCTAACATTTTACAATAAATCCCGCAGTTTGAAGATTGTGTTACGACTGTTATTTTAATATTCCTTGGGTAATAAATTATCTCCATATAGCACACACAAGTCAATATATCTTTTTTTACACCTCATTTCAACTGTGTGTTTGCTTTTGAAATTGCACTGTGTGATATAGCACCCTGATACAGAAATGAGAAAAAAAGAACAGATCTCGGATTATTTCGTTTTTGCTTAACTGATTTTATCTGTAAAACTGGGTCAAACTTTCTATTTGAGTTTACGAGTAGGCCTACCTCGACTCTAAAATAGGGTAAAATAATAATAGAATTTGGTGCGAGACAACTTATTCAATTATACGACCGAGCTGACCAGTCCTCACCGATACCAGCTGTTTGTCTTCACTGAAGCAGCACTCTTCATCCAGGATCTATTGCTAATCATTAGTCACACCTGTCTCTGCCTAATCTGAATCACCTGCTTTTAAAATACCTTCTTCGAATGAATGCAAGTTACAGACACATGGGAAGAAAACCTGTGTGCATTAGTTACAGTAACAGTACTTTGTGTAAATCGCTCAGACTGAGCGCCTGCTAAATGAAAATGGAAATGTACACAGAGTAAGCAAGCAAACAGTCTTTAACTAGCATGTTGTTGCGTCTAACATCGGTTTTTGAATAGACTACAATATCAAACCCACATTGCATGCCTGATTGGTAAACGGAATCGGAATTGACTGGAAATCAGCTGAGCTACCACAGTCGTGTATGAGGCTACACATCAGCAACATGCGTCATTTATAATACACACAAAAATCCCCATTAAATGATGCAACCTAGCCCTACGCATGCAAGTAAGCTTCCTATATCAGAGACTTGGCTCGGCTGAGCACTTGGTATAATAAACTAAACATCCTCACGACATTATTGCTCTCTGTCCATCTTTATTATTAGAGCCATGCTCCGCCCCCATACCTGTAAATCTCCCCAGCGTTCTCTGGAGCGGATCTGACAGGCGAGATCAGCTGGCCGCTCTGTGCGACGGCTGCAGAGGGGGGACGAAGAAAGACAGAGACGGCGACATTCGCCCGAGCACTTGTCATTGTACACGGTTTTTTTCCAAGGAAGAATTACTCTTGTACGATGGCGTTTTCTTATTAAATTGAACAGCTGGAAACTTGCAGTATCTTTATGCAGCCGAAGGGGATCGATTTGATTGGTTTTCGTGGGAATTCGAATCGATTCTCTGTCCTTAATAGCCGGGATCTTTAGATGGAAGACGGCTAGGAGAGATCGGGCACAAAGCTAAAAGAAAGGACATTTTCCCTACAGAGGTGTTCCCGACGTTACATTAGATAGCGCGACGGCGGCGAAATAAGACATTCTTTGCGATGGCTTTGGAAGACTCGGAAAAGCCCTCCAAATGAAAAGCGCTCAACGTTCGTCATTATTGCGGATTTAGATGCCTCTCGTAAGGGGACACAGACCTGTTATTTCGGAACAGTCCGATCGTGAGACGTTTTCATCCATTGCGGACAGCCCTTCGTATTGAACACTGACAACAAGACAGTTTGGGTGGGTGGAAATTGAGCGTTCAGAGGTCTATTTTTTCAAGCAATATGGCTGGTGAGTGGGGCTGGAGACGCTGGCATAGGTTCTCCAAGGCACCTAAATGCTAGCTGAAGCGGATGCCCCCGTTCCCCATGGCAGCGGCAGCTCTATGATGACTAATAAGATCAATAATAATATAAATCCGGACGCCTCGATCTATATATCCAAGATGAACTTGGTCATCCCGTTCTCGCCAGACGTGCCCTGCGACAATAATGGACAGCGCATGTGGTGGGCATTCCTCGCCTCCTCCATGGTGACGTTTTTCGGAGGTCTCTTCATCATCCTTTTGTGGAGGACCCTCACATATCTGTGGACGGTTTGCTGTCATTGTAACATCAAAAACAAGGTAAATCCCATCCCAGTCAACAGGTTTTACTGATCGATCATCTATTATTCACGGTGCGTAATTTCAAGATGAATCCCCAAGTTGACCTAAAACAGAATCGTTAGAAATTGGTTTTTCATGTGTAATTCGCGTCTTCGTCAGTTCATATACTAACATGACCACAGAGAGGTAACCGACAGTTTGACATTGACGTGAAAAACAGTGCGTGTTCGCTTGCGTTAGAGCCCTCGCTGTGCAAGTGACTCACCATTACAGTAGCCTACTTATGAGGAGCAATGCTTCAGCTAGCAGAACTGTCATCCATCTGCAATAACAGGCCTGCACTTTGTGGGAGGCCAGTGCGGAGGGTAGCAGTTGATCACGTTTTTCCCCGATCTAAAAACGCTGTGTTGTGAGGAGGATCCCCCTGCTGTGTCAACAACATGCCTCCCTGCCACAGTCCTCCCTCTGCTCTGTCCTTCAGATTATCTCTGGAGTTCCCTACTTCCACTAGAGAGGGTCAATGCCCGTTGTTTTCAGTGTTTTACCTTTTTTGAATGGCCATAGCTGGCTTGATCAGCTCATTGTTTTTTTTTGTCACGGCCAAGGTCATGGTTTAAATATTTGACTCCCATGTGGCGTTATGGGAAAACTCGCTATTCTATACAACTTCAGGATATGAAGCGATGAATGCTATATTAAATACATATAAAATGTGGGTTGACAACATCGAAAAATATCAACATTTGTGGCAATAATGGTGATATTTACAATTTAACAAAAACCTCTAATTCCATGTAGAATTTGAGCCGATGAGCATGTTTTCTGTGGTCGTGTTTGAAGCCCAGTGAAAAGGACAAGTGTGAGCCTGGGACTAGTGGATTAATTGTTGCCTATGTTGCTGTATTTATTTCACATGCTCACTGAAAAAAGGATATAGAGATTGGCGGGAGAGAGAGATACCATATTCATCCATGATGCCTTTAAGGAGTCATAGTCTTATCCCTGCTTTCATGCTACAATGTCCCGTTTGCACCAGAGTACAAAAACATGGAGGGATGTGTATCTGTGCATTAGTATTTTGCATTTGTCTTTAAGACAGGACCTCGCTTGTTGCACTTTTAAGGCTGTGTCCTAGTGGTAGAGGAAATGGCAAGATTGAACGTTATTATTTTATTATATATATAATATATATATATATATTGTTCATATGTTCGATGCAATAATTAGCAATGTCTTCACACCTTGGTAAGCAGGCGTTTGATAGACATTAAGGGGTTAATGATTAGCTTTCTGGAGTCGCCCCTCCTCATTACATTTTAATTACCTCCATCAAAACAGGCAGGCAGGCACACCCAAAGGCCTGCTCTCTCCTCACAGTCAAGACACAGTGTGAACATCCAGAAAGCAACTGAACTTTGCCACTCCGCTAATGAAGAGACTGACAAACACGTTCTTCATCAGCGTTGATTGGAGATGTGTTTTTCAGATCCTTCCCATTCATCTTGCAAATGCCATTTAATTTGTTATGAGGCTGTCAGCGCACTGTCATTTCACACGCTCATCGGCCAGTAAATAAGAAATGTCACTGGGCCATATCCCACTCATGCTGCTGTGTCGTGCTTAAAACCACATGATGAAACCCTGACAGATAATTGGGCATCCATCTTGTATCTACTGGTGTGTATCAGTAATGTCTCACAACGGGAGGAATGGTGATTGATTGGTCCCCCCAGCCCAGGCCTCTATGTTCTTGCCGTGTCCCTGAGGGGAAGTTCCTAAGGCAGGTGGGGTGGGAGTGGGGGGGTGGGAGTGGGGGCAGACCTACTCCCAGGGGTGACTTTGGGGTTGGGGGGGGGGGGGGGATAGGGTGGGGGGGGATAGGGTGGTTGACACTTGGTCTTCGAGGGAACAGGCTTGTTAGGAACATTGAGTTGAGAAACCAGATATGTGTTCAGCTGACTGGTGAAGCTAGCTAGGTTGGCATGGTGCTAGTAATGGGATGCTTGGCCCAGGTGGTGGGAGCTTACGCTGGTGATACTGGGAAAAGGGGTTTTGGGATGTACAAATGGAGGGTATGGGAAGGGGTGGTGGTAATGTGTGTGTATGTGTGTGTGGGGAGGGGGGTGTAAAAGTGTAGACAGGGTGTTGCATTGCATGTTCTTGCCACCACCACAGCTGTGGTGAAATTCTCTGAAACAGCACCCTTTCAAAATCTCCTCTCCATCATAATCACTGGCAGGTGAGAGTTCCCAGTGGGATCCTCAATGCATGTCACACTTATTCGAAAGGAAATGGGGATAAGGAGAAAGTTTTGGAGATTGAACACTGGGTGCCCTCAAACCAAATATGAAACAAATTATGTAACTTAAACAGAATGGTGGTGAGAATATCTCAGTGAAAGTTGCCGCCATCCAACAAGTCCTTGGCGATGCAGTACAGAGGAAAGGGTCTTGCTGCAAGGCTTGTTAGTAAATGCCCGTCCTACTTTCTCTCTCCATGGTTGCACAGTCCTGCTGAGTTGCAGTTCCTGGTGCTGGCTCACTGTTTGTGTGTGTGTGTGTGTGTGTGTGTGTGTGTGTGTGTGTGTGTGTGTGTGTGTGTGTGTGTGTGTGTGTAGTTGTCTAATGAGATGATGTCCTGCTTCCTGCAAGGCCAGACTGCATTTTTGTAATGTTCACTGTCAAGTTTGGTCCTCTCTGTCTCTATCTATCTGCACTAAGCCTTTTAGTGAAAGTGAGCCTTTACAAAGCAGTAAATTAATTTGAGTATTAATAATCATTTCTGCAAATACATTCTAAAATATTTCTATAGTAATCAGTTCAGACCCTAGCCAATGCAAATAAATGCACAATGCAAGAATCTTTTGGCTACAGCCTCCAAAGCTGCCCTGCTTCAAAGCCCCTGTGTGTGCATGTGTCTTGGAACATTTGGACAAATAGTCCACTTATTGTTTCTCTGATATTGTGAACGGATTGCTGAGGTAACTGTGAGGAGGAACTGTTGTATATCTCCTTGCACTTGGCAACCAGCCGGTAGATTTTTTGTTTTGTTGCAAGAGCAGCAGAGAGCACACACCCTGCAATCAGCTGTCGCTTTCACTAAACGCAGCTCAGACCAATTCAACAGAGGTTAACCAATCCTTGTCTAGCCTAATCTATCCCCGATCACCACCACAGCCTCGTTCAAAAGAACAGAAGAGTTCAGTTCACTCCTACCTAGAGTAGCACTTTGAGACGAACAAATGGTTCAGACAATTGATTCTCACTGTTTTTCTGTTTCCCTTGCGTAAAGTCTATCTTTTGTGTTCGGTTTACTTATGGGTTAATTTAATCCTTGTACACTTTTGGGAGGCCAGAATGACCCGAAAACTATGTGTTTTGCATATAGACGCACACCTACAATTAGACATTTAGGTTGTATGTGCTTGTTTGAACTCGGACTCATGTCCTGTATGGCTGCAAATTTCAGTGCTCAACGGGGTACAGGGTGAAACTTTAATGTACATCCTTTACTTCAGGGTTAAAGGTGAGGGCTATTTTATTTGAGGGCCTTGGTCACTATTGTGTGCATGGGAATTCATCACTGTGCTGTGCGAGGAGCTTTGTGTCTGACGTGTGTGTAAGGGAACACTTCTGTTCTACGGCTGTCCAGTGGTTGACTTCCGCACATCTTGTCATGTGTTGTTGATACTAGCTAGGACTGAGCGTGCCTTTTAGAGTCGTCCCGGGGCAAAGCGTGACTAGTTTCCACTGCCACACATGCTGGGCTTCTAAATAGGAAGAACCGCTCTATCTGACATGCTCCGCTCCAGAAATAAAGCAAACCACAGAATCCAGGTTGTAGGCTTACATTTAGTTCAGACATATTTGAATTCTTTTGGATACATTGAAGGGATTGGCCACAACATTTGTTTGAAATTCATAAATGAGTCACTCGAAAGGTATTTCTAACCCTAGATCCTCTTTCGGCTGGTTCTAATCCTTTTTCTTAAGGACCAACATGGTAGCCATCTAGGGAGAGTGCTAGCATGGTTCTCTGATGTATGCTAATCCACACGGCCCATATATCAACCCAAACTATGTGTACCATGAGGTGGGAGCCCAGAGCCCTTTCCCCACCACACTGGTACCCTACTGTTATGTCTTCTTTTGCTTGTCACCGGACTATTAAAAGGACCTCCCCTGCCCAGGAAGTATTCCGAAGGTCAAGGGTCAGACACAGGAAGGTATACCTAGCTCCGGGAAAAGCACAGAAGGGGCATTCCCGAGGTTGGAAACATTCAGCTGGGAGCCATATCACCTGATCCTGGCCCAGTCAAACTGGCAGCAAAAAACCATTAGCATATGGGTCTCCTGGCGTAGCTAAGCTGAACTGAGCAGGCTTGTCCAGGGAGGTCTGCAGGATGGACTCCTTGACTAGCCAGGCAGGCAGGCCCCCTCAGCCTCAGCTGTTGTTGTCTTTAAAGAGATCGACGTGAGGGCTTCTACTTATGGGAATGTTTTCCTGCCACGGCACAGGCATCCAACTGAAGGTTGTTGAGTTTGTGGGATTCAAAATGGAATGGAGAAAACATTGTCGTGTGATTTGATGTATTGCATGGGGAGTGGCTTAAGAGCCCTGACCCTTAGTAACCCTAACCCTAAAACGTAATACTATAAATCACTCGTAGAACTCCGAAAATGTGTTTGGGTTTTGGTGAAACCCTTTTTCTCCGTGGGAGATACAGTGAGGGGGATGGTGTAGCGCGTTTCTGCACATTACACTTTACGAGAACCATTTTAGGTTCTTGTGAGGACATGCCTATGGAGATACCCCATGCCATCTCCCTTTTCCCCCCCATGCATGGAATCAGAGTGTCTGGACACTGCGGGCACACGCACAGCCCTGGGAAGATGGGATGGCTCTTTATGTGGTGCTGATTACCAGGCACAGCTGGCCATCACCTTGTCCTCCCCTCCCTCACAGTCTCCCTCATTCGTCCCAGGAAGCCAACAGAGCGTTGGATCTGCCAACATCAAAACGTGCTTTACGTCATAATTGGTGCTTTGAGCCGTGCGCAGTGATGCAGAGGAGAGAGGGAGGAGAAAAGAGAGGGGAGGGAGAAAGAGAGAGTCGGAGACTTAACAATGTGTAGAGGACATGGCTGTGACCTTCAGGGATCACAGTGGTGCTTTTGTTGTCTGCTGCGAGATCAGAGCACAATGTTAGTGACCAACATGGCTAAAGTAGCAAGACTGTTTTTGGGAGCATGCAGGCTGGGCTATCAAGCTAAAAGCCTTTGAGGATGGTGCCCGCATGAGCAGAATCATGGCTAATGTTCTGTAGACAGAAAAATGTCAGAAGAAGCCAAAGTTAGCATCCCAATAAAATAACAGGAGACATTCTCCAACATTATTCTGCACTCCAAAGCATTTAATCAGAATCAGAATCTATTTTATTCGCTATGCAGGATATACAAACACAGAATTTACTTTGGCAGAAAAGAGCAAACATTGAACATATATGTAACATAATAGTAAGGGTGTAACATAATAATAACGGTAAAACAGAATAGAAAATATAATGTAAAATACAAATTAGATACAAATAAGATCAAAGTAAAAAGTGAGCACTAGCTGTATCATCTTGGGTACCATGATATACTGTATATCCATGGTTCAAAGGTCCAACTGTACTAGCGCTACCAAAGGAAAAAGCAAGTAATGATCACCTAAGCTATTTAGTATACTGTCTTAGTTTAGCTGCAAAGCTAAAATGCTAATTACATGTTTGGCAGCAAGCCATTGTGTCAGCTAAGTGAAGAATAGTGCCTGGTAATAAACTGTTTGTTACAGGGAGGCTGACGCTCAGGTAACTGACAGTGAAGGACAGCTCGCAAGCGAAGCCTTGCTAAGGCGATGTACACCTCCTCACACATACACCCATTTACCTCTTGACTTCCTTTGACATTTTCCAAAGCAGCTAACATCAACCCAACTGTCAATTAAGGCCTTGTTTGGTGCCTGCAGAAGAGAAATCCCTCAAGGGTCCTGTCCTGCCTCGGTTCAGCTTGCTGGAGATGCACCAAAGCATCGAGATGGGCTCAGGCCAATGCAATTTCCGAAGAGTGACAGAGGGCTTTGTAAGTTGATGCTAGTGGTGCTGAGACCGAGTTGACAGTGTGTTTAGACATCATGTATAGATGCCGTATGGCTTGCCTAGGTTCACGGCCCACATCTCGTTAATGATTGATGATTGTTCAGAGTTGCGTTGTTCACTGGCAGCTAATGCTAGTGAGCGAAGACAAAAGATTTATCGGTCGGTAGTCGCTATGCTATTAAGTTGCTCAGCTTCCCTCCAGCAAACCCTGTGGGGTAAGGATAGTGGGTTCTTTTCTGTGTATGTTAGATAATGGCTTGTATTTCAACCAGGGGATGGCAGCTATTTTGGGCATTTGCATACAATGCATGTTTGTAACTTTTCAGAGTCAGGCCGAACACTCAAGGCCTTTTGGATGAGCTTGAGTGATGAAGCAGAAAGATCTGATAGGTTCCGTAGCTGCACTGAACATGCTCTCAACGTGAACATCCAACTACATGGTAATATTACAGACTGACATCCTTTATCATGCTTTTATCATCCTTTTATCTATTTTATCCAATTCTTCTTAAGGTCCTTTGACAAATTTTCTATGGCTGTTTGTCATCGCCAGAACCCTGAAAGGAGAACGTAAATCATTATTTACATAAAATAGCTATTTCAGTATTGATTGTAATGTCTCATAGCATATTTCTGCATGCTAGGCTGTACAGATACACTTACATAACAAGAATGTATGATGCATGCTACTACTCCTCTTCAAATGGAGAGCAACGAATGTTCTAGAAACATCAACCTGCTTGGTTGAAATGGAACATAGTTCTCTTAGAAAGAGCATGACAAAGGGACACAGGCCTTCATTGCACAGCAAATTGTGCTTGACATCATTTGCATGTGAATTAATACAGACATGAGTTGCTGGTCCTCAAAATAGTACACAGTCCATATGTGGCCCGTCAGTCTTAAACATGCCCTTTAGCTAAGCACAGTAGATAAACATTCTCCTAGTTTGTTATATCACATGCAAAAGACAACTGTGTCAGAGGCTCCTTTTTAGGATCCTCAAATTCCCACAAAGACTACAGGAAGCTGAACTACATTTTCACTGAACGTAAAATAATTTCCAGTGGTACTAATTCATTTTTTCATATGTATGGGGAAAGAAGCATTTTTTTTATGAAACCACCTTGCACCATGAGTGAACCTCCCCAGGAATTATATGACTTGTGGAACATTGTCAAATTGTGAACCGTCAAAGACCTTCCCAGTTTGTTTGTCTCCCCTTAGATATGAACTTGGAAGTGTTGTTGTAGTAGATATAGCCTCAGTATTCTGGTGCCGGTCTCGGTACTGTTAAAGCCTGTAGTTCATTGATTAGGGTTCAAGGCTGTGTGTTGGCAGGGGATGGTTAAGATTCAGGCTGCATAGTCTCCAGCTCATTTCTGATTCAGAATCCGTTGGCCATGCTGGCGTTGTTTTGTTGAATCTCAGTATTTGTGTAGGATGCATAAAACATGATGACTACAAGCCCTGCTTTTCTGCTCCTGTGGAAATTTTCAGCACCATGGAGAGCTCAGGGAGGTAGCCAAAGTTAGCTACCCATCCTCCAGATGTTACAACAATATCACAAACGTGACCGCCACAAGCCTGCTGTTTGGTGTATGTTGTGTTTTCGATCTTTAAAATATATATTCTCACTCACGAGAGTTGACCAGGAGGGGAAAAGATGTTGTAGCTCTTTTTTAAGAGATTATTCATTTTGTTGTTGTCTGAAAACATTGATCCAAGGTTGGACCCTCCTGATGATCCCAAACCATTCTCGTTTAGCAGAATAGCTGGCAGCCGCTGCATAACTACTGCCCTTGGGAATTTACCATGAGTCGGAGGCTTTGCTCTGATAACCTGCCTCTAATTGGTTGCACTGAAACCAAGTGGAACGTGAGGCTGATGCTGATACCGGCAGAGAGCGATGTACTGAGGCGACTGATAATAAATCGGACAATAACCATCTAGTTGACGCAAGTGGCACAAGACAAGATTACAATGGTATGATTGGTGGAAGACTGGTTTGAGATCCAAGCCTGGATTCTCAATTCTCTTTCTCTCTCATGCATTTTCTCTCTGTGTCTGACGTTTTTTTTCATTGTCTCCTAACTCGCCAGATGGGTTGGGGGTGGAGGTCACGTCAACTGACCTTTTCATAATCGGCCTCCGTCCTTGAACCCTCCCATTAATGACCCATTGTGCTTGTACATGTACACATTCCACATGCATCACGAGATTCTCTGTGATAGTACTCCAATGTTATTTTTTACTTTCCTCCTTACTGATTAATGGTTAAGAATATTTGTTTATGCGTTTGATCCAGTCACTTGGGGTGTTGTTTTCTGAGGGATAAGGTTATGGCCATCTCGCTTTCTGCCTCTGTCTCTCTCCCTCTTGTTCTCTCTCTCTCTTTCACTGTGTGTTTGTCTCTCTCTCACACTGTCTCTTGTTCTCTGTCTCACTGTCTATTTCTCTCTCTCTCTCTCTGTCTCACTGTCTTCTCTCTCCCTCTCACTCTGTCGCTTTCTCTTTCCCTCTACACCCCCCCACTCTGTATCTCACTGTGTCTCTTTCTCTCTCACTGTGTCTCTTTTTCTCTCTGTCTCTCTCACTGTGTCTCTTTCTCTCTCCCTCTCCCCCCCTCTCTCCATTTCTCTTGCTTGTAGTGAATCTGGCTGTGGGATGATGAAGAGAGTAGAGGGCAGTGGATTGCTGTAGGCTCCCTGCTGTACTGAGGTTTGCTCTCTGGTCAGGGAGAAACATGAGCTCTGCAGCTGCTCTACTGAACATTGTCTGCAGCAAGCACAACTAAGAGAAGATGTGTCCTGGCACCCTTACAAAAGCCACAGGCTTTCCTCTTCCCCTCTACCCTTTCTCTCTCCTCCCTCCTTTGCTCTCTCACGCTTTTTTTCTATCTTGCTGTCTCTTTTCCTTTCACACGTTGACACTTGATTTTTGATCTTTCAAATCATTTTTTTTCTTCCCCAGTGTAGTTTGTCTGCCTGTCTATTTCCCCTCCCTGTCTCTTTTCTCCCTATCTGTCTCCCAAGAGCATCCCCATTCTGTCGTTGACCTTCAGGTTCTCCTTCACGGTGTCCACCCAGGGAGCAGCAGGCTGCAGAGGCAGTACCCAAGCCTGGCTGCATTCCGCTGGGCGAGTGGCTCTCTCTGTTTGGCCCTCTGCCCTGGAGGATCCACACAGTAGGAGGGCAGGAAATGGATGATGTCACAAATGACAAAAAGGAAAACGCTGGCAAAGCAGTAAACACTGACCAGCCAGTCTCTTAATGCTGCGGATTAAGTGAAGGAAGGGAGGGAGTAGGGAATGATTTTGTGCCAAAACAAGTACTTTGTTCTAGGACCCATACTCTTATCTTACATTTACATTTAGACATTTAGCAGACGCTTTTATCCAGAACAACTTACTGCAAGTATAGGGATGTTCTCTCGAGGCAAGTAGGGTGAAGTACCTTGCCCAAGGACACAACATCATTTGGAACAGCCGGAAGTTGAACCGGCAACATCTTGATAACCAGCCAGATTCCCTAACCACTCAGCCACCTGACTCCCACCTGTATTTTAGGGACAGTTAGTACTCTTGACATCACTGATTTCCCCATCCTCTGCGTATCTAATCTTGGCACTCTGTGCCCCTTTAAGGAACCGACCCATGTTGGATTCCAGAAATGGAAAGCAGTGAGTCGGTAGTCCCCACAGTCACACCCTTTCACCCACCCCAGGGTCAAAGTTGACAAGTGTCCCAGGAGAAATTAGCCGTCTGTGCGCTCTCAAATGACAGCCAGTAAACAGCCCAGAGGCAGGGATTTTAGAAGTGTAACCCGATCCACGCAAGTTGGACACAAACAATTTCCCCCCCACCTCCTTTTTCCTTCCTGGACCGGGCCACAGCTTGCTAGCCGTGCCTCTCTTTGTAATTACAAAGACGACATCGGTGCCCTGGTCATCAGTCACGCTCCCTGTCGATCAACCCAACACATTCCTGGAGAGGCGTGTGAGAACTGGTGTGTTATCCCCTAGTTTATGCAGTTTTAAAAATGCATGTACATAGATAAGAGATGAGACAGGAGAGACACATTTCCTCATTATATATAAAGAGGGATTCATCAAAGACCCGTCTGCGCTCTCACAGTCTGGTCACAAGAGCTGCCGCCACTCTGCTCAACCTAGTTTAAAACAAAACTGCTTTGTCATTTCATGTCAAAGAGCAGTTTCCTCAATAAGTGGAGCAAATGACGCAAACCGAGAAAGGCAATTTAGCGTTTTGATATGAGGCCAGTTGCTTTATTCATATGTCATTTTCCAAAGTGTCTTGACAGGACAGTGAGTGGTGCTGTGGAGAGCAGTTGGTTCAAGAGGATCTAGTCGGAAGGCTGTGATATATTGAGATGGCCGTGCATAAAGGGATTTACTGCTGTGCTGCAGGACCAGCCTTGCCCCTGCCATTTTTATTTGTGCGCACACGCAGGCACATTGATATGTGTATTAGGAAGCTGACATTTAGCCGGTGTGTGTAATCCATGTGGGTTAGGGTAGCTGTGTCACTGTGACCAGCCCATGAGATACAGCAGGCAGGCAGGCAGACAGACATGGAGGAAGACTGACAGAGAGACAGGGACTGATAGGACAGCTCAGGGGATGTTCTGATGGAGATCTACCTTTGCAGTGAGCATGCCATGTTTTAACCTCAGGTCATACAGTAGCTGTGTCAAACGAAACTGACATGATGCTACTAATGGACAACATGCTAGTATGCACACACACAACCATACACGCACACCGGTGGCACTCACTGTCAATCCTTTCGTCCGGCCGTTAGCTTGAGGTATGAAGATGAGGTTGGTTTTAGGATTAAGGTCTTTCTTTCTCGGAGGCGTAATCATATGACCTAGCTTGTACCCTGTTAGAGGTCATAGCCAATGCGATTAATGCACTGTAGGAAGGGGGTATTACCTCGCAAGGGAACTTTCACCCCACTCTTGATCAAGTTCAAAGTCATTTGTGAGGTTCACAGTAAGCTGTTTTGGGCATTTTTGTTCTGTGATGTCAAAAATATTCTCAAACCACCCAGTGTAAACCATCACCATTGTGTGTTGAATTTAACATAAGAAGAGGGGGTGGATGAAGGAGTAAGTGGGTGGGTGGGTGCCAGAGGGTGAGCGAGTGAGTGGGGGGCAGAGAGTCAGAGAGTGTTAGTGTGTAAGTGGGGTGGGGAGGGCTGAGCGTACCGGCGTGTGAGTGTGTGCGTGCAAGAGCGAATAACATTCTTAACAATTCATTAAGAGTCACATGGTGGCAATCGCTGCCTGTTCTGACTGAAGATGTGTTTCTGCATGGGTTGGAGGGGGACAAATTGTTCTTTATATTCTGTTATTACCTCCCAAGTCGCACAGTTCTGTTTCCAGAGTAATAACATCAAATCAGCATGAAGTTACCAGTCTTCATCAGTGCATTTGTGTCTGTGTGATGTTCAAACTCACATCTCCTCCTCCTCAATTTTGCATTGAATATGGCACTCTCATTTCAACTTGATGCTGTGTAGTGATATTAATGACTGCTGCCATACAGTGGCTGTCTGAGCAGAATATTGAATTCTGATATGAGAAGTAACAGACGCACCACAGGTGGAATACTCAGGTCATGAATAATGGAACAGCCTGTTTGTTGATATGTTTTATGGACACCAAAAGCGCAGCCGCATTATTAATGGGGCCCCGGACTTCTACAGGAATAGAAATTAATCGGATGATGTGTATGTGTCTGTGTCTCAAAACCACTTGTTTGGCTCCTCCCGGTTAAGAGAGAATGAGAGTATTCAGTGTGTACGTTGTTGTGCATTGTTTGTCCATCAGAAGCAGTTGTTCGAGTTTGTAGTTTATTTTTTTTATACTTGAAAAAAACAAACTGCCTTATGAACAGATACAAACAGATAATCCATTTTTTGGATTGAACTGGACATGTCAGTGTCTCTGTTCGGGTTTCATTAGGATGTTTTGGAGGAAAACGGACCACAGAGGTGCCTTTTATCCACCAGCCTTAGCACCATCGCTCAGCTCCCGATCCCACAACCCATGACCTTCTGTGGATGGGCGTCTACTAAGTAGGATCTCCTGGAAGAAGCCGGTTTCCAGCTAGCACTAATCCTGCTGTGATAGTGAGCACCAGCTGCAGAATGTGGGCTAATTAAGAGGAGAACGCTTAATACTTCACAGTTTCTTCTCCTCCCATGTAATCATCCACCCATTGAGACTCTTTACTTGCTCGCCTCTCACACTGTGATTGGACAGAGAGGGAAGGGGTGTGGAATTTCTACCTGAAACAAGCCAAAGCAATACGGATCTATAACCGACTTCATTCTGTATGTTGTCATTTAATCAGACAATTAATATGCAGTGTTTGTTTGGACTCAGGACTAGTATTTCTGGTTTTGTTTGTCTGTGTATGAATGTTTGCTAGCAGACACGTCACAGCATGTATAGTTGGTTTACTTTAGCATAATGTTTTTTCAGGCACGCTAGAGTCTTCATGCTCTGTCATTGTTCAACTGGGTTTTAAAATAGCCATGGATATTTGAAGGCAGCTTAGTTGCAAGTGTGACCCATGTGATTCAACTGGAGCGCTGTCGCCCGGGGTCCATTATAGAGGTCCCTGGGATACTTTCCATAGGCAAGTAAGTCAGGAGACTGGATCCTGTTACAATGTTTCCCTTGGTATCTGGCTCTTCACCTACGAGGAACGATTGATAAATGATATTGCTGAATTACGTTTAGCGACCGCTAACATGTCTAACTCATGAGATCCGGAAGGGGACGCTTGAATGATTTATTTGCCAACAGACTGCAAACTCTGGTCTGTTGGCCTGTCTGTCCAACTGCATTTAGTAATTGGACAAGCCAGGCAGCATGTGATTGGCCAAAATCAGGCTACCTTGTGCCTAGACATTATACCAAGGCTAACGACGAGCCTTTGAGATCTTGAGTTTCCTCAACGCGGCTCAATCCTCGACGCTTGACATTTCCCTAAGCCCTAACGGTGGCACGTGATATCACAGGAGATACGTCTTGTAAAGTGCGGCCTGCGGGCTTGAGTGTGTAACAAGGTTTTACACGCTGGTTTCCTCTCCCCTGGCCTGGGTGCCGAAAATAAAGTGACGGTATTTTGGAAATCTGCCACCCACACTATTAGAACAGCCTTCTCGTAGACACCGGTGCACCCCTCAACACGGCTCTGGATGAGGAGTGTGTATGGATGGGTCCCTTGTGTGGTGTATGAGCTGTGTGGTTTTCATTCAGACTTACGTTGTTTTGGGGTTGGTGTAATTAGTGTCGCCAGATGTTACCGCTGGCTAGAATGCCCCGCTTAGAGCGCGTGCTCGAAAGTCTGTGTTTGCTTAATTCAAAGCGAAGTCCAGGAAAGGTGATTATCTAGACATGGCAAACTTGCTTCACCCCTGCCTGATCACAGACTTCCTGTCTGACAGGAAGCAGTGCGTTCAGCTTGGAACACAAGTCTCTGACTCTCGGTCCATTAGTACCGGATCTCCTCATGTTTGCGTCCCATCCCCTCTGCTCTTCTCCCTGTACAACCACAGCTGCACCTCCAGTCACCCATCCGTCAAGTTTCTGAAGTTTGCAGATGACACCACCCTGATTGGGCTCATCTCTGGTGATGAGTCTGACTACAGGTGGGAAGTTGACTACCTGGTGACCTGTTGTAGCCCGAACAGCCTCAAACTAAACACTCCTAAGACAGTGGAGATGGTTTTGGATTTCAGAAAGGATCCAGTCCATCCTCACCTCCTCCATCCCAATCTGGTATGCTGCTACCACTGCCAAGGACAAAAGGAGACTGCAGCGTATAATCCGAGCTGCAGAGAAGGTGATATGCTGCAACCTGCCATCTCTCGAGGACCTGTACACCTCGAAGACCTTGAGGCGAGTGAGGAAGATTGTGGCCGACTCCTCCCACCCTGGACACTCTCTGTTCCAGCTGCTCCCCTCTGGCAGAAGGCTGCTGTCCATCAGGACCTAAATTTCCCGCCATAAGAACAGCTTCTTTCCATCCACTAGTGCCTAACACAGCCAAGGACTATTACATTAACAATCAACACCTCACCCTCCATTCATTCAATCCCACTGCACTTGCTACAAGCCATTTTGACACTTAATCACTTTGATCCAATTGCACAACTGTTTTACATACTCGCCCCCCCCCCCCTACTTTTTCTTGTAGAAGCCTTATCTTGGGAAAGATCACTTTATAATGTTTGGTAGATTTACCATATCTCAGTTCCAAACGAACGTCTAATGCTAAAGAATGATTCTCAAGAACGTAGAACTGATATAATTCATTTGACTTGCACACGTCCTCGCTCTCTCTCTTGCTCTCTCTTTCTCTCCACCTCTGTGTTGCTCCGTTTCTGTCCCTCCCCACCTTTTCCTCCTCTGCCCCTCCCACACACTCTGTCTCACACACCTACAGTACTGTCTGCCTGCCAGGTCTCTGTTGCTAGGCGACAGGCACAGAGGGATGGACTGCTCTTATGAGAGCGACATTTGTCCACCATGATCTCATCCTCCGCACACAAGTGCGTGCACACACACAAGTACACACGCGCGCACACACACACGTTAATGCTTTATTTCTGTGAAGGATTCTTTTTTCTGCAAAGGCTTGTGAGACATGTGACACTCAGAGTTGTTGTGGAATTTGAAATGAACCTTGCTCGGAAAAGAAAATGGAGGCCAACTTCTAACTGTTGCTAACCATCTCCCCTGTCTGGCTTAGTCAAATCGGGGCCTGTTTCTTTATCCTGTTTGATTAGCCCCTTGAGTCTAGGAAGCTTTTATTTCTACAAACGAATGCAGGAGCAAGCGCTAAAGAGCACTTACCCCACGTATTGATTAAATGTGGCTATTAGCTGGCGGAGAGTGAAGAAGATGTGCTTACTGTAAACCTTCACTTTCGGTCGTCCGAAAGCCTGTTTAATAAGAGCCCTGTAAGTCTGGGAATTAGTCATGCGGATTCTCGCACTGCCGCGTTTGAAGAACTCAAGTACAAAGGTTACTTAGATCCTATAGACCGGTGGATTACTGAAGCTGGTTGGAAGCTCTAAACAAGCATAGAAACTAACCAAGACCGGGCCTGTTGTACCTCTGGTGAACCCACACCAAGGGTTGAACACTGGTTCTGTATTTATGCTGCCACTTGTCTGTGCATCAGTCTGTCCAATCTCTCTGTCCTCTCTCTGTAACTATTCGATTCCTCCATCCACTACTTCTGAGTATTTTCTAGTACTTTGAGTACAGTTGACAAGAACAAGGCAGCCTCTTGTGTCTGGACTAATCAGGTGTTCCTCCTCTGCCTTCGAGCCTCCAAAGGGTCTCTGTAGTAACATTTGTTGGAGGTTCGTCTCCAGAGCTTCGCAGTTCTTTTCCACATGCACAAAGTTCATAGCTCCCCAAGAGTGGCGTCCATGTGCATCTGTTATTAAGTGTTGCTCCTCCCAGGGTTTCTTCCAAAAATTGTCCTCATCTACTGAGTTTTTCCTCTGATTTTTTCCTCGTCTTGAGGGTTTAGATTGGTTGAAGACAGTTCTATGGGCGTATGTGAAGCTCTCTGTGACTTGCTTGTATAATGAGCTAAACAAATACATTTTAATTTGAAGTGTTCAGGGCCCAGAAAGACCCTTGTTTGTTTGTGTTGATACAAGGTAACCCACCTCAAGGGCAGGCAGAGGTATGTGAGAGGTGGGGGTGGGGCCGGCTCGCCCTATGGCACTGAATCATTGCCATCCTCCCTTAAGTCACTGTCCCTTCCACTAAAACATCATAGGGAAAGCCTCACCGCTACCCCACCTGCCCCCCTTCCTCCGGGACCCAGGTTATCCAACAATGCTTTCGGTCAGTTCCGGAAAGGCCAAGTTGGCTTCCGACACCGGGTTGGCTGAACACAGGAAAAAATAGAGCCAAGCTTAACGTTGCTGTCACAAAACCAACATGCTGCAACAGTGTTGTTAGGAGGAGAAGAAAGCTGCTTACGCACATGCATATACAGTATGTGTGTGTGTTGCGTGTGTGTGTTGTGTGTGTGTGTGTGTGTTGAGATCCAGGGTGGCTCTCTAACATGGCGTACCCCCCCATTCTCCCCTCCCCCCGAGCAGTGGGCCTCAGTCTTCCCCGGCAGCCCAGTTTTACTCTTGACATCCCGCACAAGCCTAATGCGCTGGAATGGGCTCCAGTCTTGCTGATGGCCAATGACCTTTTAACACAACACCCAGATGCACTTTGTGCTTCGCCATCCTGCATAATCGTCGTAATTCTCTGTGGGTTCGACTGTACGACTGTGTAGCTTAATAAGCCCAGCCCGGCACGTTCCCCCCCCACCTCGTCTCTGCCCATGAGCTTAGTTATCCAGGCTGCTGCTCTCTGCTCTGCTGTGTCACAGTGCAAGCCGGCCTCCCTGTTGCAGCCGCAGGGAAGTTGTGGACCCGGGGGATCGACAGCATGAACACAAACCATGACAACCTCTTTTTGTCTCTTCCCCCACTGGAGGGGGAAAACATGCAGATTCTTTAGGAAGAAAGCTGATCTAGTTCTTGCACTGGGAACTTTGAGATCTAAATTCAATATGATTGCGCAAGCCTGCAGTTAGAATCTATTTGCACTTGTGTTTCTCTGAATGCACAGTGTGCAAATCAGGGCAAGTCTGTTCCTTAGTTGCAGCTGTCTGCTTTTTTTGTATTCCTTGTGAAGACTGGTATTGCTACAGAGCAAAGCCGTTTGGAAAATAACACTCATCACCCCTTTAATGTTAAATACGTCATGGCCTTGAGGACATCCGTGTATAAAACAACATCAGAATCACTGACTTACTTCATTTCTGTTTTATTTCCCCGCTGGCAACTATCTCGACAGCGTATGCGCACGGCAAAAAAATGGACAAAGATAATTTGTTTCAGTATCAAGAGACGGCGCAGTGTATTTATTCCCTTCTGGTAGTAATCCCAGCCAATTCAACCCTGCTCTTCTCCCACATCTACCATATGACCTGAGCAGTCCTGTACTGTGAGCTGCCATCTGAGCTGCAGCAGCCCACACTGTTGCCACGGTATTATTTCATCAGCAGCAGATAAAGGTAATGAAGCCTGTCTCCTATCTGGAGAGTAGATAATCTCCTCCCTGCCTGTCTTTCAGCAGGCCTGCCTGTCTGGTTTATCTGTCTGTCTGTCCAGCCCCCCCCCCCCCCCCCCCCCCCGCTGCCAGGCTTGTAAAATGTCTTGCTTGCTCCTCTCCCAACGAAGGACCATTGATTTATAGTGCGCCAACAGTAAACATGGATAAGAGACTCGGGTGACTGGATGATGGATGGGGAGGGGTAGGAATGTCGAATGAGATCATATTTTATTGGTGTGTTTGTGGATGTGTGTGTGTGTGTGTTAGAGAGGGTAAGGAGATTCACCCTGTGTTTCAAATGGCTACTAGGGACATTCACCACAGACACACTAGTCAAACACAGGCCAACGCAATGCAGTGACGTGACAAAATGTGTATTTGAAGCATACCACCTGCAACAACGTATGCGCAGCTTGTCTGAAGTATTAACAAAAACTTGTGAAGCTTGTGCCATGTTAAGGGAATGTATTGTCATATCATTCTTTATCTCAAGATAAACAAAGAATAACATATGCTGTACATCACTGAAGGTCTATAGGCGAAGGATAATAATCTGACATTTAATTTATTTAACTAGAAAGATTTAATCACGCAATCGTAAGCAAGAACAGAAATCCTTGACATGCACGCTCACTGTTGACCTTTGGTAGTTTGCTCTGTGGGAAAGTAAACTCCAGAAAATGCTTCTCCTGCTTGGTTTTTAAACATCTGCTAAGACATTACCTGCCGTGGCTGTGGATGCTTTGAATGACCATAATGCTCTGTTTGGTTGGCTAAACCTGAAACGAGTCCGGCGCGCTTCCCTAATGAATGAACTACCGGCAAGCAGATGGCCTGCTTTCTGAAACAACACCGTCCCGCGAACCGACTGGAGCGCGACGGACGTCTGTTTTCAGGATACGGCGTCCCGTCAGAGCGGAGATCTTTGAGAGCAATGTGGCGAGAATGTTCTGTCTGCCTTTTGGTCTTAGTAAATCCTTATTATCTGGATTGGACATGGACGGTGGTTTGGCAAATGCTGGGGAAGAGATTCTTTGAATGTTGTTAATCTCTGCTACCACCTTGCAATGTAAAAAACAAATGTCTGCAAGGGGTTTCTGGGAGTTTCTCTTTGTAGATAAAGATCATTGATCAGCAAGGGTTGGGCAGCTGGAAGCCAATTAGGGCACCGACTGTAGCCGCCATCTTGGTTTTCCCTTTTGAACTCGAATCACACTTGATCTGTATTGCTCAGTGTTTTCTCAAACCCTGGTCCTGGGGGAAACCCTGCTCTTCCATCTAGATAGAGGGTTCCTTCATACCAAAACACCTGAGATCATGTTGGAAAATGGAATATCTCAGACATGCAGGGCAGGGGGGGTTCCTCTATTTACATGTAGTCACAGAGGGCTTCCGTATGCTGTTAGAACAGCACCAACACCAACCTAATACGCTCAAAGAAGACAAGGAAATACTCCTTGGAAAACTCTCCACCAGAAATGGTTAGTGCCACAGAGCATTTTCTTTTACCTGTGTTTGCTTGTCATTGTCCTTCAATGCTCTCTCCAGGTCTCTCAACTGTCAACATTTAGAACAGAAGCTCATTAGTGAAGCCAGGGGATGATACAGGATCAAGGCCAACATGTCTGAATGGAGGATGAGGCTGTTGTTGTTGTGACATTGTTGAGGCAAAGAGAGCTTTGTCCCTTTCCAAATTTTCCCAATATTGTTGTAAAGGAGGAGTAGATATGTTGAGATTTTGGCAGGACTTACTTTGCACTCCAAAATCTCTTTTGGGTTTGAATATGAACGTAGCTAAGGCTTTTTGTTACCTTCAAAACCATCAGCTGCTGTTGGCTTTAACCCAATCCTTTAGTTAGCTTTGTACAAAATTAGAACTGAAAAACAAGTCCTATTACAACACTACATCACACTCAGCCTCCCCTGCATCTAACATGCAGTTAAGATAGGATAGGAAGGAAAATGATTTATTGAGGAAAGTAGCCCAGACCCAACATCTCACAGACTTCCAGTAGCCTCTTTAGGAAGTTATGAGGTCGTAAGACACGTTCTAAACGGGAAGGCAAACAGCTGAACAGCCTAGCACCAGGGATGCTGAAATGAGATGGTATCTTGTGGAACACTAGCTCCAAGGCTAATGTCAGTCTTTTTGGCTAGCCTTCCAAAGGCCTATTCATAACAAGCTGCTTCACAGCTGATTCTGTGAATGGGACAATGATCTGCATCTGGGTAGCCATATCTTTTACTCACGCAGCTGCAAAGTTTGTGTGTGCGTGTGCCCGTCTGTGGCCATCATGTGAGTTGGTGCATGTACATGGTAGAGTTTCTCTAGTATGGGTTAAAGGTCACTAAGATATAATAATATTTACCATCAGTCACCAAACTAGACCATGGTGATTACTTAAATTAGAGACTGTGAATGTGATTTTTTTATTAGTGCAGTTTGATAGTAGTGTCATCATAACAATAGCTAAACGTATGGAGTCATGTGGCGCAATCGGACTAGAATCAGAAGTTACCTGGTTCGAACCCCGGCTGTGTCAACATGACATTGTGTTCTTGGGCAAGATACTTCACCCTACTTGCCTCAGGGGGAATGTCCCTGTACTTGCTGTAAGTGGCTTTGCATAAGAGTGTCTGCTAAATGACAAAAAATGTATAATTGGTCATCGCTAGCCTTGGGGCATGTGGGATATGTAGGTAGAGTGTATATGTATAGAATATCGTAGCAAGTTTGTCACTACTACTGCTGCCAGGTTACTGCTGTGACACTCTACTATTATGTTAATGCTTCTTGAAGTGATGGTGCAGTGTCTCCATCTATTATGATTAATCATAGCAGGCCCTGCATATTAATATGCACTTAATGGGATGTGGGTAAGCCCTTGTGCTGCCTGATGTAAGCCACTATCCAAGGCTGTGAAGGGAGGTGTGTGTGTGTGTGTGTGTGTGTGTGTGTGTGTGTGTGTGTGTGTGTGTGTGTGTGTGTGTGTGTGTGTGTGTGTGTGTGTGTGTGTGTGTGTGTGTGTGTGTGTGTGTGTGTGTGTGTGTGGTGATAGGATTCTGGCTGGAGGCTCCATGGTTAGCAGGGCTGACAGCCTCTGAGGCCAGAGGCAGACCATTACCTACTGATTCATGGGTGAGGTAACCAGTGTCGACACATGTGCAGCCCCAGGTGAAACCCCTCCCCCGCACCCCCCCCCCAAAAAAATTGAATATTGCTCTCGACCTGCAGACACAATATAAAGCTATGTAAAAGGAAAAAAACACACACACATTTGCGCATGTTTGTTTAGCTTTGTCCTTCAATGAGAACCCTATTTGTTATATCTGTAATAGAAAATGTAGTCAGCCTTCAAGATAGCTGAATGGATAGGGTATGGGTCTGAGCCTCAAAGCCAAGAGAGAACTTAGCATTAAGTTACGGGTAGAGCTAGTTTAATGGTCGTAGCTGAAGCTGATTTAGTCATCTGAAGGGCCCTTGTGGTGAATGCTGCTTTTACTACGAACCCTTATTAGCAATCAGAGCATGTAGCCTACAACCAGCCGCTAGACAAAATGGCTGAAGCTAGTCTATAGGTGGTCATGTCACTGATCTCCTCAAGTTTGCTTTCCAAACTGCCCCGTTCTTTTCTTTTGTGTATTTTGTTTGGTCTGTCTATAAAAGCGCTATATAAATGTTATGTAGTATTATTATTATTGTTATCTCTGGTGGCTGTGGTTAAGCTACCACCATTTTTTAAATATAATTGTAAACCACACATCTAATCTTGAAATATGCTTTTAACTTGAACTTTATTGGCCTAAACCTAACAATATCAATGAAATAGCATACCGTATTTCTGACTTTCAGATTAAATATTCATTTCATTTTTTAAATTGTTCTTATGTTTAAATGTCTGGGAAATGTTCTCACATTTTGATCTGCCTTTATGTAGGGTTGGTGAGCTTTATCTGCGTTTTATGAAAGGAAGTGGCCCTTTACAAGCTTGACTTAATTTGCATAGAACACAACGGAGCGAATGATTCCTCAGGAAAGTTAGCCTTCGTGCATCACCATAGAAACAAGCCATGTTCGGAGCGGTCAGAAAATAGATTCGACATATCCCATTTAGAATTAAATGGCTGATAATTGAGTGTGTGTAAGGTGTGTTTAGTGGGTAATGACTTTTCTACAGCCATAGTGTTCCTGAGATTTAACTGTTAAAGATACAGTACAATGGCCAGTGGACTATTTGACAAATTGCATTATTATTATTATATAGTAATATTATAACTTTTCCACCAGACATGCATTAGTTAGCTACTATAATAAATATATCGTAGCACAGCATTTAACTTATTGAGATGTTGGCCTGCGGTACTTTTGAGGTGTGGTTAGTATATACAGAAAAAAAAACATTAACATGGCATGTGGTTTGAAGCGGCTGAATAGCTGCTACGCAGCCCCACTGGGTCCTCAACCACAAAACCAGTGTACCATACCACGAGGAACAGCTGACATATGGAAGGTCTACTTCTATGTTAACTATGTTAAAACTGCCCTCCGGGCTCCAGACCTCCTGCATAGACTCATTCATTCTACGACAACTGATCTGATAGCAAATCCACGTGTCAGGCTTTTCAAAAGTGTGTAAAATAAAAAAATCCCACCTCCATTCAGACCTCTGGCTGTCCTTAAAGTGGAGTGGCAACGTAGAGATGATAAAAAAAACCTATAGGGCACCGGATGACTTCCGTGACCTTTTTTTATCTGTGACCACTGGGGCTTGCAATCACGTATCAACAAGAGTACAGTACAGGCTTGTGAATTGGATTTGACCTTGCTCTAACCACAGAGTGCTATATTCAGCCGTCGTCTCCCCCCCCCCACCCCCTGTTGAGATGGAGGAGCACTAATGCAAATGTCTCTCCATTCATCCCTCTTTTTTTGTCTGAGGACGAGGGCATTAAAGGCGGTCTCGTCTTAGACGGCTTGCCCCAATAAAGTATGCCCTTTCATCTCGTTCTCTTTTATTTATTCAGCCATCTCTAACGTCTCTAACATCACTCGCTGCCTTTCCAGCAACTGAGATGAAAGTGTTCTCGAATGCCAGACAGTTCTGGCCACTTGGAGGAGTTGGTGGGAGAATTCAAGGGTTTCTTTTTTACTTGCTTCTCTTAATAACAGTCCCTGTGTCCCCTGTTGCGTTTTTTCTGTTCACGTATTCATTCATAGAAAAGATGGAGGAGTATAACAATTTCTTCCCAGGTGCATTTCTACTGCGAGACACAATAAAAAATACAAAATCCAGAAATCACATTAAACTACTTTTTTTAAACAAATTAGTTGAATATTACTGTGTCATAAGTACTTTATCACTTGCTTATCAGACAGATTTCTGATCCGCAAAGACCTGCTGTTCTGCTTTTACATAGTCCACCGCCACTCTGCTCATGATTCTAAATTACCGGTAGTAGCACCTGTTTGAGGTTGTTAGCGTTCATAAGCTTTCATTCTGTGCAAACTTTCATGGCGAATCGTTCAATCGTACTCTGATTCTGATAAAGGCACCTGTGCACCCCACAATCTGTCAAAAGTCTAACTACTAACATGGTCAAAACCAAAGAGCTGTTAAAAGACATAAGACAAAATTGTAGACCTTCACAAAGCTGGAAAGGGGTACAGGACAATTGCCAAGCAGCTTGGTGAAAAAAGAACAACTGTTGGAGAAATTTTCAGTAAATGAAAGAGGCTAATGATGACTGTTAGTGTCCCTCGGACTGGGGCCCCACGCAAGATCTCACCTTGTGGGGTATCAGTGGAAGGAAGGTGAATAATCAGCCCAGGACTACACATTAGGAGCTGGTCAATGACCTGAAGAGAGCTGGGACCACTGTTTCAAAGGCTACTATCGTTAATACACTAAAATGACATGGTCTAAAATGCAGTGCATGGAAGATTCCTCTGCTGAAATCAGCCGATGTCAAGGACCGAAGTTTGCCAATGACCATCTGGATGATCCAGAGGAGTCATGGGAGAAAGTCATGTGGTTAGATGAGACTAAAATATAACTTTTCGGTCTTAAATCCATTCGTAGTATTTGGAGGAGGAAGAAGGAGTATCATCCCAAGAACACCATATCTGCAGTGAAGCATAGGGGTGGAAGCATCCCAATCTTGGGGTGTTTTTTATGCACAGGGGACAGGACCACTGCACCGTATTAAGGAGAGGATGAACGGGGCCCTAAATTGAGATATTGGGCAAAAAACTCCTTCCCTCAGAACGCTGAAGATGGGTCGTGGCTGGGTTTTTCAACATGACAATGACCCGAAGCACACAGCCAGGAACACCAAGGAGTGGCTCCGTAAGAAGCAATATCAAGGTTCTGGAATTGCCTAGTCAGTCTCCAGACCTAAATCCAATAGAAAATCTTTGGAGGGAGCTGAAACTCCATGTTGCTCAGCGACAGCCCCAAATTCTGACAGATCTAGAGAAAATCTGTATGGAGGAGTGGGCCAAAATCCCTGCTGCAGTGTGTGCAAACCTAGTGAAGAACCACAGGAACCGTTTGACCATTGTAATTGTTAACAAAGGTTTCTGTACCAAATGTTTCTGTACCAAATATTAAAATACTTTAACTCAAGTGATACTTATATACTTATTTGACACAGTAATATACAAGTAAAATGTTACAGGATTTGGCTCTGATTGGATGTACAATGTGATTTCTGGATTTTGTCACTGTCTCTCACAGTGGAAATGCACCTAACATGAACATTTTCGACCCCCTGGGAGAACTTGCAAAATCACAGGCTGATCAAGTACTCATTGACCTCACTGTATATGAATTCTTACTTCAATCAGTTTTGCATTCTGGTGATAGGTGAGGTTCAGGTTCGGATCATTTACACCACTTTCCTGTTTGCTAACTTAATTTTCCCATTTTATTATAAATTATGTTCGGTGGCATTAATGGCTCAGAAACTCTTCACTAGTACTGCTCATTTTTATGTTTGTTAAACTCTCTTTCCAACCAGCTGTCTTATACCTATAAACCGAGAACTGACACTGATAGCTGTTACTGTTCTCATGGAGATACATAAAACCTTTTTCCACACGTCAGGTTCTGAAGATTATTTCCCCCCCAAACTTATCAACACAGGGTCTAAACTAAATCAAAGGCTTGTCCACCTTGCTGGCTGATGTTGGGGATGTTACCTATTTAGTTCAGCACGCACAAATAGTCTAATCCTCTTTAGGCCCGTGGCACTCAAAATATCTGGCGCAGAAGGGAGAGCTAATGTGATTCAGAGAGATGGGAGCGTCCTTTGCACGACATTGATAGCTTTGTCACCCTCGATGAGACCATGGCTGACCTCCTGGTCTAGCATTTGCCAGGAGTTGGATTGCAGATAACCTATATCCTCCCTCTACTCTACACCCTCCCTCCCCCCCCCCCCCCCCCAAACTCCAAGGGGAACTGGTGTGTCTCCCCATGCACGCTCCTCCCTCTGTATCATAGTAACCGTTTGCCTATTTCGGAATCTTCGTATGGAATTGAGTGGGAATCATAAGACGTGGCGTGTGGAAAGAGAAGATTATGTTCAGGCCCGTACCTGTGCCATCCTGCACATGGCATCACCCAGGTCAGCCATGGGCAGAGAGTCCTTCCTGGTGCTCCGCTGCTCGAAAGGTTTTGTTAGTGTAAAGCTTATCGCAAAGAAGCCGAGTTTCTGATTAGAGGCCCTGTGTTTTAGTAAGGCACCCTTTATGGTTTCATCGATGCAAGCTAAATGACATGGGCAAACTTTTGGTGTACCTATATTTAGTCATTTTAGCAGACGCTCTTGGCCAGTGCAACTTACAGCAAGAACAAGAACATTCCCCCTGAGGCAAGTAGGGTAAAGTGCTTTGCCCAAGGACACAGCGTCATGTTGACACAGCCAGGGTTTGAACCAGGGACCTTCTGATTACCAGCCTGACACCCTAACCGACTGCGCCACAGGACCCCCGCCATACCTATTGGTGCCTTGTGGTCTTATCCCCAGAGGTACCGGCAGCGGGCCTGACCCAGAGACAGTAATAAAGTGCTTCGTCAAGCACAATGCATACTGGGACTTCACCTCTCCTCTGTGTGTGGACTGGTCCCTGAGGAAGTTCCATCCTCTGCTCGTTCTCTCCCTGACCCAGTGTCTGCCTCTGACCCAGGGACATAGGGGAACTGTCCAGGTATTAAAATAGCAATGGGGGGGGGATTCACTCGTTTTGCGTCTCCCTGGGTGAGGCTATAAATATCTCCTCACACTGGAATAGAGTTTTCCCCAGCGATGCGGAGCCGAGCCGGAGGAACAGCTGCGTTAAAGCCAAGTCCTGTTAGATCAGCGCGTCACATGGGGGTTTGTCTCTCTCTCTCTCTCTCTCTCTCTCTCTCTCTCTCTCTCTCTCTCTCTCTCTCTCTCTCTCTCTCTCTCTCTCTCTCTCTCTCTCTCTCTCTCTCTCTGTTAGAGTCAACCAAATCTGAATCAGCATAAGAAAGACAAAGTACATAAAAGCAATATAAAACCATACAAATTTAGACAATGAAGCAAGGATACAAGGATACAATTTGTTATAATTTGACACAGAGACAGAGACAAACATGTAGAGTTGGCCTCCCCCCTGCTCTCCCCTGGAGAGAACAGTCAGACAGAGACACCCTTCTTGGCATCTCCCCTGCTCTGCCTGCACTCCCAAAGTCCATCTCTGAGGCTCCTCTATTTATTAGAAAAGCTCACAGTTCATTTACATAGTTCACAGTTCAGCATCAGGTATAGTGTGGACAACACTTCCAAAGTCCATCAATCAACACAAATATAATCTAAGAATGTGATTGTCGAAGCCTTATGGCTTGATTGAGTTTGGGCCTGGGTTTCAGGACACAACCCCCCTCTTGCAGATGATCAACCAAATGGTTATCTCCACTTCAAAGCACGTTCTCTCTTTAAGGCACGTCCTCCAAAAGCACATACACAAGCTAACAATTGTATTAATTCTATGAAAGTTGTAACAGCAAATATGGGATTACTAAAAATGATTCTTTCCCTCCCTCCCTCCCTCCCTCCCTCCCTCCCTCCCTCCCTCCCTCCCTCCCTCCCTCCCTCCCTCCCTCCCTCCCTCCCTCCCTCCCTCCCTCCCTCCCTCCCTCCCTCCCTCCCTCCCTCCCTCCCTCCCTCCCTCCCTCCCTCCCTCCCTCCCTCCCTCCCTCCCATCCTCCCTCCCTCTCTCCCCTTCCCCACCAAACTCCCCCTTGGAATGAGTGAGAAACAGTCCTGTTTATTCTACTGTAGGTTTAAAGACCTCTATCTTGTATTCAGGTTTAATATTGTGTCCTATGTTTTTGCCCTTTAGACTGAGTTGCTACCTCTCTCTGGATGTGCATACTGTATCTGTGTGTGTCTGCGTACTCCAAGCTGCAAAAATGGGATCGTAATGGACAATGACAATCATTTAGGGACAAATTATTTTATTGACCTCCATACTTAATGAGTCTATTCAGACAAGAGAGCGGCGTTAAGAAGGGCGGGTTTATGGCCCCGTGGCCATGACCCCTACCTCGGCACCAGCACTACGGCACCAGAATCCTCAATGTCCCACACACACACATACACCACTTCCCCTCTCCTTCTGGCCATCCCTCATCCTCGCTGGCCATCTCGGATTCAAATTGTTCTATTGCCCTGAAACACTCTTCTATGATCATTGCCAGATCCGCCCCCCTGTCTGTCTGCTCTCTCCATCCCTCCCTCTCTCCCGTTATGCTCCTGACATCACAGGTGTGTATATATAGCAGATGGATTCTCCCCGGCTGGGCTGTTTGTTCTCCTCTCTCACGGTGAGGGCCCGATGCTCGGTTTGCTCAGCTCCAACGAGGCAAAAACGCACGCTCGGCCAGTTCAAGCATCAGTTAGAACCTGCATTCATTATTCATGCCTCCCTTCGGTCCACCACACACACACGTGTGTACACACAGACACACACACACACACACAGACGCAATGCTAAATGTTCACCAGACTCCCTAGCAGACAGCTTCAGTGCTAGATCTTGAAAAGGACGTGACGGGTGATTGGATGTATTTTTTTGTCTCGGTGTCCACCTTTTTACGGAAAACATGGGGTTGCGTGAAGCTGAACTGGGGGGGTCGCACTGGTTCCCCCCTTCCAGACGTGACTTGCAATACGTGTGCCGTGTATCTTGTGTACGGATCGTCTTCACTGCTCTGTGTGCTTTCCCTGGCCCTGTCCACCCTCGGTCCCAGCGCCCGAGATTTATGTCCCAGCGCCAGCAGCCGCACATGTTACCACCGCAACACGCCTGGAATGCTTGGAAGCAGGCAGACATCCAATCAGAGCCAAACCCTAGCTGGCCTTGTGCAAAGCGAACACACACACACACAGATTTTGTACCACGTTATAAGGGGTGGAGGGGGGGGTGGACTAAAGCTGCTGGGTTGGGAGATAAGAGAGAGAGACACAGACAGACAAACCAACACACGCAATTGCTATTCTAACCATGATTCTGCTGGGTAACACATGCTTGGTAGTACGAGGTTGTCAAGTCAATTTGAACGGTGTCTATTATGGTCCTCCCCGACTCTCTTCATAACAAACGCATTAGAGGCTGAGCCGGACAGTGGAACATTCAAACTCTGTTTTCCTAATGACGGCCTCTGCAGCCCTGCAGTCTGGCTGTGGGTTCTCAGGGTCCTCCTAAGCAGGAGCAGATAGTTATCTGATGACAAAGTCTGGGATTTTTAGGCCTGCTTTATTGGCATTGTTACATGGGGGAATCTAATTAGGAAAATGGCAGCTGTGTCCATGCCGTATCATTAAGAAATGTAATCCAATTTCGCCGGACAATCCTCTTTAAACAGACAGGGCGCTCTCGCAGGGCTCGTGCGCGGTTGTGTCTGCCGTTTAAGCTGGCTGATATACGGTGCCCTGAAACCGCGGGGAGGACATTATATTCAGGCAACGTATCGGTTGCCCTCGCAGTCTGGTTTGGGGCCTTTGGAATGTTTCCTGCCCTTGCCTCTCAGTTTCTGTTATTACATGAGCTTGATGGTGTCTGTCAGGGGAAAACACGCATGCACACACGGCGCGTACACCCAAGCTCAACAACGTTAGCCTAGTTCTATTTCAGTCCACTTTCAGGTTGTGTATACAAACATTCTCTGAGTACATATCAGTTTATTGGGGGGCTGTCTGTAGAGTAAAATGTTTCTAGCGGTGGGGTGGAGCTCTCTTGGTAGAGGCGAGGTATCAGTCTGTAATAAAAGATGAACTACAGCATGTGTACCCTGTAGTAACCCGAGTGTTCTTTGGAAGGGGAGGGGGACGGCCTGTGATTTTTGTCTGCACGCCAAAACTCGGCCCAACGCGGCCACGTAGAGCCCTCCTTCTCTGTTCATGCTAACGTTGAGACTTCCTGTCAGAGCGTGCAGCCTCTCTCACTCAAACGGAAAAGGAAATTAATCAGAGGTTTGCTTCCAACGCAAACCTTGTTTGCTCGCACAGACACGAGATGGATGGTTGGAAAGTCTGCGTAAGAACATAAGCCTTTTCACCCTTTCACCTTTCACCTTTCATGTACCCTGAGGTGAAAAGAACTCCCAGATATGAACTTCCATATGTGCCAAACCCAACAGAGCGACTGCGCACCCACACACACACACACACGTACACAACTACGAGGATCAACATAATTTATATTGCGGTGAACTCAACCTATGTCGGCGAAGACATGTTCGGCAATTCATCTTGTGCTCTGTCATGCCTGTATGTTGTCAACTGACTGTGTGTGTCTCTCCCTCTCTGGTCTCCTTCCAGGAGGCTCAGAAAGTGAATAACCCTGCCAACAACCAGGCAGCAGATGGGGCAGCGAAGGGGGTCGACGAGAAGGAGGAGGTCCCTCTCAGCGAGGTGGGATGGATGACCTCAGTGAAAGACTGGGCCGGAGTCATGATCTCAGCCCAGACGCTGACCGGACGAGTCCTGGTGAGTCATTCCAACAGCAGCTCTCAATCCATCTCATGCCTGGTCTAGTCAACTCATGGGGGGGATCATGTGGTGCAGTGGGTTAGGGCTAGTAGTCAGATTGGGTCGAATCCCAGCTGTGGCAACAAGACCTGGTGTCTCTGCGCAACCTACTTCACCCTACTTCAGTGGTTCTTAACCTGGGTTCGATCGAACCCCAGGGGTTCGGTGAGTCAGTCTCAGGGGTTCGACGGAGGTCAAGACGCACATCAGACTCATATGATTCATGATGACACATCCAATTAAGAAGAGTTCAGGGAATTCTCATATGAAACTGACGGGGTTCAGTACCTCCAACAAGGTTAAGAACCACTGCCCTACTTGCTTCACACGCACCAAGCCAAGTTCTCGAGAGAAACGGTTGTATAATTGAAATGTGGAGGTCTCTGGAAGTGGTCTAGTCTGGTTCTGACTGCCCGTAGCGTCCTAGCTGTGGAGTTTGAGGCTGCAGATGACCACCTGCTCTGCTGCAGTGCATTCTATGCAGCACATTAACTCACTCTGCAGTGGCTCAGCCGGATAATGTGACCTGTGTGTGTGAGAGAGAGTTGAAAGAGAGATTTCTGCATTGACAAAAGAGGGAGGAACATAGTGTTTTAGCAGTAGGATAGATGTCACAGTGACTTTGGCTTTCATCTCGAATTCAAACACTTATACCAAGCAAACCCTCACTCCATGTTTCTTTATCACTGCCGCAAACACACACACACACTCACTCACACACACACACACACGCTCCCCCATCCCCTATTTAATCTGAGCCAAGGCCCTCATCCTACCGGACTCCCAACAACATGGTTTCCCCGGGCTGAGACTGTGAGACGTGAATGCGAGTCTTCCACAGCGCCTAACTGTTGTTCTAATATTTATTCATGTTTGCTCTTTTGATGATGGGGTTTCGGTCCGATGCTGCGCTGCTGTCTGTTAGTTTGCCAGCTGTCAGGCATGCGGAGCGGGGATTCACATAGGAAGACTAGGATGTGTACTGGACTGAGCCATGAGAATATAATCTCAGGCTGCCATCTTAGAAAGCTGTCACGATGGACGGCTGGTACCTTCTAGAAAAGGAGGCTCTATGTGGGGTTTCGACAAACCTATTTTTAAACACAATTCCCAACGGGGAATTTCTTTTTTTGGAGTTGGTTCCAAACAGCACTCTGTTTCACAGACGCTTTCATCCAAAGTGACCTAGCGCAGCAGATGATCAAGCCGCAGAAGAGATTGTCGTGGTGGCGGACTGAGGCTAAGCCGTGCTGATCGCAGCTGTTTCCCTCCTCTTCAGCTTGTCCTCCACCCCAGTGTGATCGACGGGTCACAGTGAAACGGCATGCTGCTCGCTACCCTGTTAGATCCAAATAATAAATAAATAAATACCCATTTAGCAGACGCTTCTATCCAAAGCAATTTACAGTAAGTACAGGGACGTTCTCCCTGAGGCAAGTAGGGTGAAGTGCCTTGCCCAAGGACACAACGTCACAGCCACAGCCGGGGTTTGAACTCACAACCTTCCATTCATGAGGTGGACGCCTTAACCCGCTGAGCCATCTGACTCCCTGTTAGATTAGAGACTTCACTGTGTCCGACGGTGAGGTGGAGGTCTTGTTGGTCAACCCCTAAACTCCTGCCTTGACAGTCCGGTTGGGGAGGGAGGGAGTGGGGATAGAGGAGAGCAAATCCTTAGATCTAACGTGTATTGTTTTGGTTGGACCTTGGGGAATTGTCTTGTGGAAAAACAACCAAGATTCAGGGATTTTGAAATCCTCAAGAGCAGTTCGAACGCTCTTGTTTTTCCACACACATCCTGCTTGGGTCGGTCTCCATTTGCGTAGAAATCACTGGATTTTTTGAAGAAAACTCCGGAGACCAGATGAAACGAGCCCTGAGAGAGCCAATAGGAAAGGGAAAAACCTCCACCTAACTTTGTAGTGTCAACTAGCATATTGGCCTAAATTGGACTGATTTACCGGGTACGTATGAGGAGAGAGAGTTGAGTGGGTGGGATGAAAGGAAGAAAGAGGGGGGCTGAAAGAAGGAGAGTGATGAGTAGTGGGGAAGTATAAAGGTGGGGGAAGTGGCGGAGGGAGGTGGGGAGGGGGTACGGAGGGTGGGAGGGAGATAGCATCCCAATGGGAGACGTCAGTCTGCTAGATCACTCTCTCTTAAAGCCTGGCGGGCACTGCACCCTCCGCCTTTCACCCTCTGGTGAACCGTGACAAATCCTGTGCGCGCGTGTGCAGTTATACATGTGTGCGGTTTAGCAAGTTACCCAAAAACCATGGAAACCTGTCTGATATTGAGAGTAAACACAGTGTTGAGGCTGTTTCCATGCTCCTGTTTCTGGCTCGTCTTGAGCCCATCACCTACTGTGATTTGTGCTATTTCAGACAAGACTCCTATTCCAGTGCTTCTACCTGCTCGCTGCTTGTGTAATGGAATGCGCTGCAACTGTGTTTTGTGTAGGTGAATGAGAGCGTGCCTACAGCATGTGGGTGTATTTTGTGCATTTGTGAATGCATGCGTGGTGCATACATACAGGACATCCGTGTGAGGTATACAGTTGTGTGTGTGTGTGTGTGGAGGCGGATCCATGGGTCTCCTGCCCTCCTATCAAGCACCAAATTGGGATGAGCTTCCACGCGCTCCGAGCCAGGCTCGGTTACCATAGCAACTGCCGTGCGGCTGGCGCTCAAGTTATCTGACGAGCAGGACTGTCAGCCTGAGCAGCAGGGGCTCAAACACACACGCAAACACACAGACAGGTGGGACCACATCTTGCTGTAGACTCGGTAACATCCTGGGGAAAACAACAATTAAGACGGACGGCTGTGGGTGGGGCCGTCGGCGTTCGGTTTGTTTTTTCGATGGCTTTGCTGCTGGGAAAGATCGGCGTGACCGCATCCCCACCCCCCTCTCCCTCCTCTTACCGGGCATGAGCAGTATGAGAAGTACCTTGTATCAGAGCATCAACAGCCAGTTGGGGGGGAGGGAGGGAGGGAGGGATGGTGAGAGAGAGCGGGAGAGGGAGGGGTAGGTAGGTAGGTAGGTAGGTAGGTAGGTAGGGGAGGGAGGGAGGGAGGGAGGGAGGGAGGGAGAACATCTCGCATCACAGACAGCCATTATGGCTTTTCACTTTCAGCGAAGAGCAGGACCTGTGATTTTGTGCGTGTGAAAGGAAAGACGAAGAAGAGGAGGTTAACATCACTAGGAACTAAAGACATTTGACAAATTACCAATCACACACACACACACACATACTCTACACCAGGTTTACACCTTCTCAAATAAGGTTGCACTCACATGCACGCAAACGCACACCCAGACACCCCCCGTTTTCAATTAAGGTGGCTTTCACCTCGTGCTCGGTATAAAAGTCAGGATAAATGATAGATGCTCTATTGCAGACCCACAATGCACCTCCCCAGGCTCTTTAATGAAGCCTTTGTGTTCATAGCCATCACCTCTACATTATGGCTCCATCAAATATTTACCAGGCCATTCACACAGGCTGTGACACCATGGAGGGCTACTTTTGTTAAGTGGAAATTGTGGGAGAAATAAAGAGGAGGGCCAGGTTTGTTAGCTTGCTGCAGCTTAACACAAGAAGATTAGCCATGTCCACATCAGACATGCACCGCTGACCAAATGGAGAGGTGAGTGGGGGGTGGTGGGAGAGGGAGGCATACACCCGCCTGTCTCTTGTTCTCTCTCTCTCTTTTTCTCTTCGCTGTCTCCGGAGGGTGGCAAGGTTGACATCTGATGCCCGGACGACTAGACCGGCAGCTGGCAAGCCAGCGAAGAAACATCTAGAAACAGGAAGTGACAGAGTGGGGATTATCAGAGGTTCTTGTCTGGGATCACCGAGCGGCGGGCTGCCAAGATACAAAAACTCCTAAAGGGGGCTGTTGATAAAGGATGCAAACTCTGGACCTGCCATTAACAAATGAGCATGTTGTGTCATTGATTTTTCTTGTAGAGGTGAAAGGTCTATCTTTTGTAAATTTTTGGTTTACTTTAACAGCGCTGTGTAACTGTACATCTCCATGCTTGAGTGCGGGACCTGCATTTGAGGAGAATCTCTCTCTGCTTCTGCAGAAACCTCACGATGGTAGCGTTACTGACAGACGCGCTCACACGCAGGCTATCCCAAATGTCCTGCGGAGGTGAAAATAAGTGAGACTGTGTCCTCCTGCTCACTCTCGAGACCTGCCGTGCAGACGCCAGCTACTGCGCTACACATGGTTTGTGTTTTCAATGTCACTCAGTAGGCAAACACATACGTGTTAAGCACAGTTGGGTAGAGCCCTTGGTTGTGTTACGAGATACGGGATTCTTCTGTTCGCATGCAGACCTTTTTCATTTCCATTATGTAATTTAGCGGACACTCTTATACAGAGCGATTAGTACAGGGACATTCCCTCTGAGGCGAGTAGGGCGAAGTGCCTTGCCCAAGATCATGTTGACACAGCCGGGAATTGAACTCACAACCTTCTGTTCATGAGCCCAACACCGTAACCGCTGAGCCACGTGACTCGTGTAGGTTTAGGTGTGCGTCTGCATGCGTGGGGGCGCACATGCGATCAGGCTCCGCAGCTCTGTCTGAGAAGCACAGCCTGGCGCGTGGCTGCACAGGGTTTCCCAGCGTCGGGTTCTGGCAGGGCTGCTTAGAGTTTGGTCTAATTAGCCTCTCCCATGGAGTGTGTTGCTACTGCAGATGCTAATTTGCTGCTGTCAGTGAAGTCATCAACAGGAGCACAACTGTCAGCGCTGAAGCAGTCTCACACATGCCCCAACCAACCACAGCGACCAAGGTCAAACTCAAGTGAATCCAAACACACTTCTCTTGGTGGTGTGTTTGATGGGAGGTGGGAGGAAAGGGGGGGTTGGTCTTTCTTTCTTCTTTTGTTTCGTCTCTCCCTCTGTCCTTCTCTGTCACATTTTCACTCTCACGCACACACGGATTCGCGTTCACGGCGGTCAAAATCGACCAGTGGCCGATGTTGAGGGCAGATTGCATCCGACATGGCGACGCGTCGGCCACAAGACGGGAGGAGAGACCGGCAATCTCACACGAAGGCGACAACACACCATTTCCATAACCCCCCCCCCAACCCCCCACCCCATTTTTATTTGGTGTCAATTACGCGGCATAGCACAAAAGTCTGTCGGTTTGTTGACCGCCAAGCTAGCGTAATCACGCTTTGCCTAGCGAGTGTTCTCCCATAACCAAACCCAATTTGGAGGCACTCGGTTTCTGAGGTGGAGCCTCCCCAGGGCCTCGGCGCGTCTCTCCTCCACGAGCCTTGCCCCCGCCGGAGCAGACTTAGCTTCGGCACATTCATTTGTCTTTTGCCATAATTTATCAGCCCAATCGATGGCAATCCAATTGCCATTGACTCCTGTCTCGCGCTGTTTGATGAATGGCTGTTTATACTGGAAGGACTCTGTGGGGGTGGGGTTGGGGGAATGCTGCAGCGGAAAGGGAAAGGAGGAACGGAAAGAGAGGGGAAGGGGGGGATAGACGAGGAAAGGGTGTGGTGCCTGCAGGATCAGACCGGCTGGCTGGCTGACTGACTTGGGCACTAACTGATATGCTGACGCCTCACACTTTCCTAGCACACCTTGAGGGACCCCGCTCCGCCTCCCCCTCTGCCCCCGGTGACCACGGTCTGGTGCCCCTGAATGACAGGAAGAGCCCTCTCCACAGTGGAGGAGCAGACAGCCACACTCGGGGCCCGCACAGAGCACAGCAATCCCAGCACGGCAAGGATTTAGTACTCTAGGAGAGCTCTTCAATTTGGTCTCCAATTCCTGGCAGATAGTAAGGTTTAGCTTGCGCTTCCCTCTCCACCCTTCCCCTCCAAGCCTATCCTGATGGGCTGTGGTAATGGCTGGCAGAGGCTCACCTGCCCCATCCTTTCATCAACTTTCATCCGCCTCACCCCCCTCCGGCTGTGAGCTGTTTTTGGCCCTGCGGCCTCTTCTCTCCCCCTGTTCCGCCTCAGACGTCAGGTGAACCAGGCTTCCTCCAGGGAGGAGAAGGGTCCTTCAACTAGCCAGGGCAGGGTAATTCATTTGAGACTAAGGTAGCCAAGCCCTGTCCACCCTGGCTTTTTAAAAGGGACCAGTACATTACGAGTCAGGTGGCTGAGCGGTTAGGGAATCAGGCAAACTCGGTTTGATTCCCGGCCTTGCCAGCTGAGGTTGTGTCCTTAGGCAAGGCACTTCACCCTACTTGCCTCAGGGGGAATGTCCCTGTACTAAGTGACGTGATGTAATGTAAGCCAAGACTTGAGACTTCTTGTCGTTAGTCCTTAGGACCACAATGCTTTCTCTCTCCCCCGTCTCTATGTCCCTCCCCACCCTCCTACACGTCCTCGTCCCTTCGCTGCTGTGTTGACGCAGTGGTGGTGACTCAGCCTCAGGGATGACGCATGGCTAACGGATCAGAAATGGCGTGGCAACGTTGATCCAGAAACAGCCGAACCATCACCGGGGGCCGTAAAAACTCCCTTAGCGTGATACGCACACAAACACAGGGGAGGGAAGATAACATCATGTGTTATACTCTGGCAATATAGACTCCCATGTTGAAATCATCAGCATCGATTCCTCCACCACCCCATTGCTAAATACGTGATGTACATGCCAACATCCATTTGGCATATTGATTCCGGCTATGCGCACACACGGACATGCGCATCTGTGTTTACAGGCAGCCTGTAAGCACTCACGCGCAGGGCAGTATGTGCCTGAAAGTTTTCATCCCCCCACATCCCATTTCCCAACTCCCCCTCCCCCCGCCCTCTCCCCCCACCCCACCTCGTACATCAAGGCTTGGCTGAGTCAGAGACGGTAGGAGGGAGAGGAAGCCAGGAGCCGTGCCTGACGGGAGCGGCACCTCGGGTATGGCAGGGCGGACAGGTTGTTATTGCTGCAGTGTGGCTGCAGGAAGATGGATGATGGCGGCGCTACCCTTTAAAATTGAACTAAAAGGCAACACCCCCCCCCCCCCCCGCCCAAAAAAAGACCCAGACTGTCACAGAGCTGTTTTATATCGCTATGAACCCGCTGCCTGCCATGGCCTCGCTGGATAGTGTTGGCTCGCCCGTCATATTTCACCAGCAGTTTATCCACCTCAGCTCGAGGCGTACTGTATCGTAACCCAGCCTTGGATGTGGGCTCAAGTTCGTCCAGGATATGCTCTTATCACCTGGGTCATATTCACGCCTCTAATTGTTTATCACAGGAGTCAGCAGAGTGGGCGACCATCTGCTAAGCGAGGTCTCGGATCCGTTTACCCCCACAGAGATTCGGCTCCCTGGGTTGCGATGGCAGCAAGGTGCCCCCTAAAAAACACACGGCCTCCGGCTCCACCGCCTCTGGGCGGCGGCTTGCTGTTTCCATGAGGTCATGTGGGCAGAGGAGGAGGGCTCATATCAGACATTCATACTTACATTTACATACAGTAATTTAACAGACGCTCTTATCCAGGGCGATTTACAGGGACATTCCCCCTGAGGCAAGTAGGGTGAAGTGCCTTGCCTAAGGACGCAACCTCATGTTGACACAGCCGGGGTTCGAACCAGGGACCTTCTGTTTACTAGTCCAACACCCTCACCGATTGCGCCACAGGACTCCCTGCATTTTGAGGGAGAAATCAGGTGAGGGGAGTGAGGGAGGGGAGAGATCAATATGTGTGATGGAGGTAATGACCTAGAGAAGGGGGTGTGGGGGAGGGGAAGACAGAATAGGAGACTGAACTGGGGGGTGGGGGCAGACAGGCGCTGGGTACAAAACAGAATGAAGCCTGGGGGCCTGAAGAGAATGGATGATCAATCGGAAAAGGAAAGACACAGATAATCGCATAAAGATCGAGCTGTCAGGGAGACCAAAAAACTTACGCGTTTCATCACCCTATCGCATCTGTAATCTAGACGGACAAATCGCCACTAAAACCGCCCCCCCATGTGACCATTAGGTCACATTCTTAACGAATGATTATTTCCGAAGGACATTTAGCCTCGCCGGCTGTCAGATGGAGGATGGTGGGAAGGTCTTTTATCGATGGTCTCCCGTGGTAACAGTCGTGGCAGGGTGCTAATTAAATGTTCCGTAGGTGTACTGTTGCCCCTGGCTTCAAATTGTATAAGTATTGACTTCAGAAGCCTGAATGTATTCACGTCAGGTTGGTTTGAAGGAGGGGTTCTTCCCTCCCTACATTAGACTGACTGACGTAGGCTCCATTACCACCGCTCAGTAGAACACCTAACTTGATTGTTAATTGTTCTTAATTTTCCAGCCAGTCAAGGGCACAGCTGTGTTTTTCATTTGTTGCTGGCGTCCATTTTGTGGGGGAGTGGGGGGGGGGGGGGGGATTACGCTTTAATTGAAACCAATACCAATGCAAATGCCTTTTGAACGGACGCACTCATCATAGGCCAAATGAACCTATAAAAGAAACATTTGAAACCTGTAAACTGAGCCTTGGTCCAACACCGTGCGGCAAGATCCTCGGCCTGTTGGCCTCTTTTAGACTTCAGCAGCTACCGTGGACTTGCCCTTGCAGCTCCTGTGTTAGGTGTCATGCGCTGGCAAATGCAACGTGGCGTGTTGAGCTCGGGGGACACGCTTAGCGGTTTCCAGTTTCGTGCATGTTGTTAAATGGGGAGTGGCTAGCACCTTTCGCTGCCACCCCCTCCCTCCCTCCACACTTTCTCCAGTCGCGCCTGGCCGTGTAGCCAACTGCCAGATCAATCACCGGCCCGCGCCCTGAAAAATTTTGTCCCTCGAAATCGTTAGGCGAAATGACAACATCTATCTCGTCCTTTCTCTTTTAGTGTCTCCATTTGAAAGCCTTTCTCTGACAGATGGACCCCTAAACAGGGGGTCCCAGGAAACTCTGAGGTTCATCACTGGGATACTTAAATGAAGTAATGAAAGCGTAGATCTCCCTGTGACAGGGGGCACCCTGCGGAGAGGACCGGCGTGGGTGCATGCAGTTGCGAGAGACTGTTATTCGGCACACAGCAGCGTTTTCATGTCCGTTCGCACTCATTTCTACCAGGCGGATATCGCCCCTGCGCCCCGCTCTCTCAGTTCAATCTCTTTCCCCTGAGGTCAGAGTTCTTAAATGGAAACAGAGCTGAACAGGGTAAAGATCCTTTAGAGGAATGACTTTTCGTGAGTCATGGTTTCCTGCAGGACCGATTGATTGACGGCACCCGAGGTCCCACCACAGACCCGGCCCAGATTGCTCTTTTGACAGTCAGCACCGGGGAAGTAATTGTACACACAAGTGGCCCTGCGATGTGATTGTATATAACGGCTTTATGTGCCACTTTCAATCCTGCCGGAGACTCAGGGCTGACGGAGTCGAGGGATGGGGGAAGGGGGGAAGGGGGGGGGGGTGAGATTGTAAAAGGCTGGTTGCAGATATTAAACCATAAAAAAAACTTTCATCTCAGGAAGAAAGGCTGCCTGTTTCCGACAGCTTCCCGTAGGGCAGCGAACCAGTTGAACTTTTCACAGACGCCATTAAGAACTGATATTGAATATTGATACGGATGTCGGGAGGCGTTCGACAATCAGTCATGAGAACAGGTAATCGCCGGTAGAAAGGTTAGAGGTGCGCTTGATTGATGTGCGAGGGTGCTCTGACGCCGATGAAAAGATCGGGGCAGATGTCTGTTTTAATAGAGGTCGAGGCTGAGCCATAGACCACATTATTCATTGATTCCTGTTTCGTCCTGACGATGTTCATTATGCCGTGCACTTCCAGCATGTCATGCAATGGAACCACGATGCGTCGATCGTGCTTTCTTTTAGTGCTATTCAGCTACGTTTTGATGGAAAGACAGTCCGGGATGAAGGCAACTGTTGAATTTTGGTCAAAGACAATTCATTAGCCTGTGCTGGATGAACAGTTTTATACTGAATGTAGAATATGCATAACAATAGTAGAAGGCAACCAAACCATTTTAATTAGTGTCTCTGTGTAAAAGATTTCTCTTCGCTGTAAAGGGTCGTCTAACTGGGAAGCTAGTACCACGCTCTGGTGAGTTTCGGGAAGGGTTATCGGGTTCCGTTGTGATTCTGTTGTTTGGAGGGCCCTGTTTTACCTCCACCATGCTGGTATCACACAGTTTGGGGTGTTTTGCGGGAGCATCCAGGAGACGTGTGCTTGTTACGATTCAGACAGCTGGTCTCTGACTGGAGAGAGAGGTGGACAAGGTTCAGATTAAGTTGTATCCTGGATAGTCTCTCTTGAGGACCCAGTCATTATTTTGGCTGGACCGTTCTAGAAGACTCACCTTAACGTGGTGGAGGGGTTTGAGTGCTTGGATGAACCTAGGAGCTATGTTGTCGGGGGCATTATGCCCCTGGTAGGGTCTCGCAAGGCAAACAGGTCCTAGGTGACTAGCCAGACCAAGAGCGGTTCAGAAAACCCTGATGATGACTACAAAAACTAAAAAAATCTGTTACCTTGCCCGGATTGGCGAAACCGGGGCTCTGGAGCCAGGCCCAGAGTGGGAGCTCGCAGGCGAGCGCCTGGTGGCCGGGTCTCTTCCCATGGGACCCGGCTGGGCCCAGCCCGAAAAGGCGACGAGGAACCACCTTCCCGCAGGCCCACCACCCGCAGGAAGGACCGTAAGGGGCCGGTGCAGTGTGCTTTGGCCGCGCGAGACTCCACTGTTGTGGATTAACTCTCCTGCACAACAATAGCATGCCCTGCACGCACACACATGCAACCGAGTTTATATGAACCCCGCACCGACAGAATACTAATTGTATTCCTCCAGCAAAACCTTCACATCTCTCATCTTGTTGTGAAGGAGGTCTCTTTATCAGTGTGCAGCATACGCAGAGAAACTGATTGGTTAAGAAGTCGCCAGCGAGAGGCGGCAAAACTTCTCATTAACCTTGAGGAAAGCGAAAGGAAACTCTGATTTAGGCTGATTAAGAATCATGTTGCCACCTTCGCAGCTGCTCCTTGACAGCTCCCTTACGTGCGCCCAGGACCAATGGGAACGAGTGTGGATATTTGAATGGAATGGAAGCTGGGCATAGAAACTACCGGAATGAGGGGATGCCATCTCAACAGAATGCCAGTGTTGTTGCCAAAAGTGTCCATATTGCTTTGTCTAAATGTGTCCACAGACCATCCCCATCCATTAGACTTATTGGGAGGGATACAGAAGTTTGTAATTCCATATTTGGCATGGGAGTCAGACAAACAGTCAGGCTACCATTTTTCAGCCGAAGATGAAAGGCTCGCCTGCATTTCGAAATGGGCACCGGCGAAAGTAATTGGAGTGCATTCTCAAACGAATGGCATTGGCGTGATTAAGTTTTGACATTATTAACTATGACAGGTATGATTTATGCTTGGATTAAACCAACATAATGGAATCGCATTGTGGTGACTGGGACCCGGGCGAGTGGTTGGGAGCGGCATACATCACACCACAGACACTGGACTGAGACAACAATAAGACCACTTAGAGCTCTCTCATTAGTCAGCTGGATACACCGCTCACTTCTAATTAACGTCCTTATTCCCACTGCCTTTTTCTGCCGGTCTATGCGAGGTGGAATCTCACTGGCTGTAGGGTTCTTAAAGGTGTGGCCTCTTTTAGCTAGTTGAAAGTGTAGAGGTTTGAATGGCCTGAAATAGAGAGGTTGTTGACTTGCAATGTGGCGTTAAGATGGCTTAAGTAAAGAATGTATGGAAACATCCACCTTTCCTCTCCACAGGGTTTTCATACACCCTCTCGCACACGCTTAAACTCTACAGCTCCTCACACACACACACACACACACACACACACACACACACACACACACACACACACACACACACACACACACACTCGCTGGTGACAGTTGTGAACACTGAATCTCAGGAGCATCTGGTGCGATCGGTAATGACAGTTACTCACAGTCCTGCATTCCTCCATTAGGAAACCAGAAATGGCTTGAGCCCCCTCAGATTTAAAAACCATTAGCTAGTGTCGCTTCTGTATATAAACACAAAGAAGAAGCGACTCCTTGAGTTGTACCAATGTTTCTCGGACACAGTTTTACCCTAATCGATCACAAGATGACTCAAACCTGTACACGCCTACCGGGATGCCATAGTTAGTGATGTTTTTCACACCAGTGAAAACCATTGACATGTTTTAAGATTAAATTAGAATAGATTCAACTTTATTGTCATTACACAGGTACAAGTAGAGGGTAACAAAATACAGTTAGCATCCAACCAGAAGTGCAAAGCAGTTATTACAACAGAATATAATTGTAATTGTATATTCAGAATATACACAGTATGTACAGTATAATCAGAATATACAGGGTTTTGTCCTTAGACACTGTTAAGGGCAAATAGATTCATTGGAATGGTGAATGTATGGTTCAATGCAATGGTAATGTATTTTGTTCTTGATGCCCCAAGCAGAGCGACACTAATTTAAACTGTACATGTGTCAGGCAGGTTAATTGTCACGTTTCTCTACGGCAAAGTTGCTGATTTCACAGCAATTGTTCTTCACTGTCGGTTTATCATAAGTTGAAAGGAACAATGCTCTAAATAGATACATTGTTCCTTGTTAGCTTTCACCTATGAATGATTTTAATACTGGATAATATATGCAAAGATTGTATTAACAAGATAGTTGTTAAGAGGTGTAGTCTGTCTAACTGGTTTTGTCTCATTTGACACATTGCTGTGGAAGTTAATGTTATTGTACACTGTAGCCTGCAGTGTCTAAATAAATCATTTGATCTCTCTGGACAAAATGCTGAATCTTTCTATCGTGGTTCATCTCCCTTGTATATTCATTTTGCCATGAAACGGTGCAATGGGTGACTTGATATTTATTCTTTGACTAAGTCTCTGTTGAAGCCTAGGGGTGCGTTCCAAATCTGTTTAGTTTAATTTCCTCAACACATGGCTTGTGTGGAGCACAACCTCAGGGGCTTCTGAACAGTCTGGCCAGTCTTATTAAAACCTGCGGGGACACGTGTTATTGTGGGATTATTATTACAAGAACAACAAAAGAACAGCAGTGTTCATTAGGTTGCTGTGAATACGCCCCCAATGTTGTGAACACGCCCAAATGTTGTGAATGCACTCCGATGTTGTGAACTCACCCAAATATAATTTCTGTGTCGGTTATTTGGGAGAAAATTGCCACCTGCTTCTACTAAACCTATTGTTTACCTGTAAATTATGCAAAGTAAACGATATATCTTATTAGACAGTTATTTGGCCATTTGTAAAGCCCTTTGTGACATTGCTTCTTCTAAAAAGGGCTATACAAATTTGATGGGATCTTATTGTATTGTATTCCCCCAGCAGGGAACGTTCCCTTTGACACACACTCATTCCCTCACTCTCTCTCTCACACACACACAGAAAATCACAGAGATGCTAAAGCACAAAGACAGACACACACTGACAGACTCACAAACATGCCCTTGCACACACACGGTGGCATTTAAGTGTGCCTTAAGGACATTCTCTAATAATCTCTACACCTCCCTTCTCTCTAACTCTCTCTCTCGCTCTCTCTCTTTTCTCTTCTTTTCCTTCCCTTTCTGTCTTCAACCCATCTCTCTACCAGCCATCTCTTCAACCTTTGAGTTCCCAGAGGACATTCTTTCCAAGAGTCTATCTTTCCCTTCATCTCCTCTTTCCATGTCCCCTCTCTGTCCTTCACCTCTGTCTTCACCTCTGTTTCTCTGTCAGTCGTGTTCTGTGTCATGGTCAAGGCTCTCTGGAGGTCCTTTCTTTGTCCTTTTAGAACAGAACCAACGTAGAACTGAGACGGTATAGACCAGTGGTTCTTAACCCTTGGTTCGATCAAAACCCAGGGGTTCGGCAGAGGTCAACACACATATCCGATTCATGTGATTCGTGATGACACGACCAATTAAGAAGGGTTCGGTGAATGCGCATATGAAACTGGTGGGGTTTAGTACTTCCCACAGGGTTAAGAACCACTGGGATAGACCATGCAATACATAGTTGGTCAGATTTCTCTGGCATAGACAAACCGTGTTACTAATCTGGAAAGCACTATCAGTACAACAAAGTCTTACAGATGGGAAATGATTCATATGTCTTAGCTGGGATTATTCTACATGTGGTAGAGAAGGCTTCCTGCATTATGCAGTCCATCACATGGAACCATATGTCCCACAGGATCGTGGTTCCACCTTCCTTTATTAGCATCCTCTTAGTGTGCCTCAGAGGTGGACAACTGCTGTCCTTTAACTGCCCCTGCCAGTCACCCTCCCCCTCCCGCCTCGGCGACCATTCCAAGCAGACGAAGCGCATTTTAGACAGTGTCATTCTGTCATATACTTTCCACCTGTCACTTGGGCCTGCCTGTCTGTCCCAGCTGTCTTGATGGCTGTCTCAGAAAGGACATTTGGGTCAAACGGAGCCCATCATAAAGGTCGGACTCTGCCGGATCCAAAGGGAAGGATGTGATTAAAGCTATTATTAGACATCACACGTACTGTAGGTGGATAGGTGGATAAACAGCAGGCTGCGGGAGAGGAGCGGATGGACTGGCTGGCGAAAGTGAAGTGTAATGTTGCTAGCACGTCAGCAGTCACACCAATAGCATTTCACAGTGTTTTATGAATATTGCAGCTTGTATTTGGGGTATGGGAATGTAGATACTGTAGGGCAGTGGTCCCCAACCCTGGTCCGCAGGGCCCACTGTCCTGCATGTGTCAAATGTTTCCCTTCTCTGAAGAATCCTGGTAACACACATGCATTAGAGTCAGGTGTGTCGGAAGGGGGAAACATCTAAAACATGCAAAAGGGTGGTGGAGGGGATTATGGATCTCTGATGCTGGCCTTTTGAAGTCCCTTCTAATGGTCACAGGCCAGCTTCAGAGGTTAAACGAGCCCGACAGAATCGTGATGGAAACTGGTTACCAGGCTGTCTTGGTGGGAACATTCGGAGGCAGATTGACACATCACAGGACCCTGTTCCAGATGTTTCTGTCAGTTACACTTGGACAACTTAGGCTGTTTATCTGGTCTGCCATCTTCATACCTTCCCAGAACTCCATCTATATACTGCATCCTTCATTCAGGATTGTCTGTCTGTCAGACACACACACAAACCAAACACAAACCCCTCCTGTGACACTCACGCCAGATAACAAGAACAGAAAGAGGGCGACAGAGGGGTTACCTTGGAGGTAGAGGACCAGAGGGGGGTTGATGGGGGTGTGATTTGTTGTTTGTGTGTGTGTGTTGTGAGGGAGGGGTGCTGTCAGTCACAGTTCTCAGGAGTCATTCGATCAATGACAACCTTGACAATAAAAGTCAACTCGTCTTTGTCAGCAGTCAGACCTTCCAGTGGTGGTTGTAGCTAGGTAGCTATACACAGACCAAGACTGACAGGCTAACCCTGTTAGCTGAGGGCCTGGAGGATATGGTTGAACACCTTGGACGTAATTACATTCTCTGGTAAACATGATTATTTTTTGATTGATTTGTTTTTGGTTTAGTGAAACGGTTCAAAGATTTTGTCGAGTCAAGAATCCGGGTTTGACTTTCTATCCAGTGGGACTTTACATGCAGTTATTTATATATATATATATATATATTATGGCATGCCATTCAGGAAATTAAACCTTACCTCATATATATACAGAAACCTTGAATATATATACAGAAACTTTGAATATATATACAGAAACCTTGAATATATATAAAGAAACCTTGAATATATATAAAGTATGGCATGCCGTTCAGGAAATTAAACCTTTGAATATATATATACAGAAACCTTGAATATATATACAGAAACCTTGAATATATTAAATGAAACTTGACTGACGTCAGACTTCGCAGCAGTGCCTGCGGCCATCTTGTGTGCAACAGTGTGTAAAAGAGACAATGAGTCAGGCTGCCCGCAATCTAGTTGCAGCAATTTTAAATAATGAGCAAATATAAATACACTGGCAAATGCCTGTCAAAATCCTCCCAGTACAGCTGCCCAATACCCTGCCCGTTCTTCTGACAAAGAAGTTTGCTCAATTTTTTACCGTGGCAGACCAAGCAGACCAAGCTGCCCAGGCAGCTTCTTTCTGTGCCCTTTCATTCATTATTTGTATCTAAGATGTATTCGTTCTGTTTATTTTTTGTTGCTATGAATGAAATACATTTTTACATTTTTTTAAATGTTATTCAAGGTTTCTGTATATATATATTCAAGGTTTCTTTATATATATTCAAGGTTTCTGTATATATGTACAAGGTTTCTTTATATATATTCAAGGTTTCTTTATATATATATTCAATGTTTCTTTATATATATATTCAAGGTTTCTGTATATATTCAAGGTTTCTGTATATATATTCAAGGTTTCTGTATATATATATTCAAAAGGTTTAATTTCCTGAACGGCATGCTATATGTATATGTAAAAAAAATCCTATTTCAAGAGAAGACGATTACTTTGTTATCTGATTTCTTTCCCATAATAGAATGGCGTCAGGGGGAGGGCACTGAGTTTTCACAGCTCCTTCCCAAAGTATCTTTTTATCTCTCCCTCTCTTTCTCCCCCTTCTCGCTTCTCTCGACACGTGCCACTCAAGAAAAACAATCTATCTCTCTCTCTCTCTCTCTCTCTCTCTCTCTCTATATATATATATATATATATATATATATATATATATATATATATATATATATATATATATATAGAGAGGGATATATATAGATTATATATATCTATATATATATATAGAGAGAGAGATTTTTTTTCTTGAGTTGAACAAAGTAATCGTCTTCTCTTAAAATAGGATTTTTTTTTACGTGGCAACATGAGATAGGTAGTCAGGTGGCTGAGCGGTAATTAGATTAGAATAGATTAGATATACTTTATTAATCCCTTTATTAAACGGGGGAATTCACTTGCCACAGCAGCAGAACAAAAGTAGAAAAGACAAAACAAAAACAGATAATAAACAGAATACAAAATACAATAAAAATATATACAGATAAATGACATGGCATGAGCAGAGACTACATGATCAGGTGGTGCAGGTGTTATAGAGTGACAGCAGCCGGGATGAATGACCTGCGGAACCTCTCCGTCCTACACCGTGGGTGTAACAGTCTGCTGCTGAAGGAGCTGCTCAGGGACCCCACAGTGTTGTGTAGGGGGTGAGAGGTGTTGTCCATGATGGACGTCAGCTTTACTAACATCCTCCTCTCACCCACTTCCTCTATGGAGTCCAGAGGACAGTCCAGGACAGAGCTCGCCCTTCTAATAAGTCTGTTGAGCCTGCTCCTGTCTCTGTCTGTGTTGCCCCCTCTCCAGCAGACCACAGCATAAAAGATGGCCGAGGCCACCACAGAGTCATAGAAGGTCCTGAGGAGAGCACTGCACACTCAGTCCTCCTCAGCAGGTGGAGACGACTCTGGCCCTTCTTGTAAAGTGCGTGGGTGTTATCAGTCCAGTCCAGTTTATTGGTACCGGGACCACACAGGAGGTCTTCCACAGGGCTGGTACTTTCTCCAGGCTCAAGCTCAGGTTGAACAAGCGCCTGACCACACCACAGAGCTGGAGAGCACAGTCTTGGGTTGATGCCGTCCGGGCCCAGGGGCCTTCCTTGCCTTGATCTTCTTTAGTTGGCTCCTCACCTGATCATCTGTTATGGAGAGGGGGGTGTGGGGGTGTGGGTGTGGGGGTGGTGAGTGGGGAGAGCCTCAGGGGGGGTGGTGACCTGGTGAAAAGGGGAGGAGTAGGCTGGTGGGGGTGGGGGTGTGGGGAAGGAGGGAGTCAGGTTAGCAATCGGAAGGTTCCAGGCTCGAATTCCAACATGACATTGTGTCCTTGGGCAAGGCACTTCACCCTACTTGCCTCAGGGGAAATGTCCATCCACTTACTGTAAGTCGCTCTGGATAAGAGCGTCTGCTAAATGACTAAATGTAATGTATAGAGCAGAGGAAATAGGACCCGATTAAAATGTGTAATTGTTTATTGACTGTTCAAATTAAACATCTCATTAGTCTTGCAATGACCCTAAATGGGTGCACTTGTCACAGTATGGTAAACAACATGGAGCATCTTCCTTTTTCTCAGTTACCATGGTGACGTGTACGTGTGTGCATATGTCTCCACCTCAAAGTGGGAAAGTGTATTTGGCTCCGTTGGTGTGTTTGTCCACATTGCTGTGACAATGTTAGTCTCTTGATCGATACACACGTTCCTTGTGCTGTTCCGAAGCACCCTCTTCCTGGAAAATAAGTACGATCACATGTCAAGTACGATCACATGTCTTAAGCCCCGCGCCGATAACCGAGATGTTTTAGTGACAGGAAGGAGGCTCCCGCTGTGCTCTCTAATGAGGCTGAAGCAAACAGGACTTGTGTTAGTATCTCTGAGAGGAATTAGGAAGCCAGGGGCTCTAATCCAAACCAAGGACCAAGATAACAACAAAACACACACTGTCAAAAATCGAAATGAATCTTTACTGTGAAACAAACAAATTGCATGCATCTGATATTGTTTTCGTTTCCTTGTTGCACGTGTTTGTGAAGTTTCATCGGTTTAGAAAAGCGAGTTCTGTTTTAAAGGGTAGCAGGGTTTCCATTCAGGATATCCACTGGTGTGGACTGGCACTGATGTTGTCCAGTCGTACATCATCGCTATGATTGATCCTGTATAGTCTGCCCGTCATTGATACAATCCTCCCAGTCATCACTAGTCTGGGTCAGTGTCTGGCCAGCTTGGGTTCCAGTACTCTGATAGCCTGGCGGGATTAACTTCTGGCCCAGAGATTTGACCTACGTAGGCAAACCCTAACCCTCACGTCCCTGACCTCAGAACCTGTAAAAAAATATATAAATAAATAGCCAAACTGTGAGTTACAGGTGTAAATTTGGCTCAGAGGTTAAGTGGTTAGAAGCCTTCTTGTTAAGCACCCGTGTTTAGATGCAGTTTAGACGGAATCCCCGAGTCAGTGTAATGGTACAATTTTTGGATAAAGACTGATTAATTGCATAAGACCACTCATGCAGTGAGCAAACAGCCGTTAATCATGTCTGCTTCTGGACAGGGGTCTCTGACATATCCTATCCTAAGAAAGGGAGTGTGTAGTTACATTTACATTCAGTCATTTAGCAGACACTCTTATCCAGAGTGACTTACAGCAAGTACAGGGACATTCCCCCTGAGGCAAGTAGGGTGAAGTGCCATGCCCAAGGACACAACATCATGTCGGTGCAGCTGGGGCCCGACACCCTAACCAACTGTGGCACATGACTCCCTTGTAGTGTAGTGTTGGGATTTGACGCATACTTGTGCTGAACCCATACTATGTCAGTGAGTCCACAGAACCAGCACGGAAATACAAAGAGTTTAGAGCTGAATCCTTGTTAGCCTGTCATACCAACACAGTACCGTCGCTCCCACCACATCCTGTGGTCTTCTAATGGCCGGAACTTTGAAAGAGCGTGCAACAGTTTGTCTCAACCCTATTCCAACACGGATATTAATGGGGAATAAAAGGAGATAGACTAGATTAGAGACTAGCTATGCACCTCTGTAATCTATCTAGCTCTCTGCAGTGCACCAACAAACCAAAAAAACACATACGCCCAGCTAGCCAGGCCAGAGGCCTGCCAAGAAGCATGGCAAGTCTAGATTTGCGGTGGCATCGGGTTCATTTGAAGCCTCCATAATTACGTATAAAAGGAGCACCGTGAATATTCAAGGAAAGTCCTTCATTCACCTGCTCAGGCAAGGGGCTACCGTCCAGCCTGCCATGAATTGGTTTTTCCTCTCGCTTCTCTGTTGCTGAGTAGTTTGCCGCTACAGCCTGAAGGGTGTTTGTATTCCTGCCTTTGAAGTTGACCTCTAAATGTTCCAGAACAATATCATGTTCATTTCCAAAATTAATAAATGAGCTGCCTCGTTAGCTTTTAGGGATTTTCATGAAAAACACCAACCCTTCAGCCAGTGAGCTTTTCAATGTATATTTTTTTTTTTTGCTGTCATCATGCTACATCCATATTTCAGTTTTACCATGCAGATATGCCGTTATGTAAAGTGAAAGGTTTTGTTGGAACAATGCAGGCTCCTTATCAAAGACACTCATCCTCTTGGAGCCAGCTAACATCACCATGTTTGGCTCTTCTAGAACAGAGAAGAAGCGATTTGGTTAGATAAGTCAGAGCAAATATTTACAGACAGAATGGAGTAACTGGAGAGAATGGGAGCGGAAGAGAGATAGAGAGGGAGGGTCAGATAGTGAGAGGCAGGATCAGAAAATGTGGGAGAGAATGCGAGTGAGGGGGGTTCCATGAATGAACTGAATAAAAATGGAATAACTGTATTTAAATTTGATCCACCTCCGAGCGACCGTATGTACAGCAGGTGCCTGTCCACACACACAAACACGCATGCACCTGTGTCGTCAACACTACATCATCTCCACTGCCTTGTAGTAGAGAAATGTTAGGAGCTTTGAAGTGAACTATAGAGCAGGGGTGGGGGGGGAGGGTTTTGATGGATGCATGGCCTCACAGGAAGCCATGACTCTGCACGTCAGCCTGCATCACCTGTCAGGGTGGCTGGGAACGCTGGTTGCCAGGGTAAAGCACTTAAGGGAGGAGAAGAGAGAGGAGTGGAACACATCAAAGCTCAAAGGGAAATTCTCCCTCCGCTCCGGGGGAAGTTCGTGTGAGCCAAGGCTCCTCCTAAAATCAGCATGCAAAGGAGCTATGTTGGATCTTTTTAAACCCAAGTTGTTGAGTGCGATTCTGATGTGCGGTCTGGACGCACACCCCCTCACTGCTTCTGACGTATTGCGATCTTGTGACAAGTAGGTTAGGACGAGTTAGTTAAGTGCACTGAATGCTTCTGTGTGTGTTTGGTGTGCGTACGTGTGCATGCTCGTGTGTTTGTGTGTTTATGGAAGGGTGTTATAGTGTGTTTACGACTGTGTGTCACCTAAGAGCTGATCTACTAGGCCTTCATGCGGTACTGGAACCTGAAACCTTATGCCAGCAGTCTAAACACACACACACTCGCTGTACACAGACAGAGAATTTGACAACACTTATTTTATGCCGCAACATCCCCAGTTATAGAATGTGAAAGCCATGCTACTCCAACAGACTTAGCACCTCTCAGTAAATATAGAAACATACATAAATGTAATTCAGATAACCACTTGGCAGGTTTAAGATTTGTTCCTTGGCAATATTAAACATCATATTCTGAGTGTTATTTAATTAATGAATGCAGGTCGTCTTATGTCATTCGTATTCCTGCAACGGGATACGGATGATATGCGATCCCTTTTAGAGTTGTAACCGCAACACCTTCAAAGGGAAGATGCAGAACTATTCCTTCCAGAGGCTGTGCTCACCCTGCACGGCATAACTACTGCAACAGAATATATATATTATATATATATAAAATTGGAGGCGGTGGGGATGCCCCTGCATTTTCCCCTTTCCTGTAGACCTCCCCAGACTGTAGTAATTGCGGTCATAATTTACAGTGCGAGTGGTTCTAGGATCGTGGCTTTGCGATTGAAGGCAAGCGCTCGTTAGCGTTAGCCCGGGAGATCGACCGACTTTCCCAGCTGAATAACTGGGTCAGTTTGAGATGTCTCCTCAGCTTATCTGTGGATGCTCACTGTTCACTACTCACTTTTTAGCAACCTACCACTGTTTCCCCTGCTCCTTTCCCTTCACGTCCTCCTCTACTGTATCATCACCTACATTTTTGTTTCTCTTCCTCTTAACATGTCTCCCTCCCTGTCTTTGGTTTTTCATCTCTCTCTCCACCCCTAGTTTTGTTCTTTCTGTCATTCTTTCTCTTGTTTTTCTTGTATTCTCTCCCCCTTTCGTCTTTCTTTTCCTCCAGCATTTGTCCTCTAATCTTCCTTCTCTTTCTCTCTCTTTCCTTCTCCCCACCCCCCCGAAGCCTTCTTCTTTTCGCTCTTTCTGTGTCTCTCTCGCCCCGCTCTCTGCCCCAACTGGCGAGAGGGATGTAGATTAGCCTTCAGGAAATGTCAACGTGTGCACGCACGCGTGTCTTGCTTACTTATGTATTTGCAGGGTGTGTGCTTTCCGGAACACTTGGGTTGGCTTCTTTGTAGCAGGCTGGGGTCCTACCTTCGTTTTCCATTTGTTTAGAAACTGTTTCCGTCGGTCTCCCTAATTGAAGGCGTTGTTTCTTGTCTATGCGAAGATAGCTTTGTAAAAATGTGGCCTTAATGTGATTAGTGTCTGCTATACCTACTGTCATCGAAAAGGTTTCAGAGGTAGTCATCAGGACACTTTTTTCAAAATCTGTGTGTTTTGATAACCATCCTGCAGTCTTTCTCAATCCTGAGAAAATTGTCTTCCGGATGGGAGTCAAAATGTCTTGATTTTGGAAACAGTGTTTAGATGACAACCTTTCCTACAATGGAACACTCCTGGACGAATGAGGGTCCACACCGACCTTTCATGTGTCCCCACAGAACTCCCAAGCTAACTGTGCCCTCTTGTGGGGGGAAACGCAAACCCTACCTTCTGTGGATGGAGTAACGGCTTCTTCCGATGATAGATGATTCAGACGAGAGCCCACGATCATCCAGTTACCGATCAACATCTTTTCAGAAGATGAGGACATCCTACGTTCACAGAGGCTGATGTTATCCAAGTACCATGGATTGAATTCACCTCTCCACCCTTTTGTCTTGAGTTCACTGAAGCCAGAAGCTTGAGGGCTCCTGGTTTTCTATGCTAGTCTATCTCCCTTAGCCTCTTACTTCCTGCAACCCCCCCCCCCCCCCCCCCCCCCCATCATCCACAAATACCAACCATTAAAAATGCATGGAGGTATTTTCTCATTAGCTAAACTACAATGCAGCAGATCAATCCAAATGAGTTGAGCATGAACACAATAAGGCCTGTGTCATTCATAATGAATAGTTCGAGCAGGCTTCGGAGAGGATGATCATTGTCTTGGAAGGCTGAATAAGATGAAGACTTGCAAGGGGAAAGTATTGTGTTTCCTTTCCCTAGCTGAGATGAAGTCTCACTAGAAGGGTCAGGAAGAATCTGTTCGGCAGCTGTGCCAGGTGAAACATTATATAAATAAAGTTTGATTGAGATTTTTCTGCCAAGGCTGGTTATGGTTATGAACATAAATAATAAAAAATAAATATTCATTTAGCAGACGCTTGTATCCAAAGCAACTTACAGCAAATACAGTGGAAGTGGAAGTGCCTTGCCCAAGTACACAACATCACATAACCACAGCCGGTAATTAAACTCACAACCTTCTGAATATCAGGCCAACACCTTTACCTGCTGAGTCATCATAGAGATCATGGGGGGGGGTTATATTAAAGTTTTTTTTTTGTACGGGGCAAAGTGTTAATCAAGTTTTTTTTGGGATTGAAAGTATTAAAGGGGTTGAAATTACCCCCCCCCCCCCCCCCCCCCCCAGCATTCTTAACAGGGTTCAAATCCAGTATGGTTTCCTGGAAAAAAACTTAGAAGAACACATGTTTAGGTAACATACTGAATAACAATCACATATTTTCAACGTAATGATAAATGATAATAAATCTTACAAATGTCCTCAAAAATATCTCCCGCAATTCTTGAAATAACTTGAATCACAATTAAAGTTCATTCTTCTTTTAATATTTCACCCACTGTGGGTGAACCTGATTGAAAGGCAAACCCTGTAATTCAACTTGAGTCCGCACAACTGACTCGGACCTTAAACAGCAAGTCCTGAACACTCGATCTCTATCCTGACGCAACAACCTCTCGAATACACAATCACTCCTCACCCAGACCAGCTTGGTTTACAAATGTGTGTATTTTCTTTCCGTTTTCTATGTATGGTTCTCGACTTTACTTACACTGTATGCATTCACAAGCACATATTAACTGACAGGAAGACCAGCATACATTATTTAGTCAGCTCTTTTTCAAAATGTTGTGTGTAAGGCCCAGGGACAGGTAGATTACAGGTAATGTGCTTGGCCCACAAACATGGCCACAGAGCTAAATCTTGGTTTACTTGGCCAACCTCAGACAACCTATCCCTATATGGTTACAGCCTTCCTGTTTTCTACAGGAGCAGCGGTGGCCTATTTTTTTCTCCTGTTAATGTGCTTTTATGAAACTTATGGTTGTTTTCTCTCTCTCTCCTCAGGTTGTGCTAGTATTTGCGCTCAGCATCGGGGCCCTTGGAATATACTTTATAGACTCTTCTGAGTAAGTATCGCAACCGTTGCCTTTACACACGTTCACGCACGCACTCACGCACACTTCGGATGATGTTGTCAATGGAGACCTGTTTGTTTCTATGGTAACCAAGCCCAGTGAGTTATCAGTGCACTGCGTGATGGGGGCTTCCCCCCCCCCCCCCCCTCCCCTGGGGCGTTTGGCTCTCACCCAGCTGTAGCATTGCAGTCCCAGCCACGCCTACAGACCTAAACCCACTACGCTCAGAGGGCACACTACAGGAGCTCTTCCAATGGAAAACAAGTGTGTGCACGTTTACTTGAAAATGGTAGCAGTGGTAGTAGACCCGTAGTCACAGGCAGATTGTTCGACACACCTTTGGTTGTTTTGTCATTGTTGGAGTGGGTGACTTGTGGTGTGGATGTGACAGGTTTTATGTTACTTTACTTCATTTGATTTTTTTTACAAACATGGCAATCTAATTGTTCCTATTACTACCTCTCTGACCTGCTTCTTTGCTTCCCCTTTCCCCTCTCTGCCAAACTGACATGGCGTATTTCTGAGAAAAGTTAGTGTGGTAGAGTGGCAGGTCTCTCTAACATGAGCGTTTGTAAATCCCTTAGTGTGGGTCAGAGGTAGTTGGGGTGAGGTCAGCAGTACTGACCCCTCCACTGTGGCATGTTAGCGACCTTGACTTGATTGACAGCTATGTCTTGACGCCTGGGATGACACCTGCAAGGCGACACAGCAGTGATTGAGAGGGCATGGAGCCAATCAATAAGCAGAGAGGGCAGATCAATTGGACTGTCGTATCGTAGCACTGACAGTGGTGTTTAGCATCCTTTTACGCTGTCATGATTGGTGTTAAACACGACGGGCAGGTCACTGGTTTGCCATGAACATTCCTCCCACCATCCTTTCGATGTGATGCTCATGGAGGGTGGACTGCCGTGGGCCATTCGCTCGACAGTAGGTGTTGTACCATTCATGGGTTCAGACCTCCTGAGAACCAGAGGCCCCCCTTCCAGCCTACCCCCACTCTGCCCGAACATGCCTTCCAGAACCAGTTCACTTCCACATGAAGAGCTTCTCGCAACCCCACAGCAGGGAGCCAATCAAGTTACAGCTGTACTTCCGCCACAACAGCCGGTGCCTCTCCCGCCCTCTCCTACTTCTCCTAACACCTTCACCGAAGTGTGCGTTCAAACAACACACACATACCCCCGCTCTCATCCCCCCTCCTCTCGTTTGAACGGCATGAAGGCTCTTCAAATAACCTTTCCCGCTGTATGTGCGGGGGGGGAAATGTTAACGATCGAGGACATCGATCAGAACTGATCTTGGGGGGGGGGGGTTTAGGGGGGGTTTAGGGGGGGTCACCAGTTAATGGCCAGCCATTACCGCAGATGATGTGGAGGCCTTTACCGACGTCCTCACGTATTCGCTCTCTCTTTAGCGCTTTGCTCTATGTCGTGTTTGAGCTCAGGGCTGCAGTTTGCTCACGGAATTACGAACGTGAGCCTCAGACGTGTGGACGGCTGGAAAACAGCCTCAAGGCCGGCCAGGGAAAAGCCGTCAAAGGCATCCAAACCGGGGTGTTAGCCTCCCGGTTAGCTGTGCGCTCCCTCAGGTAATGCAAAGGGTGGCAAGCGGTCAAAAAGAACGTGCCTGCTTCTATGCGATTGCGATTAAGCGGGGGAGCCGGGCTAGCGGGTGGGAGAGAGGGTCTGCCCAGGAGGCTGCAGATCTTCCAAGATGGGCTTTTGTATATGCATCAGTAGAGAAGACTAAAACCCAGGGGAAGGTCTAAACACAGACACACAAAGATCAGAGGTTTGAGCAGAAAAAAAAGAAAGAAAAAAAAACCTCTTCCTCAGTGATGACCAACCAGCAGCCTTCCTCCATCTGTTCTGTCCTAGTTCACACCAGGTGGGTTGTTTCTTTTCCCGAGGCGTGTGTTTCGTTTCCTCCGCTAGAGGAACAGAAACACACAGCCTGCGCTGTTCTTCTCTGTTGACTCACGGAATTCCCAGTCGCTTCCCTTCCCTCACTTGTTAACTTAGGCTCGAAGGAATAGTCCCGTAGTAGGATGTAGGACAGGGGTGGGCGATCCTGGTCGAGGGCTACTGTCCTGCAAGTGTTAGATATGTCCCTGCTCCAGCACACTTGATTTTAATGAATGTGTTTTCATCAAGCTCTGTGGAAGGCTGATAATGATTCATCAGGATTGCCCAACCCCCGATGTAGGAAGTGTAAAAGATGCTGAGAGAAGTACCGAAAGAACCGGTTTTACCAGAACCATCCAGCAGGTCACACAGAAAAGGTGACAATCCCCATTTTATGTCTTTTAATTTTGTTTTATTCTGCGATCCAAAAGGGGTTGCAAAGCTGATGCTGTTTTTGGGTTTTATTTTTATTGGGAGCGTGCCGTGTGTCCCCCCCCCCCCGTCCAAATCCTGCTCTGTTTTAATACGTCCTGACCTCCCTCATTCATCCCTCTCTTTTCTGCAGCTTTAAAACAAATGAAGATGGACCGTATGTAGGACAGCAACTGAGCAGACCCCTTTTTTTAAGGGATGTCCTTGTTCCTGCTCTACTTCTCGTTTTCACGGGCTCCTGAGTGTGCGCACACACACACACTGACACACGCATACACACACCCCACTTGCAGACTTTGGCCGTATTCCGTGGCAAGCGCAACCGCACATGGTGCATTCACCAGCTACGGGGGACGTGTAGCGAACGCCACATGACCGCTACACGTTGCCGTTTGATAGATGGACAAGGTGTGTGTTTATGCGAAACACCCCATAGCACACTTGCAGATGCACACACACATACACCCACACAGAAAACACAGCGCACATGCAGAGCCGCACAGATACTAGCGTTACGGAGGCGGAGATGGGTGTCTGACTGACCGGGGCTGGAGCAGTGCGGCGGCTGGCTCTGGCAGCGTCATTAGAGGCTTTCGAGCGATCAATGACAGCAGTGAAAAAGAAACAGTGCTAATGACTTATTAATGGGGTAAGGTGAGAAATATGGCCGACTTGGGAGGCTGGCGTGGCAGACCTTGTGGTGGTGAAGGATAGGCTATATAAAGAGCCATCTCAGTGTGCATCCACCCGCTTGTGTGTGTGTGTGTGTGTGTGTGTGCATGGCATCTATAGTGCCAGGGTGTAAAGGCAGACTCCCAAAAATGACACCCCTGCTAATGGACCCATCCTGTCTATTAAAATGACCGTTAATAGTTCCACTATAAGCCTTCCCTGATATTCTGCAAGTTCCACCAGTAGAAAGCATCTGATTGGATTCCCTGGGCAGGTTGAAAAAGAACCCCCATTCCACTGTTACACCTATTTCTGACAGGGAGGAACCTGATCATGGGGTCTTGTGATGGCGTCTTCCCCTGCTCCCCCTTGCCCCAGCTTTAATTGCTATTAATACCCGGCCCTTGTCTGAAAGAAGGCTGGGTTTGAAGCGGACCCTGACACGGTTCTTCTCCTTGACTAGCATGTTGTTTGTTAGCCTGGTTAACCACCAAGCTAATCAGGCTGTGATTAACGTGCACGGCTGCGGGCTACCCCGACAGCTTCTAATGAGTGTATGGAACATGGAAAGTGCGGGATCCGAAGTTAACCAATTTGTGCGGAATTAGTAGGACTGTCTACAGTAGGTCATCGCCCTGACTACTTGAAATAATAACCTTTTTGTTATTTAATTTAATGGAGTGTTTTGACGATTTCTCATGTTGAATCCCCGACCCTGTGAATGAGTCTTGAGTGTCATTGGTTTGAAGCACAGAAGTTTTTTTTTTCACAGAACCCGTCAGTTGTTGTCGTGTAGGCTGGGCTGATTTTCTGTAGGGCAGGACTCCCCCCCCCCCCCCCCCCCCACACACACACACACACACACCTTGAATTCCCCTCCAGTTCCGTGAAGCAGCTAGTGTCATTACTCCCTCAATTATTCACACTGGTGAAGTGGCTGTGCAACGCTCAAAAACCTACCCCCCCAAATCCCCTCCAGACAGAAAACATTGGTTCCTTATCGAGAAGTGTGGAGAATTAGGCCTGACTCCTGTTCAGAGTTAATTTAAATGTAGGTTCCACGTTGCCAGAACAAAGTACAGAGCATACAGAGCTGCATTTTTACGAAGGCAGACTCGATTTGGTTGAAGACTTTCATCAACTTTTCTGATAAGAAAGACCCACTTACATTTAAAAAAAAAAATCTTGCTCACACCGGCACATGGGCCCGGATCTTTATCTCCTTAACTGGTTTTGTGTTCAAAGGGAAATAATGCAGTGCATGTAGTTGCGCCTCGAGGCGTCTTTCTGCTGAATAGGTTTTGCATTTTGCTCCATAATCAATACTACCACCACACCATTTAGGATGGTGGACCAAGATTTTGTTCATCCGGTAATACTGAATATATTCTAAAAGTGCTAGGACAACATAAAACAGCTGCAAATACATGTCCAAAAGTATGGATTTCGGGACTCCACCGGACGTTCACGCCAGCATCGGAACTCGGAAATGCTGGTGGTGTTTTTAGCTGCCTGTCTTCCTCCCCTTATTGCTGTTTGCATTGTGCATATAAGGGGCGTGTGCTTGTGAAGTCTGCAGAAGCCTGTTCATTCAACCGTGCCGCCTGCCAGAGCCCAGCGAAAGGGCGGATAAGTTGGACACTTGTTCAGAGCCGTACTTAGGGGACGTAAAAATGGATGAGCTATTTTTAGGCCCATTGGGAAAGTTTTTATTTGTCTGCTGTCCTTGCCGGTGCTAAATCACTCTTATTTTAGTAATGGTGTCTTGACCTAAATCAATCACTGGTTTGCTAACCCACCACCCTCTCAGATCTCCTCCACCCTTCCTCCCCGACCCGTTACTCTCTTGGGGGAGAGGGGGTCACAGAGATCACAGACGAGTGTGTACTCCAACCAACAGTATAGTACTGACAGGATTGTCTCTCACACACGCTCTCGCCACCCTACTAGACAGGAACGGACGGTGAAGTGTTCGGTATTAGCGCCTCTGTCGGCAGTTGTTGTTCATGTGAGGATAACCTTGGTGCGTTTCCTGGAGGGAAGTCAGGTTGGTGCTCGGTTGCTTACTGCTTGCTAACCGAAGGTGTGGAGCTGTTTAAGCGCCATCATCACCTCCACTGTCCGCTTCCTGGAAGGAGAAGCTCTCCGTGACTGAGGATGCTAATGCGAGGACAGGTTTCTGGCCGGAAATAGAACACCCCCTCCCCCCTTCCTTTGCCCCACAGCTGCCCCTCAGACCGGGGTTGCGTATGCGCGTGACTTTGTGTCAACATTATTGGAAGTAGTGCACTGAAGTGCCTCGCCAACTCGAGCCCAAGATGACCAGAGTTCAAACCCGAGGCACAAGAAGCTCCGGGCAATTTCCATCTGGCCTAGAACAGGCCCTGTGTGCTATATACAGCCGGGGAAGATTGTGTCTCAAAAATGGTCTCATGCCCCGGGGACTTTTTCCTCTCTTCCCGCACTTCTCTCCATCCCTCCCTCTTCCCTTCTTCTCACTGACTACACTCTGACATCACGCTGACGGTCTCTCAAGCCTTCTTTCTTTCATTTGCTTCCCCCCCCCCCCTTTTTCTCTCTCTCTCTCCTCTTGCTCTCTCTTTCTTTCTGTCACCTTCACCTTCTGACTCACCTCTCATTGCTCTTCCTCTAGTATTTTTCTCTTTCCCTCCCTCCTGTCCCTCTCTCTCTGTCGCTGCCGAGGACAACAGTGTGCCCCAGGCCAAGCCCCGGCTTAAGGAGGCTGCTGTAGGGTAATAAGAACCTCAGTGGGCAGATCTATTTTCTGCCAGGGCACTGGCAGCATGTGGCTCATGGGTCCCATGTGATTTCAGAGTGTGAAGTGACATTGAGAGCAGGAGTCAGGCCTTCCGATCCATACTCTGTGGAGGTGAGATCTTACACATAGCTTTCAAGCACACACACTCACGTACGCACGCACACACACACTGTGTCTCTCTCTCTCTCACACAAACTCTCTCTCACTTTCTCCCTTTCTCACTCATAAACTCACACAAACTATCTCTATTCCTCTCTCTCACTCTCCTATCTCTCTCTCTTTATCTCTCTTACACACACACACACACACACACACACACACACACACACACACACACACACACACACAGATGAGTGGAACACTCCGAAAGCCATATTGCCATCTTGTTTAGTTTGAACACAGGTTCTTTTTCAACTTATCATGAAATCCATTGCCGGAGTCACGAAAGCTGACTGCTGTTGGTTTTAGGGACATAACCCTACTGTCAGCCCAGTGTCAGGCTAGTATATTCAGCTCCTCAAGGCTGTTCCACTGTTAACACTACTAGAATGTGCTACTTCCTCAGAGCTCTGCCTGTGTTGAACATTTTTCAGGTCAAGTGACAGTCTGTTCTGCAACAGAATGAGGCCAGCACAGCGCCTGAACAGTTTTCATTTTGCCAACCCGGATACATGTTATGTTCAGCGCGTGTGTGTGGTGTTTATCACAGGGTAACAACCTCAGTGGGGCTTCTGGTGACATAGTGTGTTTTTATATCTCTGATTAACAGGCTAACCCACCAAATGTGGTGAATAATGATGACATTTAATCAACAACAAGCATATGCATTAAATGTGTGCTTTGCAGAAGGCTATCATTTATTTGATTCACAAAGCTGTTTTATTTGATATAAACAGGAGGATCCATTACAGGTAAATAAGTTAGACCGGATCGACGTCAAATGCTTGGAATTGTCAGTAGCAAATTTACCACTGTCTAGAGTCTGATAAGACTTCGCTCAGTTCTTTTTTGTGGTGTTATATCAACATATCCATTTAGATTTCCCTGGGCAAGTACCAAGAAGGTTCCCCCCCCCCCCTCCCCCCCACACACACACCACTGTCCAACACAAGTCACATTGGCACCATCAGTCAAGTCCAACAGATCTAGCGTGCCCAGGACAGTCGATCAGTTTCCTACTGGATTTCCCATTTGCCAATCCATTAAATCATTCCCACAGCACCAGTCTCCATTAAGGCGCTTCATAGTACATTCATAGCAGGGGGATTACGTTCTGTAGTTGGTCTTATGGGAGCTTTAAACGGACTCCCAACATATATGTCATATCTAGCTTCTTTTTTTTTTCTCCAGTGTGTTTTTCATGGCAAATATGGGTGCATTTTCACTGTTGACTGACTTCATGAACAGCTGTCACTGTCTGCAGTCTATACATTCCAATAGGTCCCCCCTCCCCCTCACACTTATACCCTGAATATTCCTACCAGATGAGCTGTTCACTCGACCAGAACATACATTTGTCTCATCCAGAACACAACCACACAGTGGAACTGGATGCAGAATGACAAAGTGCTTTGCAGGCATTATAACATAGTTAAATGTTTCCTCTTAATGATGTATGCCGAGTCAGATTTATAGATAGATTATTATTTCATAAGGGAGCAGGTTATGCCTCCATCTTTTGTTCTTCAAGGATCCCATTTTAGCTGCTTCACTACGCTGCGGTAATTATTGAGGTTAACGTAGCTGTTCAGTGCACTAATAAAGTAATTGGAATCATTGTATTTCGCCAAAGTAAAAGGGCTGTATCTGTGTTCAGATGTGAGTTGGCTTATCGTTCATGTCAGACACTGCGTCATGAAAGCCTCGCTAGCTATGTTTCTCTGCTGTCTCTCCACAGTCCTATAGAATCCTGTCAGAATTTCTACAAAGATTTCACGCTGCAGATCGACATGGCGTTCAACGTCTTCTTCCTACTGTACTTTGGTCTGCGGGTAAGAGCATTAGCTTGCATGCACATGCACACACATGCTTGCACGCACGCACACATGCACACACACAGACACACACCCACACACACACAGACACACACTACCTACATCTGATCTTCTCATGTCGATTCTACTGTTATAATGCTGACATACTGCAATGCCAGAGCAGCACTCCATTTGTAAAACCCGACCACGGAAAATCCTCAATGAATAAATAAACTTATAAGCCGCTTAGCGCTGCCTGCCTTCCACGTGACTCCAAACACTGACAGTAATTCACAAATATGTCATATGTCAGGAAAACCATAAACACAGATTTGCTGTTCTATTTTTGTGTCTCTGTGGGCCGGTATCCCCCCCCCCCATGTTTCATAATATTTCATGTTTTGTTGTTGTTGTTGTTGCGATTGTTTTTTTTCTCTCTCCCTTTTCCCACAGTTCATTGCAGCCAATGACAAGCTGTGGTTCTGGCTGGAGGTCAATTCTGTGGTTGACTTCTTCACTGTTCCTCCGGTGTTTGTGTCAGTGTACCTAAACAGAAGCTGGCTTGGTAAGTCTCTTCCTCCCCTCTCCTCGTTCCTCTCACTCTCGCCAATTCACCCTGCCTCCCTTTTCTCAATGATACTCCTCCATCTCTCTCACCACTTCTCTTTCTCGCTCGCTTCCAACCCCCCACCCCACCCCACCCCACACCGTTCTCTCTGCCTCCCCTCTGCCCCTGCGAGTGCCTCTGAGCTGAGCTGGCCTGGCCTGGGGCAGGAATCAACTTTCGCTCATCATTGAAAAAGTGACGTTGCTCTGCTCCTCTGTTTTTAATCAGCAAACACACACACACACACACACACTGGAGTGAAAGTGACGCAGGGCTGGAGATGACTCAGGCCTTAGACCCAGAAAGGGCCAGGCCAACAGCAGAGTCAGCGGCAGGTAGGAGAGGACAAACAAGAGTGTCATGACTCAGAGCTGAGGTGGAGAGCAGCGACTGGAGAACCGTTACTATCAACCCTCAGAACTGCCATCTAATGAGGCTCTCCCCGGTAGAAGCAGCCAGGAAAACACCCTTGGCCTGGATTGTTTGCCGGCCTACTTTCACAAGTGCATTTCGGGTTGGGGGGGTGGTGGTTGGCCTAAATTGCACCACCTCTCGATGGAGAGATGCAGCCCATAATCCTTTTCCTTGAGCACTTTGCCTCGGTGTCTTGATGGCATTGTCGTCACGCACGTCGCGGTTAATTCATTACTGGCAGTCATGTGACGGCTGCGACGGAAAGGAATCTTTGGCAGGCCTGTGTTGAGGTGCCCAGGAGTGAAGGTGAGGATGTGAAGGTGAGGTGTCTTTGAATTTATGTCAAAGATGAGATGGAGACAGACTTGATGTCAAAAGCAAGGTGGGGGGGGGTGGCGTTGGACGACAAAGCGATGTCCACTGTTTTCCCCACCTCCTGGTCGAAGGACAGAATGTTTCCACCATCCAGGTTCCTTTGTTTGGCACAGGAAAGGGTCTGTCACCGGGCAATTGAGAGGGCAATCTGTCCCAACTCTAATGGAAATCTATATATAATTACAGTGTATACATGTATAAATATATATTAATATGGAAAGAGAGCCATCTGCTCTGCCTGTCACGATGCTGATGGCGTAACGCAGTGGGCAATCTGTTCCGATGGACTGTGACACATGGTGTACAGAATTATAGATGACCCCTGACACCGGGCGCAAGGAAGGAACCGTCCTATTATCGACCTGTTATCTCGGCAGTCTTCAACTCTGCTGTCGAAGGACACAGAAAATCAAGACAGCCTTGAATTTCGGTTCCTTTGTGGCAATTTCTTCCCCCCGCTTTTTCAGTGTTTCTTGCTGTTCATAATAAAGCTTTTCCCTCTTCGAGGTGTTTCCTGAAGCCGCAGTGATTCGCGGTTTCCGTCAGCTGCTAGCGGTTAGCGTTAGCAATCTCCAAGTTGCATTCGAAGCTGCTTTCGGGTCGTCTTCTTCCCTGGTCTCCCACTCATGGGTGTGAATGGTGATGATGTAAGAGACCGAAATGGTGCTTTTAGGTGGTGTCATGCTGCGGTGAATAATATTTGTGCCGTGCTCTTTCTGTAAACACTGTGTTATAGAAGAGTTGGACTGCAGCAGATAAATGGAGTGGTGTCTTTATTTTTGGACGTGTTTAAATTGGAGCTGTGGCACTGTTGCTTAGAGATGTCCTAGTTTTTTCCCCCCGCCTCCAGTCCATTGTCATGCGTTGTCTTTATTTTTAATCTTTCTGTTTTCATTATCCCTTTATTCAAACAGGGTATGCTAATAAGACGATCACAGACTCCTCACAGGAACAGCTGATTAAGTTAATACCTGGGGTGGGGGAAATGTCATGAATGGTGTGGTAGTCTGCTGATGGAACATGACTAAAACCAAATACCCGCAGCAAGTCGACGTGACACGATATGTGTTCATCAGTACGTGATGGCATGGCGTAAAACTGGAAAAAACTGGAACCCCCAAAAAGAGTGTAAACAGTTTGAAATATGGGGGAGGGTGCGATATCTCCCTGGAGAGACTTGGGTGGAGCATTTAACCCCCTCCCGCCCCCCCTTGCCCTAAGACCTTATACAGCTTTCAAATTATGAGACAAAAATGTCCATAGTGGACATGGACTGTACATATGCCTTTCTCAGTAAACAACATGAGCATGTTAGGATGTAATGACTGATTGACAACGTGAACATTGATGTTGAGAGTGAGAAGTCATGTATCTCGTAACTCTCATCAAGATTGATGAACAAGCGCAGCCTCTTACCGGGCCAGTGTTAATCGAAGGGGATGTCTTTCACTCTGCGCTTGACGTATGGCGGACGTGTTCGTGTTCCTGAAGATGGAACGCTTCCTCGTCCATCACGTCCAGGCTTGGATGGGGAATTCGAAACCATCATTAATGGATTCCCCAAGTAATCAGTCGAGACAAGCCCATCGTCACTGACTGTTACTGATACATTTCTCTCTCTCTTTCTCTCTCTCTCTCTCTCTCTCTCTCTCTCTCTCTCTCTCTCTCTCTCTCCCTCTCTCTCCCTCCCCCTCTCTCTCACATCTTTTTTTAGTTGTTTCGGTCTTTCGGAAAGAAGAAATTAGGTTGTTAGAACCCAACCCACCCCCACCCCTCGTCCCTGCACGCTAATGTATTTGCTTGTGGGTCCTCGAGGCCCACTGTCCTGAATATTTTAGACGTAGCAATTAAATGTATTTGTATAGCCCTTTTTACAAGCAATGTCACAAAAAGCTTCCCATATGCCCAAAGAACTGCCCCTTAACCAACCTAAAGCCTCAAGGAACCCTCAATTCTAATGTCATCATCATGCTCGGTGGAAGCCTCGTAAGGAATCTTCCTTAGAATCAGGTGTGTTAGAGCAGGGAAACATCTAAAACCTTCAGAACAGTGGGCCTCAGTGGCCAGGACTGGTGACCCCTGGCCTAGTCTACCTGGTAATTGAGTAGAGGGCCCCCAATTCCGCACCAGCGAAGCTCCACTTGACTTTGCTGGAGCTGGAACAACCCCTCTGAACTAGCAGAACTCCAGACCCCTCGATCACCTTGTCGCCCTCTACCTATGGAAGTCCCACTCTATCTCTCTACGTCTGAGGAACAGCATATCTCCCTAGTAGTATTCTCTTGTGTGCTTTTGGCAAATGTGACACTGATTAAGAGGTTTTTTGGAATGTGCGTAGCTAATGTACAAGGGCAAAGCACAGTTCCTCTGACTTGTCTCTAAAATACTCCTTGAAGTGAGAGTTTCTCCTGAGAGAGATACCCTGGCTGGGGTGGATTAGCATATGCCCGTTTGAAGCTATCTCAAAGCGCTGGTGCTCTCCTGCTCTGGCAATTAAGCCTCCCTCCCAAAGACCCAGAGCTAGACTGGGATGATGGGTGGAAGACGGATGGCATTTTGTATAACGCCATTTTCAAAACTATAAGAACCAACTATGAAATCGAATTTCCTAAGGGGAGTCAAGTGGCTGAGCGGTGAGGGAATCGGGCTATTAAATCAGAAGGTTACGAGGTTGAGTCCTTGCTGTGTCAACATGACGTTTTGTCCTTGTGCAAGGCACTTAACTATTTGCCTCAGGGGGAATGTCCCAGTATTTGCGTTATGTCGCTCTGGATAAAAGTGTCTGCTAAATGACTAAATATGAATGTAAGCTTTTTTTTAAGGGGGGCTTTGACAATTGTCGAGTTAGACACTTTCAACTCAACAGACACACACTCTTTGTGTGATATAACATTATAGCAGTTGAAATCCTCCATGGAATGATAGGTAGGTAACTAGGAAGGTGCAGGAGACATTTTTTGAACAGTACACACATTTAAACAATACTACTGCCACCTAGTGGACGGTAAATGTACCGCCTGTTTATGCCTTCCCTTCCTTTGTTTTTGATGCTAAAAGAGGCTTACAGAAGCTGGCATGCTTGCATCATGTGTGCTCCTCATAACGGCCTTTTCAGGCTGGCCAAAGGCTTTCAGTCTATTGAGGGTGAAGGGACTCTGGAATATCTGAAGCTTTAAGCCTCTTTCCTGCAGCCTCACGTGTCTTCGTCCAATAGATCTGTTTTAATGTACATGGTTCATGTATTTTGGGTGGGAGGACTTTTTACTGTGAGTGTGTATGTGTGTGAATTTGTCCCCTAATCCTGACTGTGTTGACTGTGGGCGTTATCCCTGCAGAATCCTCCTCGGACAGCTGATTGATAGAATCATCCCAGTTGGGATGACTGGACTGCCAGTACACGTGACAGGGGGCTTGGCCTCTGCTTCCAGATGAATGAAAATTAATGAAATAGCCATTACACCCACCAGCGAGACTCTCTAAATCAACATCTGGTGTGTGTGTGTGTTTACAGTGTGTGTGTGTGTGTACAGTGTGTGTACAGTGTGTGTGTGCAGTGTGCCATGGCGTGTTGGGCAGAAGAGATTTTATCTTCTCACAAATGAAAGCATGTGTCGACAGGCTAGAAAGTCATTCACAACTTCCCAGAATCTGTGCTTCCTGCTTACACACGTGCGCGCGCACACGCTCAGTGCTCCCTTAGTTCTGATGTAATTATGCCAATGGAAAGATGGTTTCGGGATGACAAACGTACACTTGCATAATAATCTGTAGCTTAACACTGACAATCAACAAGATAACATCCATCGGATTTTGATTCTTTCCTGTGGCTATGAGCAGTAGTCGTAACAAGTTAGATTTAATATAGTCAAACATTTAATAAGTTAGACCAGTTGTCCTCAGAGACCTCTGCTCTGTATGTTTAGATGGTTCCCTGCTCCTGCAGACCGGATTCAAATGAATGGGACTTTATTAAGCTCTGCAGAAGCCTGATAACTGCCACTCCTTTGAATCAGGCATGTTTGATAAGGGAAACATTTAAAACAGAACGACCTGTTGTCCCTGAGGACAAAGGTTGAGGACCAATATATAGTATTTGACTATAAAAAATATACCAAATAGGATTCAATAAGTATATGAAACACATTCAAACATATCTGTAGTACGATAACTGCATTCAATAAATAGTATTAAATAAATAACATACAGTAGTATTGCCCCAGACCAGCCTAAAGCATTTTGGTGACGCCATGGCCCTAGTTTTCACTGGATTATTGTTTGCAACCGCAATCTCCTTTATTTTATTTGTATTTGTTAACAGTCTGATTCCATCTAAACCCTTGCTCACCCACGCCTCACCTCGCCGTCTGCAAGAGTCGTGGTGTTGGTGGGGTGACCTTGCATGATTCCCTTTAGGTACCTCGGAGATTAAGAGCAATCAAGCCGCCCTCCCATTGTACAGCACCTCTCAGCTTATGACAAAGCAGGTCTGGGTTTGTTCTAGCCGACACACACAAACACACGCACAAACACACACACACACACACACACACACACACACAAACAGGCTTAGAACAGGTTCCTGTCTGTTCGACTCGATATCAGTTGTGTGCCCTCTGCATTTGGAGAGAACCCACTGACCGGCTGAAGGTCTTTTCTGATACGGGGGCGACTGTTGTTCTTCAGCATATGGTGTATTGCTTTCAGTGCGTTCGATTTGTTCTTCCACGCATCCGTCGTCGAGCCAAGAGTGTGAGAGCGAACGAGGGCGGTCTGTCGTCTGGAGACACAGACATCCGGACACACCGGTGAATACTTCACGTACTTGGATCTCCACAGTTTGTTTCAGCCTTTGTTAAAAGGAGACGCCTGACGGCTCCAGCACACATCACCTGGATGTACAGCATGATATCCAGTAAGATCCTCATGTACCGAGGACTGAGAGGAGCCCCTCAGACTGATGTCCTCAAAGAAACTTGGAGGCGGAAGAAGTCGTGCGGTGACCTCTTTCAGAACGGGTACAGAGTGAGACAGGTGCACCACAGAACGGTGCAGGGCCCTAAGGAGAGACAGACGGGCTTCTGCCGGTCTCTCTGGTCTTGCATGCAAGTGCTGGCCAGCTGGGGTAAGGACGCCCGGCCTGGGGGCTACAGTCTCGAGTGTGTGTGTGTGTGTGTGTGTGTGTGTGTGTGTGTGTGTGTGTGTGTGGAGGGTCTGAATGGCACTGGGGTCTGTGTTGGGCTCAATTTGGTTGTCATGGGTCAGAGCTGTCAGTCTGAAGTCTGAATTATGATTGGCAACCAGGACGTGAACCCAGGTTAAAGTGCCTTGTCAAACTGCTTGACGAACTGTAAATTGCCTCATCTTGGCTTCTTACTGTGTTTTCTTGTGACGTTAAGATGTGCTTTCTATAGTTGGAAAGCGACGGCATAATATTAATCCCTGTGAAATAGAAAAATCTGTGCAATCTTTTTCAGACAAAAAGTAATTGGAGGTGAAATTAATCTTTTCAACATCCCATCATAGGAACCCTGGTTACTAGTTTTTCCTAGAGTGACTGCGTACCATTGGAAGCACACACACACAGGATCAGCACATAGTATTATGTAAGACGTTGCATTGTTCTATAATCCCTGGGTGAGCTCATTTTGGAACCAGACAGGGACACATGTATTGCATGTAGGCCAACCCGTGTTTCCACAGCAGCATTGTCACAACAAGACAATCCTATTGAACTGGGCCGGGTTCAGACAGTCTTACATTTCTTTCTATGTGACAGGTGGTATTGTTCTGCAGGATGTTCTGGTCCTCCCCCCCCCCCCCCCCCCCCCCCATTACATTTAGCAGACGCTCTTATCCAGAGCGACTTACAACAAGTACAGGGACATTCTCCCTGAGGCAAGTAGGGTGAAGTGCCTTGCCCAAGGACACAGTGTCAAGTGGCTTTTGCCGGGGATCAAACTCACAACCTTCTGATTGCTACCGCGACTCCCTAACCACTCAGCAACTGACTGAACATGACGTCCAACATTTGTCTTGCTTGCTTTCGAAAAAAAACGATTGTTTCAGCATCAACAGAAAATTAGATGCTTGATTAATCTCTCAACGATTCATTTTCTTCCTTTCTTTTTTTCTTCTTTCCCCTCTCTGCTCTTCCCTCCGCTCCTCACTCCTCTTTCACTCCTCTTCTCGTCTCCCCTCTTCGCAGGCTTAAGATTCCTGAGAGCACTGAGATTGATACAGTTCTCAGAAATATTACAGTTTTTGAATATCTTAAAAACAAGGTAAGTATTGTGCTTTCATCCATCCGCCACTACGACTACCGCCACCTCCTCCTCCACCACCTCCACCACCCACCACAGAGTTCAGCGCACATAGAGGCTTGGTCTCAGGTTTGCTCTTGGTCCAAAGGGCTGCCAGAACACTTTAATTTATAGTTTCAAACCCGGTAGAAGTCGCCTCTTCCGCATACTCTAAGGGGATTCCAATGGTACACGACGGCTCGTAGTTATACCGGTCAGTCTTTAGTGTGACATGTTGTAGCTGTGTAATCGCTGTACCATTGCTATCTACCTGCAGGGTAGCAGTGGACTGTAAACTAAAGTGTTACCCAGGCAGCCTTGTCAACTCACCAGGACTGAGTGGGACCTGGTCACTGGTCCGCGTCTACAGAAACAGGGCTTACAGCTCATGTGCGATGGCGAGAGAGTGAGAGTGTGAGCGAGAGAGAGAGAGAGAGAGAGAGATAAAAAGCAGAAAGAGACAGCAATAAGCAGAGTTCAGCTACCACAAAGGCAGCCCTGGCAAAAAACACATAGATTCAGGTGATGGTTAGGGTACTGAAAATGCCATTCTTCAATGCCTGTCATGACATAATGTACGTCTTCAAAGTTCAATAGATCCCTCCTCCCCCCACCCACACCACCAGCAGTCGCTAGTTTTTTATGTTCATCTTTGTTTTCATAAAACCCTTTTGTTTGTTTCCTTCTCCCCTTTTTTTAAAGTCTCGTCCCGCATTTGCCTGGCTTAGACTAAGTATCTTCTGAGCCGTCTTAAGGCCATGTGGCATTCAAAGTAAAGATAATAAATAACCCTCTTTATAATCATAACAATAATAAAGTCACCGTGTAGATGAGACCACCCAACCATTTACATTTTCTTTCTGTTCCACTGGTCTGGATCTCTTTGAGAGAGTTTTATGGTTCTTATTCTACCCAGCAATTCCATCAAGCTGGTGAACCTGTGTTCCATCTTCATAAGCACATGGCTAACAGCTGCCGGATTCATACATTTGGTAAGTTGCCGGGCGGGGAGGAATACGGGAGGTGGGTGGAGGTTGGGGAGGGGTCCAGGGTGGTGCTTAAGTGGGGAAAGTGAAAAGGAGGAGCTGACTCCTAAACCTGGTCCCAACACAACCTCCAGCTCCTCAGTCTCCTCGGACGTGGGTGGATCGGAAAAGCCCCTTTTGGCAGGACTGGGGAAAGAGGGGTGGCGATCTGATCGCCCCCTTCCCCACCCCCCCCATGTCCTGGTTCCGGTGTGGCAGCACCCGAGGGGCGGGGTGCCAGGGATTGTCTTTGGACTAGGCAGTTAAAGGGTGTTTCCATGTGATGGTGAAGACATAGGTGCGCTTTCTTCCCTTTTCCTTTCGTTTTCTTTTTGATTTGACATAAAACGCAGATCAACATGTCCTCCTTCTGTTTTCTGCCAACTGCCGGCTCAGAGTACCAGTACATTTATGTCGATGGCGCCTCATAATGACCCAGTAGAGCATTTTAGCATGCAGGAGAACAGTAGTACCACTAGAGGGCAGCATAACCCCAAGAGCTACACTAATGCTTCCTGTCATCTCAGAATAAAAGCATGAAGATTTAAGGACTGGATTCAATCTAACCTGTACTAAAGCAGCACTTTCTTATGCACTAACCGTAGTTGTCTGCCGGTAGCGTATGCGTGCGTGAATGGACGGAATCTGAGGAAAATGTGTGCGTAGAAATGTGCAACAAAGACCATTTTTCATCTGACGTGTATCTGACTTGTACCCCATCAAAAATACCCCTACCCCCTCCTCCTTCCTCCTCCTCATTCTAGGTGGAAAACTCAGGAGATCCGTGGGAAAACTTCCAGAATTCCCAGCCGCTATCATACTGGGAGTGTGTCTACTTGCTGATGGTCACTATGTCCACAGTAGGATACGGGGATGTCTATGCAAAAACCACCCTGGGACGCCTGTTCATGGTCTTCTTCATCCTCGGTGGTTTGGTAAAAAAAAAAAACAACAACTTTTTTTCCTGCCCCCTTCTCCTCTGCCCCCCCCCTCCCCCGCCCCCCCCCTCCCTCCCTCCCTCCCTTGTCCTGCCTGATTCCATCTTATTCCATCCACCGTAGATACCCCACTGTCAAATAGATGCCATCTAGAGACGCGTCAGACTTCTTGTGGTTAGGAATATATTTTGCCGTTCGTAATGCTACGTAGAACTGTTTAGAAATGCTTCTGTGCATTATTGTACTGTATGACGCAGATATATACATGCTTAAATTGGCATGTGTGTAATGTAGTATGTAGTTACTGTACTCCCATGTCCCCTTGCCCTCAGTATGATATGCATTGCATTAAAGAGGTAGAATAGTCACATCAGTAAGGCTTTTTGTGCGATAGTTTGATAATGCAGTTGTCGTTCTCTTGAAAGCAGTTTTTGTGGTTTCAGGACACACTCTCCCCCCTCCTCTCGTGTCCCTTCCCACAATTCCAACAAACACTGTGGCAGGAAGATGAGGCCTAGGCCAGCCTGAGCGTTACCACGGCAACAGCAGCCTCCCCCTCCCCCCCTCGCCTTCCACACCTCTTTGCTATCTCTCACCCACTCTCCCACCTCAGACACACCTCCCAAAGGGAAAGTGATCCAGGTATATCCAGATTAGCTTGGTAGTTTCGATCATAGAATAGCAATGTAACACGTAAATTGATTACAGATATCCTTCAGCTGTTTGTGTTGCACATCTGAATTACAAGTATTGGACGAGAGAATATAAGGTCATAGCATCCAATTAACAACAACAGATGGCTTAGCGTTGGCCTCATGACCGGAAGGTTGTGAGTTCGAATCCCGGCTGTGGCTATGTGATGTGTCCTTGGGCAAGGCACTTCACCCTACTTGCCTCAGGGAGACTGTCCCTGTACTTACTGTAAGTCGCTTTGGATAAAAGCATCTGCTAAATGAGGTATTATTAACACATACAGTAAGATACATATTATTATTAGAACCCAGCCCCTCCTCCCGTTTGACTTTAAACAGAAGTAAAACGGTGTCTCTTGTCAGGAAAACAGGCTGCTACTTTCTGCAAAATGCATCCAGCTCATTTTCAAGCCCTTCAAATGAGTCTTAATGTGTTTTGCAGCTGTGGACCGTCAGGTCAGCCTATTCACATCAACCTGCCACATAACTTGTGTTTGTTGGACAAAACATGGCACATAGGTATTTTTACCCGTCTCTCCGCTAAACCAAGATGCCTTGGGTACTAGCACAGATTGACTGTTTGTCAGCTGTGGACATTTTTATGCTTTCCTTTTTCCCCCCACCCCAAACCCATAACCCTTAAAAACTGGGGTTGTTTTTCCTTAAAGACAAAAAAATCCTCAAAAAAATTGGAACAAAGGTTTATCAATCTCTCCTTTGTTCTCATTGCTAACTGTAAAGTAACTGTAAGGTCTGGGAAATTTGACAGAGGCTTTTTAGCCACGTTCACCCCCCCCCCCCAGTTTTTTCTGCATTTGCAAATTTATTTGGTATGGTTAAAATCAATATCTTTTTTTTTATCTCCCTCAGAAATCTGTTTGGATTTAAGCGCCAGCTCCCCTTCCACCCTCTCAATGGCTTAGTCTATTCTTTAGTCTTGTCTTCTGTCTCCTATCTTCTCCTTAGGCCATGTTTGCCAGCTACGTCCCTGAAATCATAGAGTTAATAGGAAACCGCAAGAAATATGGTGGTTCCTATAGTGCGGTTAATGGGAGAAAGTAAGTATTCCTGATGGTTCTGCTGTTTCCTGTCCACGGTAGAACCCTCTCTGCATGCCTTTTTCTTGTTTCTGTTCCATGCATGTAGGCCATGTTTGCTCGCTACGTGCCAGAAATTGCTGCTCTCATCCTTAATCGGAAGAAATACGGAGGGAGTTATAACTCGACACGAGGCAGAAAGTAAGTCCAAATCCAGTCAAGGTGTGGTTATGTGACTCAAGTACGCCCCCCTCAGGTTTAGGGTTGGAGGGGGAGTTGGTACACAATGCTGTGTAGAATATTACAGTAGATTGGGAAGTCACACTGCGTGACTGGAGACCTTGGCCATTTGGACACATGTCCATGTCCCTTTACTCTTTCTTTCTCTCTCTATATCTCCCTTTCTTTTTTCTATCCCTTTCTCTCACACACACACACACCCTTGCTCAAAATCACGCTCGCACTCTCTCCTCTCCTGTCTTCTCTCGTCTCCTCCCATCCTCTCGCACCGATTCGTCTTTTCTCTCCTTCAAGCTCTGTCCCTCTACAATCTCTCCTCCCTTCTCGCGCTTCTTTTCCTTCTCCCCCCTCTTGCTCCTTCACGCTTCTCTCTTCTTTAGCGCTGTGTCTTTTCTCTCTTTTCTTGATCTCTCTCTGTCCCTCAGCTTAGCTGAAGTCATTTGTTTGCTGTTCTGTTTCCCTTATTTTCTTTGACACATCCTATGTGCTGCATTTAAATTATCCTCTCTAAACTAGAGCTTTCATGACTACATTAAACTGTATATATTTAGTGGACATGTATTTCTCTGTGATGGGTGAAAATAAAAAAAGTATAGCCATCTACAGTTGGTTGTTTCTATTGCTATATGTGCCCCTAACCAATTCAGACCATCCAGTGATCTAGCCCCTCCACAAATTGCAGTCGCTCTCCAAGGATGAATTAGCATCATGATGCGTAATTGCGAATGAGCTAGTCATGAAATCCCTACCAAATACTCAGATGAAATAAAAGCTGTTTTTAAGCTCCACAAGAAAATAGAAAAAAAGACGAAATCCGCAAGCACATTATTATTGGTGGTCTTTAAAGCATCATCAATCTCAATGACTGTTGCCGGATACGATTCCTTTTCTTGTTTAATTTTGCTTGAGTCCGCTTGCATGTCATGCTTTCCGTTTCACTCCATGTGGCGTCATCTCTGGCATGCTCTCTCAGACCTGAGATATCCGCTGGTTCTTTCTCCATCCAAGGATTCTATGGTTACCCTGAGGAAAACCAGCTTCCTGGTTTTCTGTCACTGCCAGCCCATTGCATCATCACCATGCGCCTTGGCTCTGACAGCTAGCATCATCACTGCTTGACATGACTCTGGCCCTGATCTTCAGTCAGCTCCCACACCCTGAATGCTGGACGCCTCGCTCCCATTGGAGGCGCTCGATTGCTTTTTTTGGCCTGCTTGGTTCTTGGTGCCTGCCTGGTTTCTAACTGTTTTTGTGGCAGTAGTGGGTGTCTTTAGAGGCTGTGACCTGTTTGAGTGCCCCCCCAGACAGAGTATGTCCTGAATGCAGCTGTGTGTGTTGTGTTATGTGTGCGTGTGTGTGGGTGTGTGTGTTTTTCTACAGGACTACTCAGTACCCTATTCAGTACTCAGTACCTATGCTGGTTCAAACCCTACTGGTCAGTAGAGTGGATCCAGCTCATTGGAGCCATCCTTCCCTCCCTCTCTCCCTAGCTCTCTCTCTTTGTCTCTCGGCCTCTCAGTCCACCGCTCTCCCTCTTTCATCCTTTCCCCTGTCGGCCCAGTGTCCCGGCTGTCAGTGTCCCAGTCGGAGGCCAGATCCTCTGAGTTTGAGGCGAAGCGGAGAGCGAAAGGCCCCGAGTGGTAACCTCCATTGTTCTGCGCTGTCAGCGAGACAAGATTGATGAAGTGTTTTGTTTGGCAGCCGTCTCTCCGCGCCTGGTGTTGAGAGAAGGGTTCATCAGAACTGCAGACAGCCTCCCCCATGTCCCCCCATGCACAGAGTTCACGCAGTACATGTGGTAGCATTTAGAGGTTTACAGCATCCAGTTAACCTGCCTTGCCGAGCGGCACCACGTTCTTTGCATTATCGTCGAAATATGTTGCCTGTTACGAATGTTCGTTCCCGCGTACCAGATCCTGACACTAGCGTACACAAACACATTAGTCATGATGGTTTATTTAAGTCTGGTACAATGATTTACGCCGTTGTCATCACAAACAGATGTCAGTGAGGAAGAGAGAGAGAAGAAAAAAAAAAGATTCATGAAATTACATTACCGATACTGAAATTATTTCGGAAGATTTACAAACAAAGAGGACATGTTAGGAACTTATAATTTACTTATTACTTAATGGCACTTTGACCCGTTCCCCTGCTGCAGTCTCCTCTGAGGGTTGTTGGTCCTCTGCGTCACGGTAGTTGGGCTGTCCTCTTGCTCTGCTCAGCGTAGCGTGCGCTCGCCGTGCGCCGTGGCAGAACCCTGGGTCGCGTAGGCTGACGACACAAAGACAAGCGTTCTGGCAGCGCCCTGTGGTTTCCATTAAGGCTCTGTGGTTTCCATTAGCCCAGAGTGGAACGGAGGGGCGGGGATGCACCTCCCGTGTGGGAGCCCTGGACAGGCCCAGTGGGACACGAGCCTTCCTGAGGTGTGGAGCCCTGTGGACTGTCAGTCTGATCTGGTATATAATCCTAAGAAGAAAACACACCATGTTCTGTTTACCTCTGATGTTCCCTGGAGACGTGCTGACACACGTTTGGGATAGAGGACTGAGTTTAATTTTATAATATAATCTTCGATGGTGTAACTATCACCCCTGATCTCTTACATGGATCATATAAGCATGCATATGGATAAAACACTTCCAGGCAGGGCTCAAGTGATTAGAGCTATTGTGCGAAACCACCCTTCAACCTGTATCATGTTTTATAATGTGTCTTTTAGGGCTAGACTAATCTTAAATGTGATAAAGGTTTGTAGTAAAATGTTGGCGTGGTCATCTTCTACCAGTAGGGCCTTCTTAAGGCTGTCGTTCTTGGTGACAGAAATGTTTGTGTGGTTTAATATCTGAAACATGTGTTTCTCCAGGATTGTATGTAGGATACTTCCATGTTTCCAAGATACTGCACTGGACGCTGGCTGATCTGGGCAGGATGACTCAAACAAGGATTTGAACCTTGACGTTCACAGTATGTCACTGCCACTGGTTGAAAGGATTAGAGCAGTATGGCTTGTGTGTGACCTCTGTTGCTGATGTCTGAGCTGTCTGTCTCTCCTGTCGTGTGTATCTGGAATGTTCCCTGACCCGACCTTAACCAGTGACATGCCGTGTTGACTCGCTGCATGTTCTATGATGCATGCGGTATGACACCACCTGTGCACTCCAGCTTGACTCTCTGCATCGTGGAGAGAGCTGTGGTTTTCATTTTCTTTTGTATTTTATACTACCTACCTGTGCTCTTCACTTTGATATTATTGTTTTATGCCTACAGTGGAAAAACAGGAATTCACAAATTCTGAGGAATGCAAAGAGTAACTGTATTAATGTAGTAATTTTAATCCAAGCCAAGCCATTAGATTCCGTAATTGTGGTATAATATGTTGTTGTTTCTTGCTGGCCTGACACAGAGTTAAAGCTCACCCTTCTTAAGCAAAGTTGTCTGAGAATGTACTTGATAGTTTCACAAGTGACGTTAAGGGTCACTGGAATAAAGACAGTTTGTGGCACTGTCAAGCTCTGTGTGTATATTATCCATGTGGAGACGTGAGGTCCTATATTTGTGTGTGTGTGTGTGTGTGTGTCTGCTATGCTGCCTTATTGCAAAGCCACTAGAAACCTAACTATGCTGCCCAAATCTCCTTGTTTTCACTCCTGATATCTGGATGACATCTGGACATTGGGGAGTAAGAAAACATGAATTATGTTTTTGTCTCCTCAAATGAGAGGCATCTTTTGCCAATAGTCGCTGGCTTTCCACCTAAGACCACACCTCATCAAGTGAACCTGCGGTGTGTTCATCTCAGAACAACCTGCATCCGCCATCCAATCACCACCACTCTCTGAAGCTTTAAGGATCAGGACGGCATCTTTGACGACCATTTTGTTTGGCAGCAGCCTTTCCCATCCAGCCCATAGCTACAGCCTCACCTTGCCCTTGTCCCCCTTCAGCCAACCTCAGCCTGCAGGTTCTTGGAAGAGCGATAACAGTTCTGGACTTTGGATGTCACTCTCAAACATATATAGACTTGTCTTCCCCCACATGCCATCCGAGAATTCCCAAGATTTCCACAGCCGGAGTTGAAATTTTCATCTTTCCCCGAAATGACTTCATTTTTGGGTGGGAAGAAGAGGGACTTAGAAAATCTTGCCGTTTGATTAGGTCTTAAATGGTGATCGGACACAATGACATATGTTTTGGAGGCAGAAACTAAACATCGTTCCCTTAACTACTGGATCCCTTTTTCAGCTACGTACATTTTAGGTGGAGGATGAAGACGTTGCCAAAATACAAATAGCCTTACAAATCTGGGTAGACTGAAAAGGTTGGCATTACATTTTTTTTAAGAACTTGATTGATGGAGTATTTCTGAGTTTCTCACTCTGGGTTTAACATGGCTCAGTGACACGGTTGAACGCCTGATTGGTTGTTGATTGGTTGTTGAGCCAACCTCAGGAAAAATAAGCCAGTTTGGTCTTTCTGGGTTAGTGGAATGAAAGTGTTGGTGTAAGATATGCTTAACATACATGGGTGGATGATGACGTAGGTCATTATTTATCCGGATTTGAAACATTCTCCCAGCTTTCATCAAGTGCAGGTTTAAATTGAATGATTTGATTACTAAATGCAGAAGCCACCTACCTTAAGAACTCACAATTGTAGCATTGCAAATGTGGGAAACATTGTAGAAACTGTTTAAAGACATTCCTCAAATTGAATCAACTAATTTGGCCTGTTCTGGTCCAGCTAGTTTTTCTGTCCAGTTTCATCTTGTCTTTTTCTGGAGATTTCTGTCACCACATGACACCGGGAACCAAGGAACAGGATGTGACCTCGAAAGCTCAAGCTATCCAGCCTTTTAGGACCGCACCGTACGGCAAAGAAGACTCAGAAAGCCTTCAAGATGCTTCAGAACATCAGCCACAGACCCCGTTCAATTTTAGTATCTGTTCTGCATAGAAGAGAATGTCTGTTGACGAATATGTGTATATCAATCTGTATTTAACTCAGAGAAGTGGCTTGGCGAATGGGACAGTTCTCCATTTAGAATTGATGACTATCCAAGTTGGTGAGCGCTGTAGGATTACATTTCCTCAGTGGTTCAGATCTCAACGTTTGATTGGACTTGTCAAACAGAATCGAAGCCATTTTAATTTACAAAGAAAAAGTTGACAAAAATCTTCACTTTAATGGAAACGGGATGAAAGAAGGAAGTCATAGACGGTTGTTGTTTTCCAAAGAAAGTGTGTTTTCCTCTGACTGTTCTGTTGGAGCTTGCCAGGGTGATTTCTGTTACCCACTCAAGATAATCCCCCCCCCCCCCCCCACCCCCTCTTCCCTTTTAGGCACATTGTGGTCTGTGGTCATATTACTCTCGAAAGTGTCTCCAACTTCCTCAAAGACTTCCTACACAAGGACAGGGATGATGTCAATGTAGAAATTGTTTTTCTCCATAAGTAAGTGCATTTTTGAGTTCCTCAGCTTCTTCCATTGCACAGCAGATGTGGCTTGGATGCCAAATAATGATGCCTTTTATATGATGGACATATAGGCGATGCTGTTAGTGTGTACTGACTCTCTTTCTACCCTATGTTTGTGTTAGTATTTCCCCTAATCTTGAGCTGGAAGCCTTGTTCAAACGCCACTTTACCCAAGTGGAATTCTACCAGGGATCTGTTCTCAATCCTCACGACTTAGCCAGAGTGAAGGTACCTTCTACAGTATACTTCAACTAAACATCAGGATTTTGCTTTTTTTAATGTCCAACTGTTATGGGTTTAGCAACCCCAGTCACCACCACATCTGAAAAGTGTTTTTTTTTGTACCATGCGTCTTTTTCTGTATTTCTTCCTCCCCTCCTTGCGTAGATTGAGTCGGCAGACGCCTGTCTCATCCTGGCCAATAAATATTGTCCAGATCCCGACGCAGAAGATGCCTCCAACATCATGAGGTACTTTATTGGCTCTAAAGTGAACCGGCTCATACCTCCATCACTCAACCGTTCCTCAGTAAATCCATCCGAGTTGACGCTGACACAAACATGTTTTATTGATTGGCCGGTTCAGACTGTGGTACATGATTGACTTTCCAGACCTACTCGCTCACACACGTTCTGCTCTTTCAGGGTTATATCCATCAAGAACTATTCCCCAAAAATTCGGATCATTACTCAAATGTTGCAATACCACAACAAGGTAGGATGTATATCAAATGCAAGAATGCAACTATGAATATACTGTCTTAATAAGGCTTTTTCTGTGTACTAATGAAGAACCCAGTGATGATGGAACACACAATATTCAAAACTTTCCAAACTATACTGTGTGTGTGCTCATGTGATCCAGGCTCACCTGTTAAACATTCCGAGCTGGAACTGGAAGGAGGGTGATGATGCGATCTGCTTGGCAGAGTTGAAGGCTGGCTTCATTGCCCAGAGCTGTTTGGCACAGGGCTTGTCCACTATGCTGGCCAATCTCTTCTCAATGAGATCCTTCATCGAGGTAACCCAGGACCTACCACAAAATAGTCCCTGTACAGCAAACCTCACAACCACAATGCTTTGTCACACAGTACATAGACATTGAGGCATGGCTTCGTTTTATTGAAGATGGAAGTTTTTAAACTCTCGTCTGAAGTAGAAGCAGAGTAAGTCATCTATTAGACAGGTGGAGGACTGGCTGCCAGGCCTGTCCAATGGTGTCTGATATATTCTTGGCACCCGATACAAAAAAAGTGATTGGCTACATGAAAGAGCTGCTCGCATGTCATAAAAATGATGGATAGGTTTATAATGACTAAACTAATGGGCTGTTAGGGGAACATCTGCAGCCCACATTTTTAGATCTACCAGAGAAAAAGGAGAAGAAGAAAAACATGGACAGCCTGTGTATAACTACTGTATGGACGTAAAACACTTAAACATCCAACATAGGAATTACTAGATGCAGTCCAACATATCATTTTGGAAACTTTTTAAGACTACTCACTAAAGTGGACGTACACGTCTATGAAAAATTGTAATGGATGACAATAAACTAAATAGAAATATAGAAAGCATTATGTTAAGTATGCATTGATTCCAGTGTTTGTTAGTTTGTATGATCCCATGGTAGTCGATCATAAAACTAGGCTTTTATGCAGCTTGTATCCAATTTATTGTGGCCAACTGGTGATTAACAGAACAAACAAACAAAGCAATAACAGGATAACTAAACCAGATTGTCATCTGTTTGTATTGCAATGACGGCATATGGTATTTATTAGTGTGTTTGGCCATAGTAATTCACTATCGAAACGATGAGCACGGCATTATAACAAAGCTACAGCATCTAGTCTGTGATCTACCCACCGTGTTTCAGTCTGAATGTCAGCGAAAGTGTAATTCCAGCCCTCGGTTATAATGTTATCCAAGTTTTCGAGTCCCAACTCTAAGTAACTTGCATAAACATCCAGAAAGAGGGGAAAGCTTAACACGTGTTAGGGCTATTCTTTTTGTGAACCGATCGTCTACCACAGTGTTAGGGTCATATGGTCAGCTTGGCAGTTGGAGGTTGGAGACCCAACAAGTCTGTAGTCCAGTCATGCTCACACCCAATGAAAGCAGCCAACACTGGAAGTTCACAATACAGTACCATATTTTCTGGACTGTAAGCCAAAAGATGCATAACGAAGAAGAAAAAAAAAACATATAACAATTGCACTGGAGTATATAAACTCAAAGACCAAAATCAGACATTTCATCAAGTTACAGTAATAACAATAGACAACAATAGAATAGAGAACAACAGGCTGAATAGGTGTCTGGTATTCAGATAACTAGCAAGCATTAGCACTGACATAAACAACAAGAGCGAGACTGCTCTTCTGTGAGAGCAGAGATTAGGATGAAGCAATTCAGAAGAATCAGACAGGGGACACACAGACGTCCATTTAAATCTCACCCAGACTGGGATTTCTCCAGGACTACATAAGAAACCAAGTGCTTCTATTCCAGTGTACTGTAAGGATGAGCTAGATGAATATCGACTGGCACGCTAGTCTGTTGGCTATGGAGAGAAATGGCTGCAGATCATCAGTAATGCGTACTTTCAGATAATGGGGATTCTTTAATTCATGAAGGGTGTGCTGAAAAACAGGCCTTACTTTTCTATTTAAAAAATTCAATAAATTATTGATTGATTAATAAAAATTATTAAAAAAAAAACGAACCTGGCTAAGGACAGTGTTCAGAGGCGGCTATTTTTTTCTGGCCTTCAGATCGAGGAGGACACATGGCAGAAGTACTACCTGGAGGGAGTAGCTAACGAAATGTACACCGAGTATTTGTCCAGTGCCTTCGTTGGTCTCTCCTTCCCGACGATCTGTGAGTAAGTATCACTTCACTGGTCTCTCCTTCCCCACCGTCTGTAAGTATTGCTTTCCGAAAAACCCAGCGAGACCCTCAGGAGGAAGATGACGGAACCGATGTTGGAATATAGAGAACTGTACTGCGCTCTGTATTGAATCCATGTGGGATGCGATACTGTCAGGTGCTCCAGAGTAGCAAACCAGTGGTAACCTTGGGTTGGTTTTTGTGTCCAACAGGCTGTGCTACGTCAAGCTGAAGCTGCTGCTGATCGCCATTGAGTACAAGTCCGAGCAGAGAGAGAGCAGGTTTGTGGCGCTACACTTTGTCTCCTTCCCTGCTGACCGTCAGACGAAGATTTAGTCTGTCATTCAGATAACTCCATTCCTGTTGCTAATTCAGCTGTATGGTTCAACATTATGATGTCTTTGTTCCATTGGGAATTAACATGTTTTGACACAAACAATGAAGTGTTCTCTATTACAAAAATCCCTATAATATGGTCCTTTATCATGTTACTCCATTTCAGACTGTTTCTTTGCATCCTTATATAGCCACTAATGGGATACACTAATATACTGGGCCACTGTAGTATACTAAAATGTATACATACATACATGTACATATTTATATGTAATTAACAATTTATATTTTTCCATTACATCTATTTGCCAAATCCCAGCCACCCCTTCCTTCATATCCTTTTTTTTGCAAACTGACTAGGGCTGAACTAATACATTTGTTTTTAAATTAAGAAAAGGACACCTTCGACTTCAAATGCTGATTAACTTGAAACATGTCTGTGTGATTTGATCAGACCTTCCCTTAGAGGCCTTGTTGATATGACCGCAGGCTACTGTATGTGTTGTAATACAGTTCAGCAGTTCTTTTGTCAATTTTTTTGAACAAAATTATATACAACATGTACATACGATATGCTTTCATATTACACTAAACCATCGATAATTAAGCAGCCTTTGAAATGCTCATTATATGAACCACATTATTATTATTTTATTATTATCATTTAAGATACCAAGGTCTTCAAATGAATGATGGTTAAACAGTACGTTCATCAAATATCACAACAAAGTACATCCTTAGCTTAGTCATGAAAGGACAACAATAACTTACTTGGACTTGATCATTTTTTAATCTCTCCTTTTATGTTCCTAACCACTGTTTGATTTGAGGTGTTTTCTTGTTGTTTGCAGAAGCCGAAAGCGGTATGCCCCCTCTACTTTATCTTACTTCCAAAGCCCTCTCTCCACCACTTTAGAGCCTCTGACGTTTTACATAAGGACATTTTCCCCAAAGCCTAAATCCCAACAACAGGCCAATTTCTGACTCTTTTCTCATGGTGTTCCTTGTGCCTAATGCACTAACTTCTTTGCAGGCAGAGAGGATAGTTCAATTTGACATGTTTGTTTACTTGTTTTTCTGTCTTCCGTGTCGGTTGTACTAAGCTAACCCTCACCTTTTTCATCTCTATATTCCCTTTTTTCATTTCAGTTATTTTTTGTCTTTTCTGTTCTCCTCTGTTCTATATCTGGGTTTCAGTTGTTACCCTGTGTCAGCTTGGCCAAAAATAATTATTTCATCCCAAGTGCTTTTTCATCATCAAAACAATCCTTCTTGATTTTTGGTAGATGGTCACTTTTTTGTTCACAAATCGAAATTAATTACGCTAGATTGTTTACATACAGTATATTTTTCACCAACATATGTTTTAGGTAAATGTATTAACCTTTTGTTTTGGTGCATTTTGGCCAAATTGTGATATCTAGATAATTTACTGTTCTAGTGGGCAGTGCTTAATACAGTAGCAGGTCTTAATTATTTAATGGTACCAAAATCATTTTGACATCCAATGTTACATAAGGCATGGCATTATACATTTTGGATAACTTAAACTACGTCCAATCATAAACGACATTTTCGCATTTCATTTTTTCCCTAGTGCGGTGTGTTCATGTCTATATGTATTTGTGTGGATGCGTGCGTTTTTGGGTTTCATTCTGCGTGTGTGCGAGCGTGTGGGAGTGTGTCAGTCACCATGTACTCCATATCAACGTGTCTCTGAGTAGATGTTCCTAAGTGAGGTCACTTCCTGTCAGTTTGGTGTTTAAGAAACAGTCCAACTGCACAGAAGTTACTGCAACAGTTTGCATCTACGTATTTGTCCCTTTATCTGTACGGCAGTGGCAACACCTTCCTGTCACCTTTACTGTCCTATTCATGCTGTTTGGTGACATGCATGCAGTGCCAGTCTTTTACTTAAATGGAGTGAAGCTTGCCTTGTTGCTCACAATATGAGGTTGGTATTCCGTTAGAGTCGGACATAATTGGACCAATTAAGATTGATCAAGTTTTCTGATGAATCCACAAGCTACTGATAAACCTGTGCAATCTCAGATTTGGGCAGCAATGTGTGTGGATTTGTATTACCTTTTTCATTTTATTGTATGATGCATTGAAAAGCATGTTTGTTGTATAAAATGGGAGGGGGGTGGGGGCATTCAATCTAACATAAAGCCAAGCAGTATTAAAATGTCTAATCCTAAATCACACATTTTCTGAAGTCAAGCTAAATTTTCACAGTTTACGAATGCTTTATAGTAGATCCAATTGCCCTCTGGCTGAATTTTACTTTCAACATAATCTGTCACTGCAGAGCCCAGAGGAAAGATGGATCTTGTCCAAGACGTAGCAGTTCACTAAAGTTTGGGTTTTATTGCCCCAGTTTCACAGTACACGCCTCATTAGTTCAGTTCAGAAAAGAGCAATTGTATGTAGTTGTAAAAAAAAAAATAATACTAGCTGTAATTGTAAGAAACTCCCTGAGCTAGTTCAGGTTAACGTGTGCAAGAAAACAGCCATATTACTGAACGATATTAAAGTCACAGAAAGTATCCCTTTCTCTTTCATCTGGGCTCCTTGGTCAGGGCCAAACGTTCTGCGTGTTTCCAGGTGTGTTCAATGTTTCAGTCTCTAAGTTTGCACTCCTATCATTGATGATTCCTACCTACAGGTAACCATTAATGAGCAGGGTGCGTGTGTGTGTGTGTGTTGTTTCACGCTTGTCCTAGTCTAATTAACGGGGAATGATACAGCCAGTCTTTCAGTTCCCAAGTACCCTGCCACAACTAAAACACAAAGTCAGCCTTTAGAGTGGGTATTTCTACTGTACAGAAGAACACGTTATGGAATGCTACCGTTATTCGAGAGCCTATATATAGCATGTACATCACTCATTTATTCAGTTCAGTCAATCAGCTGTTGTATCTGTTAGTATTAGAACCTGCTTATAAGCATATAGGATATCATAATGACACTACTAGATTTATATCTCTAGAGGATACAGCATGTTACGGATGCATATCAATTTGTGTCATAAAGTCAGGAAAATAGAAAGAAATATGTAAGATCAATGGAATTTGTTAGGTAAACTTCTGTTGTATTTAACAGTATTTAGTAGTAGTATAGTATAGTTAGAGAGCTGTTCATTCCCTTACATTCCACTGTTGAGTACTCGTAACCCGCAAAACATCCTGCAGTACCTCAACACTGCCCCAGCAATACCACAACGTCTGTTAAAAATGATTGGATTTGAATGCAGAGACTGAAACAACTCCATGATGACAATTTTAATTCTTTCTCCTTCCCTCTCGGATTCCCATCCCAAAGCCAAAGTAAAGAATTAAAATTGACCAAACACCCATGATTTTATTTGTTCATCTTGTGAGCAGTCTGATGAGTGACCAAGGAGAAACTGTGGTTTTGCTTTGTTTTCGTAAAGACTAACTACTATGGTGACCTCACACCAAGTTCACCCCACTCTACCGCAAAACCCACCGTAATGCCAGCGACAAATCATATCTGGCCATTTCAACCTACTGGCTCCGGTAGCTTTAGAGAAAGGTTTCCTGACGATGTGTGTGTACCATTCCTCTTGATTAGCATGTCTTGAGTGTTGAGTCAGTGGCGGGCTCCGTGTTTTAACAATCGCCGTGGCGTGTGTCTCCCTGAACACCCAGCATCCTCATCAACCCGGGGAACCATGTGAAGATGCAGGAAGGAACTCTGGGGTTCTTTATCGCCAGCGACGCCAAAGAAGTCAAGAGGTAAGGAAAGACGCTGACAAAATGACGAAAGACAAAGACAACTTCCTGTGATAGTCCTGAGTTAATGACTGAAAGTAGATGGAAATTAACACATTTTTTGTTGTGGTCCTACAGAGCCTTTTTCTACTGCAAAGCTTGTCATGATGACATCACAGATCCCAAACGCATTAAAAAGTGTGGCTGCAAACGACGTGAGTATGCTTTGTGCCCCCCCCCCCCTCCTCCATACACCCCCCCCCACCCCCCACCCCCAAACTCCTCCCACCTCCGGCCCCCCAAAACCTTTCATGTATCTCTTACTGAACGGACAGTACTTAAGATGACTGCATCCTGATACTGTGTAATATCTCTCCCTGTTTCTCAAAGGACAAGCCACTCACAGTGATACTGGTGTGCTTGCCATAATATCCTGTTGAAAATGAATGTTCCATTACATGATAGGATTCACTGTTAAATACGCTCAGCCATCACCCCAGTTCTTCACCGAGGTGTTATTCGCAATCAATATGTTCATTTTATTATTTTGTGACAAAGGTGCAAGTGCCACGTGTTACATCTATTTTATTTACTCATTTTACATTTGGTTTATTTGGGAGGGTGCTATTATTATTATTATTATTATTGGGGTACTAATAGGGAGGATGAGGTTGAGATTTAGTCAAAGGAGGGAACCAAATAGAGAAAAAAACCTCTACCTCAGAAAGAGAGGCAGAGCTACAGGTACTTCATAAAGAGAGGCAGGGGTGGAGGTACCTCAGAAAGAGGCAAAGGTAAAGGCACCTCAGAAAGAGAGGCAGAGCTAGAGGTACCGCAGAAAGAGAGGCAGTGGTACCTCAGAAAAAGAAGTAGAGCTAGAGGTACCTCAGAAAGAGAGGCACCGCAGAAAGAGAGGCAGAGCTGCAGGCACCGCAGAAAGAGAGGCAGAGCTACAGGTACCGCTGAAAGAGAGGCAGAGCTGCAGGTACCGCTGAAAGAGAGGCAGAGGTATAGGTACCTCAGAAAGTGAGGCAGAGGTAGAGGTACCTCAGAAAGAGAGACAGAGCTAGAGGTACCTCAGAAAGAGAGGCAGAGGTACAAATGGAAAGAGAGAAGAGAGAGCCACACGTCAGGGCAGAAAGAAGAGTAACAGCCGGCGAAGGGGACAGACATGATTAGCCGAGCAAAAGAGGGAGACTGTCAGGTCACCATAGCGACAGAGGCGGAGGTAATGACCTTAGTCAGGCAGAAGAATGGGAAAGCACCGATGGGTGACCCCTGCTAAGGGCCAATAAGACCTGACACCCTATTGGCTATGATAAATGCATGCAAAATACAGAATGTCTTTATAACAAGATATTGTCTGGGCTGTTGAGTGCCAGGGGTAAGGTTAATTGACCACAATAAGTAGCAGTGAATACTCACCCATTTTTCTCAGTATCCAACTGTGTCTGTTGATGTGGTATTAAGGATTGTGCAGAAACAATCCATGGCTGTTACCTGACCTATATAGTCACTTGTCCGACCACGTTAGCGGCGGGATAAATAATTCATATGAAATGTCTGTAGATCTAGAAAGGTCAGTGACAATTACAAGCAGCCCACGCCCAAACAAACGCAGACATTAAAATGGATGCCCCCCCATCTCCTCCCTTTGTCTTTGTCATCTCAATTATTCAAACAGTGCCGGGCCTAGCCACTAGCTGGAACCACAAAACGAACTCTCCAGGTTTCTTGGTGTCACTATTTAGCTTTTACAGAGACAAACTAGCTTATCCCATTAGCTTCTTTCATCACATCACAACAGGAGAGTTGCATTCAGAAATCACATTCCCATTTCTGCAAAATGGGAGTTTGTCATTGTTTTTTTTTCTGTTCCTTTCTTCCTTTCTTTCTGTTCAGTTGTTTTCCATGTTTCTTTATGACCATTGACACACTTTTGATGTATTTCCTCCCCTGCTGCCGTTGGAAAACGCCACTTTATTTTAACCTCTCACTGGTAGTGATTTATTGTGAGTAAAACAAAAACGAGTCCCTTATTACCCAGAGTGCAGTGCGAGTGTTTTCTTTCTCCTCAGCCAATAGTAGAGTGTATCTATGTTGCATGTTACCAGTGTAGCTTCTGCATCCCTCTCCCCGCCTCTCATCTCAACTCTCTTTGTCAGACCAGACCAGAACCCCAACAGCCAGCAGAAACTAAACTCACCGCAAACCTTTGACTCCTCAGTCGCTCCCGACTTTGCTTATGTCAAGTGACAACCTTCTTTAGAAGTATTTTGAGGAGAGCATTTCCAAACATTTTTTTTATCCAAGTAAACCCTGCTGACCTGAAAGGAACCAGCTCTTATCCCATGAGCCACCCTTTTCCCCCACCCCCATCCAAAACGTCCTGCTCCTGAAATTCTCACCAATTAATGTGGCAACAGTTTTAATTACATCTATCATAACAATAGTCATGGTTTATAACTGAGCCAAGACAAAAAAAAACAACATTTCAATTTGTCATCTGATGTTTGTGTGCTGCTGCCGATAGAGTAAAGCATTTCAGTGGGAGTTCTTGATTTACTTTTAAGCTTTAATAAGCTTTGCCAAAACCCTGTCCACACAATCTGGTCCACCCCAGCCCCTCCCCCTGTCTCCCTAGACCCGCCCTTCTGGGTCCTCAATAACTCCAGTCGAGGATCCAGAGATCACCTGCACTTTCAGAATTGAAATGTCATCACCCCTGCCGAGCACATTTCAATTCCAGACAGTCGTTGGACCTTTTTCTTTTTTACTTGGTGCTTTTCAGTGAAAGCCGCAGTTCAGGTGACCTGCTTACTTCAGGGCAAACTGCCATACCACTAAATGGCCACTAGATGATAATGTTGTGCCAGATTCATGTCTGTAGAATAGAGATTTGACACTGAGTAATTTCAAACCTATTTAGCTAGAATGCTATAAGCAACATAACCATGTGTCTCCATCTATGGTTATGTTACATTTACAATATGAACACACTTGGTTCACAATTTTTCAACACTTTGTCTCCCAGTTCATGTTGTTTAATGATTTTATCACCCTGTTAAGTTGCATTTTGGCAAAGAATGTGCATATTGTACTGTATACACATTCTACAAATCCTAGATTTCCTGTGTTGTTTTCTTTTCAACCCTAATTTTGTGTGTCGTGACATTGTACAGTAACTAAAGTTGTTGATGGTGTTTTTGTGTGGTTTGGTTCCCATGGTTTTTCCCATGTCCCCCCCACCCAAAAAAAATATTTTGTTATCAGATCATTTTAAGTTTCATTCTGAGTTTCAGAAGTCACGCGAGTCAACGTTGCTTATCGCATTCTGGCTGAATAGATTTGGTTGTAGTGAGCGAGGACCCAGATGAACAGTGTCTATTTCAGGACCTCGAAGGCCTTCTTCACGCGAGCCCAGTTCAACAGGACTGTCTTGATGGCTACTGGTGTCCGTTCTGCCCTGTGCACAGCTTATTCACACACCGGTAGTCCATCAGGCCCCAACGTTCACGTTGAGGGGTTCTGTGAAGTCCGTCTTCCCTTGGGACACGGTAGCGCTCAGGATGTCGGCGTGTGTGAAGTCATCAGTCCAACATCATCGTGTCTTGTGTTCTCCATTCCCCCCCCCACCACCTCCACACACCCACACACCCACACACACCCACACACCAGCCCTCTAACATCTCACCAAAAATATGCAAAACATACATGTACATGTTCCTCTGAAAGGCCAGCCCAAAACTCTGAACACAGGGTCTCCGCATGAAAAGACGGCCTCGCTGCTCGTGTCTTATCACCCTAACTGTTTCTGCCCTGTAAACAGTTAACTCCCCCCACCCCCCAATCCCTCAGATCCACGTTGATGCATGCAGTTGAATGCGTACGAAGCACTTTGCATGCTCTAAACAGAATTTAGCAGCTCTTGATGGCCCTGCACAGAGGGGGCCCTGGGCCCCCATGCTCCCCAGTCTCCCAACCTGCCTCACACCTGGGATATTGGCTTTATTGTTTGGCCATTCGGTCCATCGACGTGGACCAGAACACAAGGGAGGATCCTGGGCAGTGGGAGATTGGGAACCAGGGGTCCCAAGTGACTTATATGCACTGCTCACGGGGCCCTTCACTACCACTCCTTCTGGGGTAAAAGGCTTCAAACACACAGACACACACACATACACACACACATGACTATTACTACTATTATCAATGGTCACATAATCCAATGACAAGTGCATGCAGTAAATGATGCAATTTTCTCTAAACCTGCACACACGCTCTGTCATGTGTGCTAGCTGAACTGAAGCCAGCTGGGGGGAGTGTTGTAGTGAAACTACAGTCATGGCCGAGCATGAATCGGCAAGCCTAGCCTGTAGAATAGTGTTATGTCATAGACAGGCTGCTCCAGCTGCATGATGGGATACAGGTACGTGATCCACACCTTTAGCCTCCACGGATAGAGTGATGTTCTGTATGAAACACTTTTTTAAAGGTTTGCTGCTGATGACATTGCCCATGCCTCTACCTCTCCTTGAATGCCCCCCCCCCTCTCTTCCCCCCACCCCTCTTTCCCCTTTGGCCCCACTGTCATATTTTGCCTATTTGACCTGTTATGGCATAATCAAGCCTTAGGACACAGCTTGACCCCTAAAACCCAGCCAATTAGAAAATAAAATGAAAGCCCAAGCATAAACTTCAGAATTCATCAGCAAATATTGAAGTCAGTGGATTAGCATCTCTACCATTTGGTCCAAACCATCTATAGCATGCTACTCAACCGTTACTATATGTGAAACATATTGATATTTCCATGGTTGATTATGGCCTTATTTGTGCCTGATTGGCTTCTCTAGTGTCGGGGGTCAAGCCTGTGGTCAGCTGGCAGCTAAGGCGTGCATTTATTATCTCCTATAAAGTTGACCTTTCAACCTCCCCCTGAATGTCTGTTTCTCCTCTTGCCATTAACCTGCTGCTTTTCCTCTTCCTCTCATCCCAAAACATGACTGTAGCCAAGATGTCCGTCTACAAACGAATGAAACTGGCATGTTGTTTTGATTGCGGCCGCTCAGAGCGAGACTGCTCTTGCATGTCAGGCAGTGTACATAGTAACATGGACACCCTTCAGAGGGCCTACCCACTTTCCTCTGTCTCTGTTCATGATTGCGCAACCACTTTACGTGCCTGTAAGTTACACCGCCCAACACATGCTGTTCCGCGTCTGTGGTGTGCGTGGATGTGTGTCGGTGTACCACGTGTGTTGAGGGTACGTGCGTGTGCCTGTGTTAAGTGTTGTCAACGTGGCGTGTTTTGTGTACCGTGATCCCATAGTTGGCATACAGCTGTGGCTTATCGCGATGTAAATTATGACTATGATGAAAATTATACAGATGCTATTATACTAATACTATTAACAATAATATATTATTATTAATCATCAATCATCATTATTGTTAGTAGTAGTAGTATTGCTGTGGTGGGTAGTGTTGTTGCTCTGTGGTGCTGCTCAAGTCTAGCTGTTAGCTTTGTGGCATGCTGCGTATCAGTAAAGCAGTGGTGTGGTGACAGTGCTATTATTGGACACTCTGTGTTTTATGTGTATTGAACTGTCATAAATAAGATGATTGAAATGTCCCTGAATGTTTAAAGAGATTGTTGACTGTATGCAGATGAAGATCATTCTTTCAGTTATTTCCTTTGACCATGTTTTATCTTTCTGAAATGTTTGGGGGAAGCTACAACCTTTTGGTTTTATTTTTTGCCCCTTTCATTTAAACTCACAGAACTAACCTTCATCCAGGAGCAGTAATGATCCTGATGTGTAAAATAGGCTTTCGATCACAATTTAAGGATGAAACTAAATCTTAATTTGAGTGTCACATACATTTGTTATGCTGTTAATATGCTAACCGACTGTACAACCAAAAGGAAAAGTTAATAACGATGGGACTACTTGACAGCAACTGTGACTTTGGCTAATCCATCCCTGTCTCTATTACAATCTTAATCTTCCTCACATCCATCAGCTCTCACTCAGCTGTGTGGTGTCCAGTATGGCTGGCTAGATTCGGAGCAGAAGAGAAGGAAGAGAGGAGTAGAAAAGATGTGTGAAAGGAGAGAGAGAGAGAGACAGAAAGAAAGAAAAGACAGACATAGAGGGAGAGAGAAGAGAGGGAAACAAGGGAAGAGAACGAGAGCTTTGGCTTGTTGATGGGCGGCGTGCAAAACCTTAGCTAGCTTGCGTGATGAACAGTGGCGTTGGCATGGACGGCTCTCTCTCTTTCCTCTCTCCTCCTGTGCGGTGAATCCTAAAAAGCTGAGGTTGGAATGTCTAGCTGTAGGCCTGAATACCAAAGTATAGTTGCACATATCCAATTTCCTTGCCAACGGTAACGTGCAGTACTCTTGACTCATCTGAAGCCTTCCCCTTAATTAGTGTCCGACTCCATCTGATGAGTCCCGGCTATGCCTTGTGCAGTTGGTTTTGCGTGGAAATCCTTCACTACCGATTACCAGCCATTACATTGCTACTGATCTGTCATCCCCCTCGGTCTACGGGTTGGATTGAAGAAGAGACGGTCTTGGATTGGATTTCTTTGACCTTTCTCTGAACTAAGTGGGTTTGGAAGCAGAGCTGCAGCACATGGTCAGATGAAAATGATTTAGATTTTCTTTTCAGTTTCTCTGTGTCTTCTTGACCCAAGTGAGTCAGACGTTGTTAACTCCAGAATGATGACTTAATCCAGAATACTTCTGAGCACAAGGACTAGATTTCCTGTTTGAATAGCCACATTGATTGCTTGGGTAGTAGCTTTCTTTGTTTTCTATATATGAAGCGAGAGCTTGCATTGCAGCTGAGCCAAGGGTCGGAAAGGAGGCAAGGTAGCCAGGGGCCCAGAAGAGATTGGGTCTATTCTGGTGTGTGCGTCTGTGGGTGGGTGTGTGTATGTTTGTCAGGGCAGGGTCCCTTATTCACTCTGACATGGAAATTATGTTTGCATTATCATTTCTCTAGCCCTGCTAGTCCATCACCAAACCTGCCCCGACAGGTCCTGTCCACTAGGCAGCCTTGTTTCCCTCCTTTCCCATTCACGCTAAGCCCCACATGCTAGCCGGTTAGCTTGCTGCCTCTGTGGGCATGGGCAAATCGCAAGCGGCAGATGCCAGGGACAGCGTGTGTCCCTGTTTGAGGGCCAGTGTCATTGGCCTGCCCTGTGGCCCCTCCCTGTGACCTTTACCGCAGAGAGAGAGTCTTGAGGGAAGAGGGCGTTCAGATTCCATGACTTGATCTGACTTCCAATACCCACTGCTTTCCTTGTGTTCTTGTAACCTCGGTGATACGATGGTGGGGCCACTAGCTCTGACATACTGTTGTTGGATAGGTTTTGTGGTGAAGACTTTACTCAGTCACATCCAGTTCTCTCAGATGGGTGGAATCTGCAGAGATGGGCTATTTTAACTGGGCTCCTAGGACTGTTCTGGCTGCAAATCTAGATCCGAAAGCAAAAGGCTGAGTTGTAAATGGTGTAAGTGTGGGTTGTACATTACCATTCTAGAGGATGCAGGTGAGGTATGACAATAAAACACACGCATACAGTTGTTCTCATTGCTCTCATTCACCTTCGCTAGAATGATAGCGGACAGTGTCGCAGTTTTTAGAACCTTTGTCAGATATCCTACATCTTAAATCCTACAGCGTATATATGCTGTATTCCTTATGAAGCTGCATTTTCAGGTTTTTTAGTTACAGCTGAGTTTCTTTAGTGATGATTCTGTGGGCTGTGTTTTGTGTTTGTGCTGTGGGGAGTTTTGGAGGCTGTGTTGGGGTGGGTGTGTCTCATGGTGGGTCTGCCTCTGTCCTGTCTGCAGTTTGGGTTTACATGTTTCTGTGTGTCTTTTGCCAACAGTCAGGATCATTTTTTAATCGAACACACTTAAACGATTGGAAGACTCCCCAAATCCGCTTGGTTTAGTCAGTCAATTAATCCATTGGAATAATCCATTTTAATTGCACGATTTTTGTACATTGCCGAGTTTATGAGAGCACGTCCGTTCAGCTCTTTTGAAAAATGATTCTCCGTCGCGGAACTTTCACATCGATGTTTGGTTTTCACTTTACGAAAGCACGGCTTCCTCACTGTCCTCGCTCTCCATGGTCATGAAACCCGCCCTATCTCTATCTCATCGTATCATATTTTTACCATCGCTTACCCATTTGTGCCATCGCAAACGTGGAGCTAAGTCATCGCTCTTTTTTTTAAACGTCCCATTTCACTTTATACATGCCCCAACCCGTCAGTCCACATGCCCGTCTACATATCTGTCAGTGTAGATATCTGTCTGAATGTCTCTCTCATGCTCATCACCCTCTTTTCCTCCATGTAACCTGTCATTTGTCTTTGCACTTTCCTCAGCCAAATATAAGTATAATGGATATGTCAGATCACGTAAGTGTGTTTCTCTGTCCCTCCCCATCCAGCCTCCGCCCTCCCTGTGTGTAGACCTGTATAGTCTTCCCACCCCCCATCCATGTCACCTCCAAGTAACAATGATGCTTGGTTTGGTCTAGTTTTTGCTTTACTAGTAGAATGCAAAGCTACCATCTTAGTCTCTCAATGATTCCTTGATTTGAACTGATACACAAGGCTGACACGATAACAAGAGTCTCAAACGTTTTACTGATGTATAGATCTAATTGGATTACCATACTTTATTCCACAAAACTGGGATAGGATGACATGCTTCTGACAATGAATGCACTAATTCAGTAAAAAAAAATTGTCTCGTAAAGCAATTTAAAGTTAATTTAAGGAAAAATGCTCTTTTTGAATGTTAAGTTGTACGCAATATTTTGTTTGTATTGTGCTGCCTCTAGCAGCAGATGGCGCTACAACACCAGGGAAAAGTGGATCTCAAAAAGAGGCTGGTGTTCGGTTCAAAGCAGATTGCAATTTAGGTAAATTTTTCAGTGTAAAGTACAGAATTGTGACATGTCTCTTCTCTCCAACTTCTAACTGTAAGTGAATGTAAGTTCTGAAATGCCATTGTTCTGCTATGATAACATTGCAATTTGTATTTACCCAACGCTAACGTTATTGTTGATGTTTACCCTTCCTTGGAATGATGACAGAAATACTAAATGCACCAATAAAATACAATGACTTGCGAGGAATAAGCGTAACAAGTGATCAAACAAAAAAAATCTAACCTTAACAATACGGTTTAAAAATATATATCAAAACAACAGTACCACGTAACCATACAGGATTTTTGGCATTTACCAAACACAAATCACAAATTTCAAGGCAATCTCTGGTCTTCTCTCTGGTCTCTCTCCTGTCCCTTTCATTGGGTCTGGGCTTGACGGGGACCTGCGTTTGGTGCGGCCCCCGTCATGTGATTAGCATTTCACAAAGGGACAGTTGCCGTCTGGGTTGTTCGGGAGTGCACAGTGGAGCTGCCAGTGCATGTGATGGCGCCGTAACGCTGGGCTTGTTTGACAAGGGCCAGATGAATCCAGGAGCTATCGGTGGCGCTCCGTAAACCAAGTAGGCAGCTGACGGCAGGGATAAACGTCTGTTTAGCCCTCGCGGCCACCCGACCACGCACTGTGTTAGTCCCTACCGACACACCACCCGACCGTACAAGCACTCCCGACCTCTAAACTGGAGGAAATCGCTCCTCGGCAGACTTTCTCCCTCTTGTTCTCTTCCCCTTCTCTTGCGTGGATACCCGAAAATACTGGCCGGGCTGAGATCAACAAGGGGAGACGGTTGTCTGAGTCCCGGTTTCATTAAACGGCCTATACGCTCACTGTTATGAGGACAACGTGAGAGCAGAATTATATAGAAATATTGTTGGGGATAGTCGCTTATTCATTTACATTTACATTTATTCATTTAGCAGACGCTTTTATCCAAAGCGACTTATTCCTCTTTGAAATAATTGCTGTGTCGTTCCATGTCACATAATTGTTCCTTTTAAATACAAACCCGGAATTTGGCAGTGTTAGTCATATTTTTTTTAACCTGCTTTTCAAGTAATCATACGTTTAGCATTGTTACCAGATGAAACTATTGAATGCGCAGACATCTTTGAAGTACATTTGTCTTTTCTGGTTTTATGTGGTTTACCTCTTTCAGTGTTGTTCCGTTATAGGCATTGAAAGAGAACAGAGAGGAGCTGGTGCACAATTAATTTGTGTTCATCAGAAATAGAAAAGGGATTCATTTTTTAATGTGTTGGGGGGGAAAATCTGCTCATAATAATATGTCTTTGGTGACTAAAGACATCTAAGATCAAAATGTAATCACATTTCCACTGATAAAAATCATTCCGAAACAAATAGAAATGTCACTTTTAAGAATAGGTATTAACCATAATGTTAGAAAGAATAATCATCATATTAATATCAATACTAATAATAGCAATCATCCTAATAATATAATTCAAATTTGAAAGTAATGTTTTGGTCTCTATTGTATTCTGTTAGTGGGCATGTGACACAAGAAGATTAATTTATTCATTTAACTAATATATCTTAAAAGTATAACAGACTAAATATTGTAGTGCACTGTACTATGCAGATATTCTTACAGTTCACTTCTCTTTCTCATTGCTTTTGTTCTCCATTGTTCGACAGTAAAGGAGGAAGGTAGACCGCCATTTCAAAACCGATCGATTAAAATCGCCAACTGCACCTCCACCTCCCTCACCTCCAACATGCACCACCCCAACGCGCCGCACCCCCACCAGGACCCCCCAGCCCCCGCGTGCTCAGCCTCCATCCCCCTTGTTAATAACCGTAAAGGAAGCCTGCTGCCCCCGGGGCCTAGGGCCAATCCCTCGCTGCTGCGCCTCAGTATTTCCGGTCCCGGGAACGGGCGGGGCCGAGGCCTGGCCGAGAGCCGGCTGAACCGGGCCCGCAGTCTGCCGGTGAAATACCGCTACCATCCCAGTAACGCCCCGCTGCTGGGCCGCAGCAGGCCTCGTAGGTTGCCTCCCCCCCCCCCCCCCCCCCCCCCCCCCCCCCCTAGCGGGATGCATCAGTCAGTAACACCTCACTCTCCCAACCCCCTTGTCCTATCCTGTTTTGCCATACTGTTTTGTCCTGCATGAGAGTTGACCAAACTCTCAGCTGCCGTTAGCCCCCCTTCCTGCTAGACACCGCCACCGCTTTTGCATGGATGCTGCTACCATGGGATCACTAACGCAACATCCACCGCTGCACTGATTGTGACTGCCAAACTGATGTAGAATTAGCCGTTATGTATTTATTTGTTTTTCGACGGTCGCATACAAGCTATGTTCCCGGTTGACTGCAAAGGACATTATTGTTGCTAGTCTGAAGGAGGGATTTTGCACAAGTTTGACTAAGCTTTGTCAGAGACCAAGGAAAGGACATGCAACCGAGTTCTGTGTCCATTCGTTCACTTTGAACTATAGACGCAGGGCAGGAATATTTTACACTGATATTTTCAAAATAGATTACAGGGAAATGTATCTCGGAAGTGGGTGCTGCTTTGTGATATTAGCTATTCAGACCGTCCAATGGCTGAATGGAAATGTCAAAGAATGGCATTTTATGAGGAGGAAAAGCTGTATGCTTTATCTTTTACGAGCACAATCAGGTGACAGTCTAGGATGGGTACTTGGACAATAATGTAATTCCATGTGCTTCGAGCAGTCACCGCTTGCAGCACACGCATTGATTTGCACTAATATCATGTTGTGTGGTATTGATTCCTAACCAAAGGACTAATATGGGGTTGAAATGACAGTGGACATGGCATATATTCTCTGGGAGGGGGGAGGTGGAGGAGCTAGTCTGTGTACCTGTCTGAAAGCCCCTTGGAACAGAGACAGTAGAGGAGATCAGACTACTGTGAACTATTCACACAAGACCTGGGTGGACCTTTGTAGTCTTTTCCACCCAGGGGCTGGTGAAACTCTTCAGCAATGTAAACCCACCTAGTTGACAGGAAAACGCGATCAAACTCATCGGAAAGTTTGCAGAGCAAAAAGCTTTTGGAGCAGTAAGCCCGCGATCCCCTTAAAGGCCAGCGAACGAGTCAACGGGTCGTCTTTGTGGGCATGAAACTGGGTTTTATCCCCCCCTCCCCACCCTATGTACCAATTTAAAGAGGTGTGTTGACCTGCATCTGCTTCTGGATGGTGTGTGTGCGCGCTCTAAATGCTTGTTTCCCTCCTGGCTGCCCTGCTGGAGTGCTGTTTTGGCATGCAACACTTGGGGCCGCTTGTTGAGTCCCAAAGGGTTCTCATGGCATGGAGTTAAACCTGTACGAGAGCCACGTGCACTGTAGTGAGAGCTGGAACGATGGGGTCGGGGGTCAGCATTGTAGCCTTCATCCCAACACCACCACCGAATCATGCCAATCTGTCATCGCTTCAGTCCCATGCCTTGCCGACTAATGACGGTCTGTTGTGTCATATAATATGTCATATGTCATCGGGACACAAGGTCACGCTGATGCAGACTGCTAGAGGTGTAACCCAGATAGAGCTCGTCCACGTAGGCCTGTCACTATGGTGACCCGTGGCCCAGAACCCAGCCAGTGGATCTCAACACAACTAAAAGGGGCTTTGGGGAAATAGCAAGGCGTCACAGGTCATAGTCAGACAGACAGACAGACAGGTTTTAATCGATTGTTCTCCGTGGTTTTCTCCTATTTAACTCTGTCTCTCACTAACTCGTTCTATGTTTTTTGGAGGTTTTCTCTTTCTCTTTGACGGTGTGTTATTTTATTCTTTTTTTTTCTCTCCGTCTTTTCTTTATGGGATTGTTATTGATTGAATGTTGAGTGTGTTTGTGCTATTTTGGTGTGTCTGTTCCACCAAACCACACCCTGGCCCCCCAGCCTCCCCCCTGTGCCCTGACGCTCTGTGCGTGTGTTTGCAGTTGAAGACGAGCACCCGTCAGCTCTGTCGCCCAAAAGAAAGCAGCGCAACGGAGGCTTGCGAAACTCACCCAACAACTCGCCCAAGATGATGAGGTAAGACGTTGTTGTTCATGCTACCTTCCGGCACTCACGCGGTTGCGGGAAGCGGGCTGAGAAATGAAGGCTGGGAGGGATGGGAGGGAGATGTGCAGCTTAAGTATGAGACGGGTGGAGGAAATGGCTGCTGGTGGTGGGGATGGTGTGTGTGTCTAGGTTGGGTGGGTTGAGGGGAAGGAGGATGGGGAGGGGAAAAAGCACGAAAGTATGCAAGAAGAGAGGAGTCCTCTTAGGAGATGGAGCCGGCAGCGGGGTGGGGTGTTAAGGCTGGCGTGCTGTCAGCGGTTAATGACACAGCCCAAATAATATTTCTGTCATGAAAGAGGCTGCGAGGAGCCGTTTGAAAAATACCGGGGCCTTTAAAGTCTCAGCTGTCAACCTCCCCCTCTCACGTCTCGTCCACATGTAGTTCTTAAACAACGCTGGCACTAATGACACCAGCAGCCAATCAGACCGATCCGCCTGGTTACTCTACCCTCAGGCTCTTCCTGTGTTGTGGGAACCCCCTTGGGTCCCGTTTCTAGTACTTAAGGCCATATGCGGGATGTATCATCGCAATCAAATCTGAATTTAGATATTACCTTCCTTTTATCCTGTCCTTTGGAATCAAATTGCTGTTAATTGATTTTGAAAGATGAAAGGGCTGGGTTTGGCATGCCCCGTGACCGTGCGACGGTGTTGGAATGCAATGTGAAATGCAGCGGGAGGTGGTCAGGATGCGCCTGACTGGAGCAGCACAGTGAAGAGATGCTGTGGCTGAAAAAAAGCACAGGGACACACCCGGCTAATTTGCCTCTCCCTGAAGTGAAGGGGAATAGTTATGGCTGATGTGTTTAATGAATGTACAGCCGAGCACCTTTTTTTTCCCCTCAGCGTCATGTTCCAACCTTGTGTAGAAACGTTTGTGTTGTTAGTTTGGAAATAGAGAAAGGAAGGGCAAAAAAAAAACGAACAAAAAATTGCAACCACTGAACACAAATAAAGCCGAATAAAACACGACCTGCTTTCAAGCAAGGTGGCCACCCTCAGTTAAGCGCTGCGCATGGTAGCTTTAATTTGCTGTTCATTTCATCCTCCTCTCCCTTGTGCAACAGAACGCCATTTTTCGAAACTCCCATCTGTTCTCTTTTGGTGTGCTTCGTAAGACGAAGCCAGTCTCTTTAGCGCGAGTCTCCCTCAGGCCATCTTCCAGCGGCAGCCAAACCAACGTCATTCTGAGCAGAGTGTACTGAACTGTGTGTACAGCGCGTCCACTAAACGCGTTCAGCCCTCCCTCGCTTTGCAACCCCCCCCCAAAAAACAGCAATTTGACGAGCCCTCACACATGCCAAACCATCAGCTGTACACAGTCATTCTCTACCCTTCAGTCAAGCCTGCAACAGAGCAACTGTCGACATGCTCTTGTTTTTTTCTTTATAAAGAGCAAAATGTCACAAAAGAAAGAAATGGGTATACTTCCAGCTGACTGCTAGTTTGAGAAGGGGTGTTTAGTTTTGTTTCTCAACTTAAAACACAAAACCACCTCTTCTGTTCTTTTTTTCCCCCCTCTCCCTCTCTATTTTGCCCCGGAGATGGGTCCCCATTTGCCATGTAATATATGCATCTCGGCTTTGATCTCGCTGTGATAATAATTCTTGGGAGTTATTTACTTGGGTTTTGAAAACGCTTCAAAGCAGTGTCAAAGTTTTCTCTGCTGTAGGGTTGCTTCTGTATTCTGTTGGCTCTTGGGTACTGGGATGACAGGTCCTCTGTTCGAGGTGTAGCCTTTTTCAAGTCGTAGCCCACAGCAAAACATCAAATTACCTCGCCCGGTCCACAGCACTCCTCCACAGCTGCCCCCTGTCAATATATAACGCCATACAGTATATATTAAATACTTGTGCTTTTACAAGGTGAATTTTATGCGCAATGAAAAGTGATTGTTTGAGGTAGTAGCCTTAGGGATACTTTATTCTACAAGCGAGGAGGGGGGAGAAATAACAGCAGACAGCTAGCAAGCGAGCGTATACCATATCAAGTATGGTTTTTACAGGACTTGCTGCCTGAAGGCCTTCGTAAATAAATAATGATCAACAGATTGGCTGTGGGTTTTTGAAAAGCATGCCTTTGTCAGTTTGCATGATGGGGGGAAATTTTCAAAGCGCAAGGCTGCCTTCATAGCCCGGCGAAGAGGGATTGGGGGAGCACGCCCATCCCAAGTCAGCGACTGCCGAGTGATTCGCTAGAATAACTAAACTCTGTTTGAAACATATACTGAGGGGGAGAAATATGGAGAGAGGGAAAGAGGGAGGGGGAGAGAGAGGGAAGCTTCAAGGGAGAGATAGACAAAGACCAACAGAGGAATTTAGACAGAGAAAGACTTCATGGGTAGATGTCTGCCCTTCACATGTGCAGTAGGTACTCATTTTAATAGCTACATTATTTATGTATAGACTATCCAAATATGTAAACAATACGTCGAGCTTTCTTCTTAAATAAATTACCGATAACCCAGCTGTGCTTTGAGAGGGACGTGGAATTGCCGCTGAACTATACTGTAACAACAAGCCTACTGTAGATTTCAATAAGCAAAGCAGAACAGGGGTCTAAGCGACGAAGCGCTGCGTCAACATGTGTTCCTTTGTAATGGTGACAGCGAGACTCCAGGGGTGCCACGGGAACGTGTTCTCGGTCTGGAATCAAGCCAATAATTACATTGACCTTTTTGATGCGTTACAACGTTGCAACGACGCGTCTCATTTACTGTCCGTCAGGTCGTAGGTAGCCTGTTTCCTGCGAGCTAAGGTGGCGATGCAAACACATACAATGGGAGAGTGAGAGGCGTGCAGGGCTCCTGGCAGGCAGGCAGGCACGCCACATGGACAGCCTGGTGAATAGATAGCTGTCTGGGTAGAAGAGAGAAGAGATGTGTGCCAGGCTCACTGCACTTTCCATCCATTTCCCCACCGCACACACACACACTCACCCACACAGCCAACACCTGTGCATTGGGCGCGTTATTGAAGTGACAGGGGCCTCACGGAGTGAGTGGTGGAACACGCGGAAATGAAATATTCATCCCGGGTGTAGAAACACTAAATGCTGTCAGCGTAATTAGCACCTGTCCGGGTTGATTTCATGTACATACTGAGAGACTACAGGGGAGGGGTTTAAGAAAGGGAGAAGTTGATAGATGGCGAGGAGTGAGAGGAGGAGGTTAATTGACAGGTTTTCTGATTTTCTCGGTGGGGGGAGGACCAAAATGTCAAGCAGAGGGAGGGAGGAGGCAACATTGAAGCCTTGTCTCAGAGTGACAGAGATGACGAGGAGATTAAAAGAGAGATAAAAAAAAAAAACTCTGGAATGTTCTACCACCCCATATGAATGCCAGTCTTTGTGCTCTGCCTGCACTGAACGTAGCATTAGAAGTAAAATATTTCCTATTCAGCTGAAGAGTTATATTGGAGTAGGGAATTTAGGGCATGAAATAAAAGAGGCGTCCGAAAGAAGTATTGTGACTGTCGAGACCGTTGACGTCTCACTGTTCTACTTTCTAATTGACTAACACAATCTCGATCTAAGTGCCTACTCCAGCCTCGAGGCTTCTGGAAGGCTCTCTGAGATACTTTGCAATCATGTCTTGTAGAGTGCAAACCAGGCAAGAGGCGCCTCAGCCGAGTGACAAAAGCACTTCCGTGGTCCGGTGTTCCAGCCCGTCAAACTCAGCTGGCCGCCACGATGGATTAGCTCGGCCGGGGCCTCCGTGACACGCTGCTGAAACATTTATGGCCTTCAGTTGGGGGGGAAGCAACGTTTGATTGGGAGAACATTTCTGAAATATTTAAAGCGTGTTGCTGTTTGGGCTTTTTAAAACAGGAGCAGGGCGAGGGAGGGAATGCTATTGTCTTTCTTCGTTATGTCGCTCAGCTCTCCCCAGCTAAGCTCCAGCTCCTCCTCCCTAATCATTGAGAACCCCCCCCCCCCCCCCCCCCCCCCCCTTCATCATCTAAAGCAGGACAGATATGAACGGAAAGTTCTGGTCATGGTTAAGTTATAGTTAAACTACATTTTGGGCAGCTTCAAAGTGGGGACACGGATTCAACAATGACCTCACTGGTTTGTTGCTCATTGTGTGACGAATCCCCTGACAAAAGTAAACCGCGTGTCTTGAAACGTGTCTCTCTCTCTCTTTGTTTTCTCCTTCCTCAACCTCTCCAGCAGGCATGACCCCTTGCTCATTCCGGGAAACGAACAGATCGAGAACATGGACATGAATGTGAAGAAGTACGATTCCACAGGAATGTTTCACTGGTGTCCCTCCAAAGAGATCGAGAAGGTCATCCTGGTAAGTGGGGGTCCCCTTACGCCGCTCCCCTCCCCCCCCCCACCCCCCACCTCCCTCTACTCCCCTCCCCACCTCCCTCCTTTCTCCCAGGTCACAGTACATTCCAGCGAAGTCCTCCAAAATGAGGGGGTACGCCAACATTACCGTACGGCACGCAGTAAATGACCGTAGCGCAATGTACCTACGTTTTGGAAAGTTACAGAAGTGCAAGATGTTGTTGCTTTTGGAGCCAAGTATTTCCCTCACATAGCATTCAAACCCCATGCTAATGTATATCTACATTTCTCTCAATTGCTCTCTGTTGTAACAAGGTGAGTTGTTCGTTTTCTTTTTACCCTTGCGGGGCTTGTGGATTTCAAACATGAAAGCACCAAGCATGGGTGTGGAAACAAAAGTTTTCAGCGTCAGCCTTTATTTAATTGGAAGCATCACAACCTGCATCTCCGGCACACGCACTCTTCTCTCTTACCGTGTGTTTTGTTTTAAGTCTTCTCGACTCTGTTGATCGCTCTCCCTCTCTTTATCACTCTCATGTTGTCATGTACTGTTTTTGAACCCTCTTCCCCTCCCAACCTCTCTCTCTCTCGGTGTCTTACCCGGTCATTCTGCCTCCCCTCCCTCTCTGTTTTCCCTGTCAGACCCGGAGTGAGGCGTCCATGACGGTCCTCAGCGGTCATGTGGTGGTCTGTATATTTGGAGATGTCACGTCCGCTTTGGTGGGGCTGCGAAACTTGGTGATGCCTTTAAGAGCCAGCAACTTCCATTACCATGAGCTAAAGCCCATAGTGTTTGTGGGCTCGCTCGAGTATCTGAGAAGAGAGTGGGAGACTCTGCACAACTTCCCCAAGGTGTCCATCCTGCCTGTAAGTACAGCTGCAGTCTGCACTCCAGCCCACCAGGGGGAGAACTCCTTAACTCTCCTCTTGACAGAAATCTTACTTTCTATTGTGGCGTAGAGTAGCGTAGAGAGTAGATACTCTGTTGGCGGGGGGGGGGGGGGGGGGGGGTGACAATTGAAAATGCCAAATGAAAATGCCAAATGAAAATGTTTTGGCTGTTTTGACCGTGCATTTTGAATTGCACTAAATGATGGGATCTCACGAGAGTGTTCACTGCACTAGCATGCATTGCCACTGGGCACTCCACAAATACTGCCTTAAATTTGAATCTTTAGCAGACGCTCTTATCCAGGGTGACTTACAGTAAGTACAGGGACATTCCCCCTAAGGCAAATAGGGTGAAGTGCCTTGCCCAAGGACGCAACTCCATTTGGCATGGGCGGGGTTCTAACCAGGAACATCCTGATTACTACTTGTAAGCTTGTACTAGCCCGATTACCTAACCCCTCCGCCACCTGACGGCCACAGTCTTATCCATCTGTAGATACCCATGAATGCTCTTGTTGTGGTCCAGAGAAGCGACACTTTGCCATGTCCGTATGGAGTTGAACAGAGCTGTGCTGGGGCTGAATATAGGAAGATTCTGGCACGCCTGCCTGGCCTGCCTCAGAGCTTGTTAGGGTCGGCTTGACTGCCTATCAAAGTGGGACTCCCCCCCCCCCCCCCCCCCCAACGCACACTGCTGCCCTCAGCACAGACTAGCCTTTACTTTCCAGCACTTCTACAACTCCCCGATGCCCACTTTGATCAGCTGAATGTCACTGCCTTGAAACAAGAATACTTGTTAGCTAATTTCCCAAAGCTACACTCACTCGGCCTTTAATTTGTTTTTCTGTCGCTACCTCCTCCCTCTTGCTCCCTCTCTCTCCCTCCCTCCCCCTGCTCCCTTTTTTTTCTCCTCCGCCCCGAAGGGTACACCATTAAGTCGGGCAGATTTGAGAGCTGTCAACATCAACCTCTGTGACATGTGCGTTATACTGTCAGCCAATCAGAACAATATCGACGACGCCTCTCTGCAAGATAAAGAATGCATCTTGGCGTCACTCAACATCAAATCTATGCAGTTTGATGACAGCATCGGGGTCTTGCAGGCAAATTCCCAAGGTAAGGTGTTTCCTATTAGACTGCGCTGAACTGCACTACAGACCATAATAAACATGCTCGCGGAGAAAGCACATCACTTAGAGATGAGAAGGAAACGGCGTGTGACGCCAGACCCAAGTCAACATCTTGACGTTAGGAAATCCAATCACTCTTTTCCACGTTGATGATTAAGAGTAAACCCTTACCCTTTTTTTTTTTTTTTACAATATCATAAATTTAACTTATGTCACTTGATGTTGTTCTCCCTGATCTGATTGTCAGTTGGCAGATTAAGAGGAACAGATGCTAATGTTTGCCGACTCAGAACTCATAATCCCATCAGGCATCACCGTCATCATTAACCAGACTTCCTGTGCTCCTCATCATACACTTCACACATTCATCTTTACAATACATATCATTTTACTAATATCATCAATAGTTCACACAGTTCAAAAATATATGTATACAATTGTTACATACAAGTGCCAATGATGTCATTGCATGTACCGTGGAAGAGAGAGTGAGGATGGTAAACACACATACACACACACACACGCTATAGAAGTATCTGCATCATACTGGATTGCTTTGGGCAGTCTTCAAGATGGTGAGCGTAGAATGATAATACTTGTAGAAAAAAGAAAAAAAAAGTGCGAATGAATAAGTAAACAAGCTTGTATCTTGTGGGAGAGATTCTCACGGCCTGCTCGAGCAATGCAGTGAGGCACAGAGCTAAGCTGTGCCTGGGGGGCTACAGGACCCGGGGGGGGGAGGTGGGGGGCTACAGGACCCAGGAGGGGGGAGGTGGGGGGCTACAGGACCCAGGAGGGGGGAGGTGGGGGGCTACAGGACCCAGGAGGGGGGAGGTGGGGGGCAGCAGGACCCAGGAGGGGGGAGGTGGGGGGCAGCAGGACCCAGGAGGGGGGAGGGTGGGGGGCAGCAGGACCCAGGAGGGGGGAGGTGGGGGGCAGCAGGACCCAGGAGGGGGGAGGTGGGGGGCTACAGGACCCAGGAGGGGGAAGGTGGGGGGCAGCAGGACCCAGGAGGGGGGAGGTGGGGGGTTACAGGACCCAGGAGGGGGGAGGTGGGGGGCTACAGGATCCAGGAGGGGGGAGGTGGGGGGCTACAGGACCCAGGAGGGGGAAGGTGGGGGGCAGCAGGACCCAGGAGGGGGGAGGTGGGGGGTTACAGGACCCAGGAGGGGGGAGGTGGGGGGCTACAGGACCCGGGGTGGGGGGGGGGGGGGGGGGGGGGGTGGGGGGCTACAGGACCCAGGAGGGGGGGGGGGGGAGGTGGGGGGCAGCATGCTAGTGCTCAATGACAGCTTTAAAAAAACCACACCATACAAATCCATAATATGCACAATTATGTTTGTACATATTTGTGTATGCGATATTGTTGTGCTGGTAGGAAAACCTATTTTACTTGATCCACAGTCTACATGTAAGAATGTTAAATCCACGAAGAGGGTTTGTATAGCTTTCCAGGCGATGTACTGTTGCATATGGAATATTTGGCTGCCTTCCGTCCAACATATTTCGATATTTCCTTCGTGCTTGTTCACATCACTTTCAGAAATGTAAACCGTTTGGGGTGAAACTTTCACAAGATATACTGCATGCCCCGCATTCTTGTTTACTCTGATACTCTACGAGGAGGGTTTTTAGGGGAAATATTAAAACTGGCTGTCATTTTCCTGTGGAGTAAATTTCATATTTTATATCCTTCGACAAAATGATGCGTTGTTGTGAAGGATTTTGCCGTCCCTGCTTGTAGCAGGGTGTCAAACCTCGGCTAACCCTGAGTTCCCATAATTGGCATAACGAGTCTTCTTCTTCAAGGCCTCAGCTCTGCTCCTACTTCTAGTTGAGTGCTAAACTGTTAGTGTCTCCTCCGGCCATCTTGTGTACGGTTAACAACCCCATGAATATCTTGACAAACACCTCCCCCCCCCCACCCCAACACCCACCATCTTGTCTGGATCCTGCAAACCTTCAGAAACTTTGTGACCTGAATATAGTCCTTCCAGTATGTTTGGTGACAGTGAAACTATAAGATGGGGTTTTTTTTTGTTTTGTTTTTTTTTGCTTTAGTCAGCACTAAATGATGGATGTCAAAACACGGCTGTTGCATTATACATACAGCATTACAGATTTAAGCTGTTTACTTGTCACTTTGAGGAAATGCAAAAATGTGAAGTCATGTGAATTCACACTCCTGTCACTTGCGCTTGTATTTCATGCTCGGGAATTGTGCTATTCCCGATAAAAGGTTTCCCGGGATCCACTTCACCAATTTTACGGTAACAAAATGAACAACATATAAAATTTATACCCTTCCCTTGATGGAAGGCTGCAAAATGCTAAATATTTCTCAGCTGACCCCTAAAAGCACAATATCCATTTAGCGTTTTTTTTTCCGGTTTGTACTTCCATCCCCCCCCCCTTCACCCCTACCATACCTCTCCTCCACCTTTTTTCTGTCAATTTGCAATTTTGAATGACACAAAAAAGCACGTCAACCACTCTAGCGCTGCACAGAGTGGTGTGTTGTGCACCGTAATCACAGTAACCTGGTGCTTAAACGCCTGTCAGATCCCCCACTCAACAGGGGCTATTAGGGAGGTCAAAGGTGGTAAGTGACTGTTTTCTCTTTGATGATACCTACAGTACTGCGCACGTTTACCTTATCCTCATCCGATCAGTTCGTCATCAAATAGATTACAAACCCAAGTCGTAACTACACTCGGCGATTGGGCTTTGTGTTGAGTCTCCCCAAAAAATGGCAGCCGTTTTGTGTTTTGCAACCCGCGTCGAAGGTTCACACGGTCGTCTGTGTTTCTATGACTACCCGCAGGTTTCACGCCACCTGGAATGGACAGGTCATCTCCAGACAGCAGCCCAGTACATGGCCTGGTGCGCCAAGCCTCCGTCACCACAGGCTCCAACATCCCCATCATCACTGAGCTAGGTGAGACCGGATGCCAGCTTGACTCTCAGTCTAGAGCTACCGGTAAAGGCAGCCTGACAAACCTTCGTACACTCTCAGTTATGAGACTTTTGGGGTGGTTTGCTTTGCTGTCTGCACCTATTGCTCTGACTGACTTAAGTACAGCCAAACCCTTTGGGGGCCTTGAGGTCTGTGTTTCAAAGTCTACCAAATAGGGTTATGATCATGAATGTCTTTTTGATTGTGTAACCTAGACCTGGGCTATCTGACTAGCCTTTTAAGGTATCCACGCCCTTCTCGTCCAAGAGGTCGAGAGAACGCTCCGAGTGAACGCCAGCCTGATGGAGAGCGCAACAAAGTGAAAGAGAGGGGTTAGACGGAAAAAAAAAGAAAATGCCACCGTTGCAAAATGGGCCCATTCATTAATAACAATGGCGGTGGCTTTATTCCCACTGGAAAGAGGCTCATGAAAGTTTCATATCTCGGAGGACCCTTCTAAAGCACTAGAGACCAGCCACTCTATCTCCCCTGACCCAATTAGAGAGCACTGGACCGTGAGACCTGTTAAGAGAGGTCCAGGCCCAGACCATATCTACAGAGAAGAGCCTCTCAAATTTCCCATCACACCCATTACGGCGCTTGCTGCATGTGTAATCACCAAAATAAAAACCCTGCCGCTGTACTTGTGCGTGTTTTTTTTGTTGGTACGTTGTTGGGGAAGTTAAGTCTTCTGTTAGTTCAGTGCTACAGGTTTCGTCTGATTTCCACGTCGGAATTCCAGCCCTCGCAGAATCTGGCCTGCTTTCAGTTCTAACACATCTCCAGTAGCCCAGCATCTGACTCCTGGCTAACATTTTGAATCTTTTTTAAAAAATACTTTTTTATACCTCCTCCTAAAAAACAAGTAGATGAAGGCAGAGCACAGAGGATAGCTACAGTTCTTGCTGGAACCACACACTGCAATCACAGTGACAGACCTCTCGGTCCAACATGCCAGACTAAGATTCGATTCTAATTGGAACATAAAAAAGGGCAAGCTTGTCGAAATCCATTTTGCGAGCCACAAAAGACCGGGTGTGTTTTTGAATATGCCGTAGCGTTTAAACTCTCTTTCAACGTTTCATAGGATGTACAGTGATAACAGATACGGTGACATATGTTCATACGTTTCACACTGTTTACTGTAATCTCTGGTCTCAGGACCTACGCTATACATTTCAAGGGGCAACACATGAATACCTTTAGCGCTGGTCCTAATCCCTGCATTGACACGGGAAATCACAAGACAGACATGCCTTTCTCTTCCTCTCTTTGAAGTTGTTTGAATAACGACGCCATCTCTCCTCCTCTCCACACCGCCTCATTGCCATTAGCTAAACCTGGCAAACTACTGCCTCTGGTTTCACTGAATCAGGAAAAAAATAGTGGAACCAACATACAAATGATAACAGAGCTGGGTAAGCCGAGCCTTTTGTCCTCTGTCGCTGCCGTCACTGCCGTTCCCGTTCTCGCTCCCCCTCGCCGCGCCATTCACGATCCTTCATCAGCTTTCCTTGGTTTCTCTGGCTGCGGTCGAGGGTCCTCGCTCTGCATCCCCGGCTTTCACTTTGAACATATTCCTTCTTTTTTTTTTGCTCAGCACTTGGTTGAAATTGGCTGTGTTTGTGTATAGTAAGTTCTGGCCCCTTTTTAAAGGATTTTTTTGTTTAGTTCCCCCCCCCCCCACCCCTGTTGCGCTCTCAGAGCGTTGCTTGGCCTTTGATCATGCTCAGTCTGTCCGTGTGGCTGATTTCATAGCACCCCCCCCCACCACCACCACCTCAACCCTGGTTCACTTCTTTGGCCCGGGCCCGTTTGCATCAGCCCCCTTGTCTCTTTGACTGACATTTCTGTTTCACAGCACACAGGAAGCCTGGGAAGAAATCACATTTCAAAAACAGAAACTCAAGATCAAACTTCCCTTTAAGCTGTTTATTTTTATTTATTTATTTTTCGTGGGTTCTTCCCAACCTCAACACCCCCCGCCACCCCCCATCCCCGCCCCCCTGCCATTTTTGGTGTCAAGACCCAATCTCTGAAGCCTGGATTTTGTCAAACAAAGACTTGAAAGATTTCAAAATAGTTGGATCCCTCACCATTCCCTTAAATCACCGTCCATTGGTGCCAGAAAGAAAAAAAACATTAACGCACGAGCCTGGGGGGAGGGAGGGGAAGGGGGGGAGGGAGGGAGGGAGGGAGGGAGGGAGGGAGGGAGGGAGAAGGGGAGAGGAAGGAAGACAGATAGGGAGAAAGGTTGGGGGGGGGGGGCGGAGAGGCCCACTAAGTAAAAGCGAGGTGGTAAATGATTCATACCCAACACAGAGTCGGAAACAAGCACTTAGAGCTAAAACAGACAAAAGACAGCATTCTTTTTTCCCTTTTTTTTGGGGGTGGGGCATTTACCTCTTATCGCATTTCATGTAAAAGAGCCTGACAAAATGTGGTCAGATGGCGTGGCTGAGAGATGCTTCAGCATGATGTGCATCATCTCCTCTGGTGAGGCAGGGGCAGTAAACACTAATTTGCGGCGGTGACTAGTCACACGTGAAAACCATTTTGCAAAACAGAGTGTCGAGTGGGGCGGCTTCACAAAGCTTTTAGCGCAACGTGGTTACATCTCCAAATCTAGTCGTGAGAAGCCGAGTCCTCCATCTTGCTGGAAAAATGAGCGTTAGAACTGCGCTGGAATTGTACTCCCCCCCCCTCCCCCCCCGATCAATCTTCCAGGCAACAATTCATTCATGATCTACCGCTTATTATTCCTGTCAGGGGTCACGGGTGACTGGAGCCTATCCCAATTACTTTCCGCCCTTAGGAGGGGTACAATTAACGTATACAAATCAATAACAAGAAAACATCATCGTCATATAAAAGAACGCTGGGTTATATATTTATATTTATCCAGGCAGAAACCCTGACCACACTGGGTGACCCCATGTGACTGACTGACCCCATGTGACTGACTGACCTGTATCTCTGGTAGTCGTCCTCGTCTTTGTCCAGACTGACCAGCTCGTTGGGGCAGGCTTCGTTGCCCAGCAGGCTGAGGTATTCGAGCGCGGGGGTCTGCTCAGCCAAGTGCTCCAGCAGGGCCTCGATATCAGTCAGGTGTCAGGGGGTCAAAGGTCAAGGATCTGTTGCTGTTAATTACATTAGCATTTACTGCCCCGCAACCCCCTCCCTTATATAGGCTGACCGACCCCTTTGTGCCCACACTAAAACATGTCACTGTCACATTTACCACCCAGGCCAGGGCTTTGTTCGAGTGGACAGAGTCTGGGCGGGTGGGTAGGGGGGGGAGGGGGGGGGAGGGGGGGGGGACATTTCAAGTTTGGCATATAGTGAGTGAATTTGGCCGTATAGGTCCTCCACTCTCCTCCTCTCGTTCTGTTTAACACCCATTCTTCATCTTAGACTCTCTCTCTCTCTCCCTTTGAATCTCACACCCCGTCTCTCTCACCCTCTATTACTTTCCCTGTCTCACTCTCTTTCGATCCCTCTTTCCAGCCACTTCATCCCTCCTCACACTATTATTGTCTCTCCCTCCCTTCCCTCCCTCCCTCCCTCCTTCCCTCCCTTTCTCTCCCTTCCCCCTCCCTCCCTCCCTCCCTCATTTCATAGGTGGCCAAGTGCAGAACAGTGACAACATGATGGATGCCCTGTGTTTCAAACAGTCCGTGATTCCCAGCGTCGCGCCAATGGAAAACTTTTTGTGAAACGTGGGGGTGGAAAACACACACACACACACACACGAAAAACAAACAGCCCCTAAGCAGTCACATTCATCACTAATGCATTCACTTCATTGGAAAATGGAGCTCTAACATGTCAAAATACAACTGCACTAATGCAGCGCTCCAGTCTGAGAATGGCACCGCTCCGGGACAAGGTGGACTTAATTGGCCTATTAGCATGTGCAGACCACTTCACAACCAAACACGGCTTTGAGACCCTGGCGCGTCGTTCAAGACGTACCGGTGGAAATGCCGACCGTGCAGGTAAGTGTCAGCATCATTAGCCCCTGTGTTGATGTAGCCATGCACAGGGGGGGGGGGGGGGGGGGAGAACACATTGTTAAACTTGCACCCAAGTTAGTTCACTCATATTTACCCTGACTGATCTGAAGCAGCCATAGCACATTTTGATGATGTGCCTTGAATCTGTGTGTGTGTGTGTGTGTGTGTGTGTGTGTGTGTGTGTGTGTGTGTGTGTTTGTGTGTGTGGCAGTTTCAGGTCAAGATTTACTAGTAGGCCTAATGACAAGACAAAGGGAAATTATTGTTTTTCTGCTCTGGAATTATTACTGGAATCCTGATATTTTTTCCAACTACTGTTTTAGGTCAATTTACTGTTCCAGTTCCCTTGAAAAACAATGTTTGTGTCTCAGTTAGACTGTAAAGCCAGTTTGGCGTTCTGCCTGGAGTAAAAACAACAAAGAAGAAAACCAGGAGGAGCAGCATGTCTTGCCTTTACGACACTTCATGTCAAACGCAACAGTAACTCCAGCCTCGGTCTCCACTAGAGGTCCCTGTGGTTCAGAAACAGAGTATGTTGAGGATACTGCTGGTTTGGGATATTGCTCCATTTACATCCAAGTTCTAATGACTCAGATCAGTCCTGCCTTGTATACATCAAAGAATAAAGGAAATAGACAACGACTAACGGAAGTACGCTTTCTCAGTTGCGTGGGTGCTTCCGTGAGGGTGAGGGGAACAGGAAGTGAAAAGGCAAGGAGCACCTTCTTGCTCGGAAGGATATTCGGTTCTTATTGAGCGTCATGGTGTGGAGGTTGGGTAACCTGGGCAACTGGAGTTCGTTTCCAAGCAGATTGTTGTCGATGACCAGCTCTTCCAGCTCGGTGAACGCTTCGAGGCCCGTCAGCGTCCTGCAATGATAAGGAAAAAAAACATGATACGGCCTTAAATCTGACCGGCCTAAGAGAAAATAAATATTTTTCGGGCTTTCTTTCCTTCCACACTGTCTGGCTGGGAGAGTTTGGGGGGGTGGGGGGGGAGGCTGTCAGGGGGCGGGGGGTGGAGGGGGGGGGGGGGGGGGGGGTGAATGACAAGAATTAGTGGCGCTATGTTCCCCTGGCATGGCGATGCATCCTTCAGACCCCTTGGCAGGATGAGGGATGGATGGGGGTGGGGGGGGAGAGGGGTGGGGGGGTGGGGGGGTCACTTGTGAGTAGCCAGGATTCAAAACAAAAGGCTTCAGAAATGCGGCGGGCAGGATGAATTTGTCAATGTCTTGTGCCTCCAGGCGCCCAGTTTCGCCTGACCCTAACCCTCCATTCCCAAGACAAATCACTCTGTCACAGTTCACCTTCACTCCCCGGACACAAATTTAACTTGTCATCCATCATTTTCACAGCGGAACCGGAATATGTTCTCACAATCACAGGGAGAACAGCGCGGGGGAAACTTTTGCGACGCGTCTGTGATGGAGCGGAGAACCGGTTTAAGGTTCCAACACCAAAGACCATCAGCGTTTTGTTTGACTTTTTTCTTTCCCTTAACCCCGATTAGTTTTTTAATAAAATACAGCAGCACCCTCCTACTCCTGCCTATCCTCCCTTAACCACACACAAGCGCATAAAAATGATGGAGGGGAGTGTTCAGGGTAATGTTAGGGCCTTGCAAAGTTCAAGTCGAAGGTCGAAGGTGCGCAAAGCCAGTATGTGTGTTTTCTAATCCTTCACACGCCACTGGCTGTCACCCCGCCATGTTAATGCGTCCTGGGTGACTTAATTGACATTTACATCTGCCAAGGCCTGGCTCGAGTCACACCATTGAAAAGGAACTGGATTCGAATTTCAGACGGAATGCTTTGACGGAAAATATTTCTTTTTCAGAGTCGTTGTTTAATACATGTAAGCAAAACAGTTTTTTTTTTACCACAATGTAAGCGAAAATAATTCATAAAATGCTTAATAGGTTGTAGCCATCAAGGCTAGCTCTAGTCAGCACCTTGAGATCGTGTGTGAGCGAGCCCATACACAAAGGAGCAAAACCACAATGCACGGAGAACAAACGAACACAACACAGACACGCAAGCGCGGTGCCGTCACTCGGCAACAGTCGCATCTGACTGCAAACTCCCTTCGTGTTTCAGAGTGTGTGTGTGTGTGTGTGTGTGTGTGTGTGTGTGTGTGTGTGTGTGTCAGGTCTGCAGTCCCATGGGTTAAGTTATTAGCAGCTTGGTTAAAAGGAGCCTCATGGCTGTTCGGGGCTTATTAATTGTTGTGTTCCTGTCATCACCGGATGATTTAATCAGTTCAATTCACAGCCAGGGGACAGTCAAAGTCCCATCCAGCATTAACTACAGTAGGGGAACTTTAATAGGCTGCTACTCTCTCCAGATTTTCCTCTTCGCCACCAAACACCCGCATTCGGTTTCATTACTTTGAAGCGTTGTGGGTTTTTTTGCGTGCGCTCTTGTTTAAGTGGCGCTCAGAGAACTAACACAGTTAGTACTGTAAATGACGTTGCCTCTGAATGTGAGCAGAGTGCCTGCCTTGTTTTGATGAAAACGAATGAGCGTAATTGAGCTGTGTCCCGACGCCGAAGTGATTAGGCAGAAAGAAAAACAGAGACTGCAATGCCACCAGTTCCGCTGGATTTACAGTGGGAGAGACGGGAGTAGGGAGAGGCAAAAAGCCAGCCAGCGAGAGGGAGGGAGGGAGCGCGGGGGGGGGGGGGGGGAAGAGAAAGGGAGGGCGATGGAGCGAGAGATGGCAATTTTAACGAGGCACGGTGATGAATCCTCTCCTTGTTAAGATAATTATGATCAGGCTCATTGTCAGAGCTCATACTTCACCCTTGCTGTCTTTACACTGGGCCTACCACTTAGCTAGGGTTAGCTCATTGCCATACATCACACGCGCTGTGAGTGTGTATGTGCTTGTGTGTGTGTGTTCACATGAGCAATAATCAGTCATAGCAGTAATATTAAAGCTCTGGTGTAGAGCTAGAGAGAATACATGGTTAAAGGCAGGATTGGTAAATCTAGCAAACCTTACAACATGTATTAGTGTTTAACAGGATTCAACCATAATATCCCACTCCGGCCTTTCAAAGACGCTCCCTTAACCCACATGAGCGCTTGACTACCAGGAGGTAGCGAATCAGCCGAGTAGACCATCCAATCGTTGCTTTCTGGTTGAATGCCGTCCAATCATTAAGGTCGGTCTGAACTTCACGATTGGTCGTGTTTATTATAGTCCTGTAACTCCTTATATATGACGGAATGATGACATTTTACTGTCAAACCTTTAGATTTAGTCGTCACCATCAGCATGGGAAGTTCATGACAGTAAACCCCTCTGCTATTGCCCTCTTCAACAGGGCCAAGGACTCAGTTTGAGACACACCCCCCTCCAGAATCCCCTTTGCACTCTGCCACTTTAGCACAAAACACTTTAAACTTTAAACTTAAAAAAACTTACAACTGTGATATTTGCACCACTGTGTATATACCCCCCCCCCCCATGTTATTATTTGTAACATTTGCATTCCATGTTACCTGTATCATTGCACTACTCGCATCATTTGTATTATTTGTAACATTTGCATTCCATGTTACCTGTATCATTGCACTACTCGCATCATTTGTATTATTATTGCATTATTTGTAACATTTGTATTCCTTGTCTATATGTATCATAACTGCAGTGTATCTTACATGGTATTCATTTTCATTTTATCAGTATGCCACATTTATGTTCTATGCTTGCTCATTCCTGCCAAAGTAAATTCTATGTTTGTTTATCTTGCATAGCGAATAAACCCCCATTCTGATTCTGATTCTAAATGAAGTATGAAGAGTGTCTCAACATTACCTACCTACATACATACCTACTACCCTGCCTTTAACACAGAATAAGGGGGATTTCCAGGAGGTACGATGAGAATGCGGAAATGCAGCTGTTGGTTCATCCCATTAGCCATTATATCATTCATTATCATACATCTAGAGCAGGGGTGGGCAATTCCGGTCCTTGAAGGCCGCTGTCCTGAAGGTTTTAGACGTTTCCCTGCTCTAGCACACCTGATTCAAATTGAACAGGTCGATATCAAGCTCTGTGGAAGCCTCATAATGACCATTCATTTGAATCAGCTGTGCTGGATCAGGGAAACATCTAAAACCTCCCATATTAAACTGCATGGTGGGGGATGAGTGGTCCATCACACCCAACCAACCCGAATATCAGACACAGACAGACGTCCGGACCGTTCAAACGGAGACAGCTGGATCAATAGCCTAATACAAACGCAGACACGCTGATTGATAAATCATGGCTGACAGCGTTGGGAGAAAACCCCTCTGTGATTATTGGCTGAAACGTCTGTCACTCTTTCAACTTGCCCGGCTAAGGAGCGATGGAGGTCAAGTTATCTCACCTCCCACGCGTCGAATCCGCAGCTTTGTCGTTTTGGCACGTCGATGAGTCAAAGGGAACCACGTTGTGGCTCTTTTTAGGGGTGGCGAACTGACCATAAGAGGTCAACTAGGCCCCTTTAACTTCCAACACGAGTTATGTTGCGTCAAAGCATCTTCTCCCAAACAACAAACAAAGTCACCGACTAATGAAAGAGCTCTCAGAGGCCAGAAGAACATCTTATCACGCTCTAACTTGTCAGTGATCAGCTGAGATCACCCCTGTGTGTGTGTGTGTGTGTGTGTGTGTGTGTGTGTGTGTGTGTGTGTGTGTGTGTGTGTGCGTGTCTGTATGCTTTAGGCCCCCCGGTGTCACCTCCGAGCCCGTCAGAGGGGCGGTGGAGGAGTAATGCTTTTATTCCAACAGGAAGGCCGGCGTCTGGGGGGACTGACAGGCAAATTGACACGGCGCTCAGAGGGCAGCAGATAAACCTTTGATGAATTGGCCAATACCAGGGCTGTGATGGCCTTCATATGTGCATAATGGACTATCCAGCGGCCACTTCAGATTGCCTGCCAGGATAGGGGAGTATAAGGAATGGGAGCGGGTGAGGGGTGGGGGGGGGGGGGGAGGGGGCGAGGGATGGGGAGTCCGGAACGCACTTTAATAAACCTAAGAGGGAGGATGAGGAGAGGGTAGGAGGTGTTTGTACGGGGGGGGCAGAGAGAGGGAGAGAGAGAGAGAGAGAGAGAGAGAGGGGGAGAGGGAGAGAGAGAGAGAGGGAGAGAGAGAGAGAGAGAGAGAGAGAGAGAGAGAGGGGGAGAGGGAGAGAGAGAGAGGGAGAGAGAGAGAGAGAGAGAGAGAGAGAGAGAGGGGGAGAGGGAGAGAGAGAGAGGGAGAGAGAGAGAGAGAGGGAGAGAGAGAGAGGGGAGAGAGAGAGAGAGAGAGAGAGAGAGAGAGAGAGAGAGAGCGCTAATGTCCTTCCTGGCCTTATCAGCATGGGAATTCAGCTGGGTGTCAAACCCGAATGACGTCGCCGAGGAGGAAGTGTTCCAACAGGTGTGGTCGGCGCAACGACGCTGCCATGACAACGAACGAGTCGTCTCCCCCCCCCCCCCCCCCACCTCCGCATTCTTCTGATTCGCTGCCAGCTCCGCTACCCCCCCCCCGCCCCCCTACCCCCCCTCTTCCCCCGGCCCCCTGCTCCTCCTCCATCAGCTATGGCCATTGACCGCGGGGGCTGTGAAAGTGTGATGGTGGTGGCGGGCGGAGAGGTGGCGGATTAGCCTGTCATTATTCCTCTCTGTCGGCTCTCTGTTTCTCTGCTCTACGGGTGTCTGTCTGTGTGTGTGTGTGTGTGTGTGTGTGTGTGTGTGTGTGGGTGTCTGTGTGTGGGTGTGGGTGTGTGTGTGTGTATGTGTTCCCTCCACGTCGCCCAGGCCTCAGGTGGCAGTCATTTAAAGATCACACGTCTAGGACACACACACCTACACGCACTCGTTTTTGTCTCTTCCTGGGTGCGTGTGTCAATTCACACGTGAGAGGATTTGCACGCCTCTGCTCCCTGGCAGCTGTAAATTACTATTAATGGCGATGCAAATCATTAGGGTGTGTGTGTGTGTGGGGAGCGTGGTGGGGGTGCGGGAGTGTGCGTCTATGTGAAGAGCATGGGGAGGGTGGGGGAGTGTGTGTGTGTGTGTGTGTGTGTGTGTGTGTGTGTGTGTGTGTGTGTGTGTGTGTGTGGGTTGAGCCGCAGGCGACTGTTCAATGGGGGCTTCATCTGCTCTGAACACCAGTCTCCCTTATCACATGTTGAAGGCGTTACTGACTGGCATCATTAAAGAGACGTGACACACTGAACTTTGCAGAGGTTTACATCCTTTTAAGATCTAAACAAGGATCCTTTCATAGTTCTGATGCACAATACAGAAGGAGACCTTCGTTTTTGTGATTTGTGGACTTCCTGAGCTAGAGGCAGGTCCTAAGGTAAAGGCAGATCCAGAGAGAGATAGAGGCTCAGAGACAGAGGCAGGCTCAGAGACAGAGGCAGGCCCTGAGACAGAGGCAGGCCCCAGAGACAGAGGCAGGCCCACAAACAGAGGCAGGCCCAGAGACAGAGGCAGGCCCTGTGACAGAGGCAGGCCCAGAGACAGAGACAGGCCCAGAGACAGAGGCAGGCCCTGTGACAGAGGCAGGCCCACAAACAGAGACAGGCCCAGAGACAGAGGCAGGTCCAGGGACAGAGGCAGGCCCAGAGACAGAGACAGGCCCAGAGACAGAGGCAGGCCCTGTGACAGAGGCAGGCCCAGAGACAGAGACAGGCCCAGAGACAGAGGCAGGTCCAGGGACAGAGGCAGGTCCAGGGACAGAGGCAGGCCCAGAGACAGAGGCAGGGCCCAGAGACAGAGGCAGGCCCAGAGACAGAGGCAGGCCCAGAGACAGAGGCAGGTCCAGGGACAGAGGCAGGCCTAGAGACAGAGGCAGGCCCAGAGACAGAGGCAGGCCCAGAGACAGAGGCAGGCCCAGAGACAGAGACAGGCCCAGAGACAGAGGCAGGCCCACAAACAGAGGCAGGCCCAGAGAGAGAGGCAGCCCCAGAAACAGAGACAGAGGCAGGCCCAGGGACAGAAACAGGCCCAGATGTAGATTCCAGACCAGGGATAAATTCCTGACTGACAGCCCAATAGCTCTGACCTTCTAAGCCTGGTTTGACCCTGCCCTGGCCCTGCACAAAAAGTTAAGCCTCAACATTGACCTGATAGGAGGCTGTCTGTCAGGGGAGAGGGGCCTCTGTGGGGAAGCGATGGTGAACAGGGAAGGGGGGGATCCTAAGAAAGGGGTGATGTCATTCTTTCAGGGACGTATGCTTGATGGCTGAAGCGGGAAGGTGGATCAACAGTACGTAGCGATAGCATACTCCTCCAGCGCTGGACGGACACATTGCTCTTCATTCAGCCGGATCTCTGTGCTGCGCAGTGCAGCTGTGTCTCTTCTGAGCGTTGCTATTGAAAGATTAGTTGTCTCTTCACATGACAAACGCTCTCGCCCTCCAGTGAATCTAAGCTGAAAATCAATTCCAAGATGGCACCTCAGTCAGCGCGTACATCATTGCGCTAAAGTGCGCCCTCGCACTCGCTCACAAAGAAACACACACACACAACAGAGGAAGAGTGCAGAGGAATGGATGCAGAAAATATGAAGCAAGGGAAATATAAAGAAACACACTGAAAACCGGTCTGGATTTGGTTAATTTGCCAGTTCAACGTTTCCTTGCTAGTGAGCCAGTCTACATCGGGCCAACTGTCATCTGGCAAGCATGTGCATGCTTCGGTTTTCACCTAATAGCAAATAATCACTGAGGGTTCGTCGCTTCAGGGCAAATAATCGAAACTGTCTGAACGAGCCTGCCACAGCAATGTCCACGCATGCATTATAATCATCTCGGCTAAAAGCCCTTTCAGACCTGGCAAAGCACGCTCACCCACTCAAACACAGATCCAGTAACAGAGGCTTCCCACTCCGAACCAACGTCTAATGGCGCTTTTCCACCGCATGGTATCAGCTCGACTCGACTCGGCTCGCATTTTTGGCGTTTCCATCGCAGTTCCATGGTACCTGGTACCTGGTAGCGGGTACTTTTTTTAGTACCTTCTCGCTCTATGTGCTGACTCTCGTCAGTAAGTATTTGGCCCTAGTGGTGCCCGGAGTTACTACATCTGTATTTATGTTATATGTCAGTAGTGGACCAAGCAGTAGGCCTGCAAGCACCCTGTAAAAGTGCTCCTCCACAGACAGTCAGTTGTTGAGCCTTGAAGTGGAACCAACAGTGAGTTTTTGTTGCTGTTTGACATTTAAGTTGTTAATTATGGTATAATGTTGGAAGTTATGTTTGACATGCTTGAATTATGTCACTAATTATGTCACACACAAACACTATGCTAACCGGGAAGCTAGGTTGTTGACTCATCTGGTTCATTGTTAAGCCTTCGTGCTAATGTTTTGTTTGCTATTTGCTGCATTTACGTTGCTAATACTTACCTGGGCACACAGTTACTGTAAAACAAAGATGTTAACTTCAGTTATATTATACTTACCTGATTTACAATCTGTAGAAGAAGAAAATTGTGGACAATCTGTTTTATTTCGATTGAGTCATGATATGTATTTGTGTTTCGTTGTGTTTCAGTTTTACAAAAAAAAAGAAAGAAAATAAATGAGAAGAGAAATCAAATGTACCAACAAACTTCAGTAAACGCTGTCACGCAATCACACTGGAGTCAAGCCTACTGGGTCTTTCTTCTTTTGTTCGCTATCTGTCAGCATAATGCGGCCTACGTGTTATCAGGACAGAATACTCTAGGTTCCAAGCGAGCTGAGTCGAGCTAAAAGGTGACGTCGGCAGACGGCCGGCCACTGATTGGCCAGAAAGTGTGACGAAGTCACGAGAGCGACTTAAAGCAACAGCACCGCAGCTAATACTTATTACTATCAGATACAGTCCATTACACCAACAGTCTACAAGCTTTTTAAAAGTCAGATAATTTACAAAAGACTAGTTCGTCAACATGGCTAAAATTAATAATAGGGTTTTAGGTGGGTTCTGTCCACTTGTGGGTTGCGTTGGTGTTATTTACGTCGCGTACAAAAATACGTCACGGCCTACGTCACGCCCCTTTCGCCGACTACCAGGAGGTACTATTTGCGGAACTATTTGCGGTGGAAAACCACCCGTGTTTACTACCAAACCGAGTCGAGTCGAGTCGTGCTACATTTGCGGTGGAAAAGCACCGTAAACATCTGACATGGGAGTGGGGAAAGGGGAGTGTGGAAAGGGGAGTGGGGGGAGGGCGGGGTCGGTAGACGTCCCCTACCTGGCCTGGAGCAAGGCCCGGGTAGACAGCCACCTGGGCAGCTCCCAGGGGCTCGGCAGTACAGCCCTCCTCCTCTTCCTCCTCCTCCCCCTTCCTCACACCTCCCATTAAAACGCACCGCGACACAATCTTTGATCTTTCCTTTGCTGACACCACTCCTTTCGAGCCCCCCCCCCCCCCCCCCGCAAAGCTAATTAACGCTAATTAAAAAGTTTGCGAGGCAGCCGGGGGACGGGAGCCCTACCCTCCGCGAGATTACCCATCAACCCCCTCCGATCCACCTCCCCCCCCCTTCCCCCCTCCCATGTCCTGAGGATGCGTGTCAGCCCCCCCCCCCCCCCGTTCCGGTGGATGCCGAGCAGGGGGGGGGTCGCATCGGATAGTGAGCGCTGAGGAGGGGGAGGGAGGGGATAGAGAGGCAGGGGGTATCAGACTGCTAGCCCAAGGAGGGGTCCACCTGGTGGGTGTACCTCCTGAACAAAGTGGGGCTCAGCGGGGGGTCAGCGTCACGGCGCGTGTACCCGTGTCGCTACGACATGGATCGGGTGGAGTTTGTAACGGGGGGGGGGGGGGGCACCAGCCGAGCATGCTGGGAGTCTGCCTGGCTCTCGGTTTTTGCCGCTGGCTCGTCGTCAGCGGGGGGGGGGGGGGGGGGGGGAACCAGGTAGACGGCGGCGTAGGCGAACACCCTGTGACGACACGGCTGACCCTCCCCTCGGATCGTCGGGACTACAAAGTCTTCAGAAGCGCCGCCCTCCGCCGCTCTGCCCCTGCCTTTCATCAGGCTGTTGTTACGGCGTAATTAGCCTTCTTTCTAACATATCATTAAGCGGGGCCCGCCGAGTGTCAGGATCGGATAGGCTCTGGGACGACGCACGAAAAAGCCATACCGTTCCCGCAATGTTACAGGAAAGATAATGACATAATCTTAGCATCAGGACCAGGCAGGGAAGTGATAATTAGACAAGTATTCGTACCAATTAAAGCTTCTATCCTGCCACTTTCCCATGTAGCAGGGACCCGCTGTTCCAATGATTTACGGCATAATCAGCTGAAAGCTAAAACTGGGACAGTTCCGTCAGATGAGTCACACGAGCAACAAACCAACAAAGACGTATTATGTACTGCTTGTTTACCGCACGATAAAAAGTCATCTGGTCTAGTAATGACTGTCGGCGTGCCATCCAAAAAAAAAGAAGCGTACTAGCGATGAAAGATCTTCACCAAACGCAACAGTAATCAAGCTGACGGATGTACAGTCCATTCCCGTACAATAAGTACATTCCTCATTCCTGTGTGCACTCTTCTCCTCGTTTACCTCCGCACCCTTACCCCTGTGTGCTTTTACGAGACCGTGTGCCGTTGTTGCTAAAGAGTTTCCCCTCGGGGATTAATAAAGTATTCTGAATCTGAATCCGAGCAGCGAGCACAGGAAGTCTAGATGTTTTTTTGTTGAACGAACAAAGGAGGAATAAATACGAACGAGGGAGATACTGATTTGACCGCTGAATCATTTCTTTCTTTCATCGCCGTCGTTTTGTCTGTAGTTTTACACCGAGGACTCGGATAATGGAACATGTCGTTGCACAAGGCTGCCTCGAGTCGAAACGCCATCCTTTTCACTCAAATGTGTCATTCCAACGGACGTCTCCACCAACTGCCATAATTGGAGGCGAATCCTGACTGGGGCCTGCATATTTATCATTCAGCGTGAGACTCGCAACTGTAAATCGACTGTCGCTCTGTCAGTTAAGACTTCTGTCACAAGCTCACACGCAAACACGCCGTGATTAGGCACGGCAAACTGGCGGCGAAAACAAATCCCGCCCTGGCACAACGACATCAATACGTTCATTCAAATCAAACAACGCAGTGAACAAAATAAACAGAACAATGGACAGCTAAAGACACTTGGCTTGAAATAAATACATACACTCTATTCGTATTCGATTTGTTTGCTGTTGTTTTTAAATAGGCCATTAATAACATACAGTCAGATGGCTCAGCAGGTTAAGGCCTCGGACGGTTGTGAGTTTGAACCCCGGCTGCGGCCATGTGATGTTGTGTCCTTGGGCGAGGCACTTCACCCTACTTGCCTCAGGGAGAATGTCCCTGTACTTATTCTAAATCGCTTTGGATAAAAGCGTCTGATGAATGAGGTATTATTATTCATAATAAAATAGAAGCACGTGGCCGTTTTTACCCATTGGAATGGTCTCTTCGTATGAGAGACTTCCGGGGCCCAGTCCCCTCAGAGATAAGCTGAGGTCCCCTTAGGAGCAGCAGAGGGGCCCTGCCTGCACACAGCCCCTCCTCCTTTGTGCTTCACTGACAGTCGGCATAAAGAGGGGCGTGCGACGGTCGGTACCTCCATGGCGCTATCTGCTCGCCTGAGTCTCTGAGAAGGGACCTGAGAGTCCCCCCTCCCCCCCTTTCTCATCGTTGGGCCATCGTTACCTTTACCGAGCTCATTAAAGGTGGCAAGCCCGGTCATAATTCTGCGGATGGTAAAATAGCTGTCAACGTTGTTAACTGTCATCTCGCCCCCCCCCCTCGAGCACCCAAGAAGAGCTCCTTATTGGGTAAAGACTCCGATCTCCCGAATCGTCGTTCGGAGGAAGCCCTGGTTGACATCCCACACACGCAGTGGAGCTGCCGTGTCAGGCAGCTAGATTAAACATGGTTCTGTCACCACAGGACCTCCCCCCAGACCTGAGCTCTCACCGACAGGTATTCTTATTCACGCTGAGCCGAGCTCAGGACGGGAACAGGCCAGGATATCAGGGTTCCTCCCCCAGACTCACCTTCTCATCCAATGGAACGATCTCAGGTACAAGGAAACGCTTTTGGGGGTATTTTTCCGCGTGTCATCGGCCGATGGCCGCGTTTTCCCCGTCGGCGGGTACACAGGGGAGGGATTTACCGAGTTCTCCCTTCACCAGGTCGCACACGGGGGCCCCCGTGGCAAATCATCCTGAGAGCTGGCCTGCTTGTCATGCCATGAGACATCTTCCAAGTTCCCCCCTCTTGAGAGAAGCCTCCTTTTGTGCCCCCCGGGGGCATTGTGTGTCCCCCTAGTGTCCAGTGTCACGCTATGAGATGTCCTCCAGGCCTTGTGTTGGGGTATGGGGGGGGGGGGGGGGGGGGGGGGGGGGAGCTCCTTTTGTGTGTCCGCCATTGTGCCTCCCCCCCCCCCCCCCCCCCCCCCTCCCCCCCAGCCAATCCACCCCCTGTGGTGGCGAGCCCCCCTGCCAGGCTGCTGAGAGGGCCCAGAGACCTACGGTAAACCACCAAACGATTCGGACAAACGAAACAGCGCTGCTGCCGCTGCACCGGGGAAGGAGAGGGAACACGGAAGAGCAGATGAATAAGCAACATCCATTACTTGGTGCGGGGGGCAGGGGTCTGACCTGCAAGCCCCCACACCATGGCGCAACATTTCACAGCAAATCGTTCCAGATTGGAGCTGACGCTGCCAGAGCGGAGACACTGGGCCCCCTCACAAGGCCCGGGTCTTCCAACTGAGAGAGAGGTGGGGTGGGGTGGAGGGAAACAGGACAGGGGGAAGGGAGGAGAGGGGGAGGCCATGAATGAAAAATCCCGCATAATAGGGCCCCGGTTTGTTTCAAAGTGAGACAAAATGGCTCAATTTGAGCACTTAGGCTGTCGGAATTGGCCTGGCTGAGGTGCGAGAGGAACATGCGGGCGGACAGGCGCATCAGCCCCCCGATAAGCAGCCTATAAGAGCAACAAAGCCGGATGTCCACCCGGCTTACCAGTGAACTGGAGGGGGGGGGGGGGATTTGACGCTCAGTAAAGCTTGTTCCAGCCTCGAGGCTTTGGGCCCCTGGAAAGTGTTTTTTCTCTTTCTCCTCCCTGAACCCCCTTTCACTCGGTCAGCCCTGCCCTCCCCTCCACTTTGTGGACGCACAATAGCAAAATAAACACGTGGCTCATATTTGTTCAACACATTGTAGGTAGTTCTAATCTATAAGGGTAGCCGCACAAAAGAGGCATTCAGCTAAATGCCACCTAATAAATAAAGTAGGTACCAGAAAAGAAGAAAAAAAAAATAACCAAAAGAAAAACGTGTTTTCATTCTCCATCTCCGTGGGCACTTCACACAGCTTTTACATTACGGCCCCCGACTGAACGAGCGAGGGGGAGGGGGGGGTGGGGTGTGTGTGTGTGAAGGTGAGGAAAAGATCACACAGCCCCATCGCGGGTGAGTCAACACAGCGTTAATGAATCGACTAACAAAGCGCTTCGGGAGCCGAGCTGACGGGACGACACCGCGTCTGGCGATGGCGCAGCGGCGCGTTCGCATGTCGGGAACACGCTAGTCGGAGTCAGGGCGCACGATTTCTAATTATTCGGCGGAGGGAGGGATGGGGGGGGGGGACAAGTTCATCAAGCTCACCGTTATGACAGGGTGCGAATACGCAGAGCGAGTCTATTTACAGTCGCTGTGCGGAAAAACAATGCTGAATGCATTATTGTTTTGGTCTTTTTTGGGGGTGATAGAAAGAGACAGAGAGAAATGACAGTGAAAAGAGAGAGTAAAAACAGATATTCATATATAGAGAGACATAGAGAGAGAAAGATACATATATATAGAGAGAGAAAGACATAGAGAAAGAAAGAGAGACATAGAGAGAGAGAGATACATATATATATATATATATATATATATATATATAATATAGAGAGAAAGACATAGAGAAAGAAAGAGAGACATAGAGAGAGAGAGAGAGAGAGAGAGAGAGAGAGAGAGAGATACAGGCCACATCGCTGTATTCTCTTCTCAGCTCCTGGCCGATCAAGTGTCCTGGACACGACTGGACGCTTACATGGGTGAACCTGTCGTTTCCATGGTGACCAGGAACACAACAATGAGACCCAAAGCCAACCTTGGGGGGGCACCCATGCAGGACTGGCACCAGGGCCAGGTGCTTTACTGCTGTAAGGGTTCCTTCATGAAGGTGCCCTAAAACCTTCCCGCCCCCATCACCGCTCCAAGTCTGCCCACACAAATCATTAGTGTCACTAACGAGCGTCAAGGCCTATCAGAGACGTCTACAGGAGAAGAAAAAAAAAGGTTCAACTCCATTTGACGTTCACAACGTCTGCGGATTCAAGTCTAATAATGCGGCCTGCATACGATGGGTGTCATTAGCACAGGTAATGATAGTCTAAAGCTAATTTGCCAAAATGAAACGCTGACACGCGGATACGCGACAGAACAACTACAGTGTGAATCCAGAGGAGAAAGGTGCACTGTGGAAATGACATTATAGACAATACAAGGCTGAGTACACCAGAGAATATTTAACCCCTCTAAAAGCACTGTTTGATTCCCTAATGCAAACGAAGAGGAGTGAACACCTTTTTTTTTCTCTCTCCAAACAATACAATCTCTTCCATCTGTAGTCCAGGAACCTGAATCATTCAAACTGAATGATAATTGTGCTTCTGTCAGTCAGCGTGTCAGCCAGTCAGTCAGCGGTCTTTGCAAATGGAAATGGAGAGAAAGGTGGAGACAGTAATCATGTTATCTAGTTGACACACATTACAACGGAGAATTTTTTAAAGAGGAGGATGGAAGCTTTCAGGTCAATTATGGTGTCAAACCTGTCAGCCTGCTATGATATATATACCTTTGAAGAACAGTTCAGAGGAAGGATGAGGGAGAGAGGACCGGGGAAGACATCCTGTTTAACTCACAGAGCGCGTCATAAGAAAATATGAGCTGAAAGATTTTTTATTCTTTTTTTTTTACCGTCAGATAATGGACCGTTTGCCGCTGAGGTTGTTGAAAGATATTGGATGTACGTTACAAGGCTAGTTGCCTCGATGCCCCCCTCCATTTAAAAAAAAAAATTTAATTTAATTTATATTTCGACAATCGCATTACCACTCCGCACCATCAGAGAGGAAACACAATGCGATAAAGAAAATTATACGGATTTTTTATTTATTTATATAAATCTCTGCAATTTTCATGGGCAGCACTCACTGTCCGTTCAGCAGATTATTGTGCCGCCATTCTTACGTAGGCGCAGGCTCGGAATCTACCAGAACACCACAGATTCCCCCTACAAGCTTATTTTACCAAACCTAAAAGGATTCCTTCAGAACTACGGTTAAAATTGTGAAATCCAAAGTGACATAAGACACAAACTCTACTACCCCCCCTCCCCCCCAGCCACCATCCTCTGCAGCACCCAGCTCCCTTTCCCTGTAGCCTTCGAAAAATTTAAATGCGATCGGCCCCTCGATTCGAGCGGGGAAATACTAACCTTGAAATGCTGAGTGACAGAGGGAATTGTGGGTTATTGTAGTGTCAGAAAGGGAGACAGCTGTATGATGAGATTCTGTGTCATTTAGACAATCAGAAACTTAAGAGGCAGGGTGACACATTTCTCCTCTCCCATCCAAGAAAGCGCCTGACAGGGCTGCTGGTGATAATTTTCAGGAGACAGAGAGCGGGAAAGCGAGAAAGAAAGAGCGAGCGACAGACAGAAAGAGGAAAAGAGAGAGAGCGGGAGTGAAAGACAGAGAGAGAGAGCGGGAGAGAAAGACAGAGAGAGAGAGAGGGGGAGAGGGGGAGAGAAAAAGAGAACAGGAGAAAGAGAGAAGGAGACAGAGAGAAAGAGGGGGAGAGAGAGTGCCACATAAAAGGGTAGTCACAGAAAAAGAGGTGCGATTTCTCCTCCTCCATATGCAGCAGGGGCCATTCGATATGTGCTGCATTCATTGTGAGAATCAAGACAAGCTTTCCCCTTACGTGTCAACCTGCCAGCGTGATAAGAGGTGTCTGGTGCCGTTCTATGAGATTAATACTTCCCCCCTCGGTGGAGATGCCACGGGGGGGGGGGCTGGGAGGGAGGATTCCTGATCTCAGGGAGCCCCCTGCAGCAACCGCCATGACTGGGAATCACCGAGCAGCTGCAGCATGGGACACCGTGGGTCAGCCATGTTCTCAGATAAGTACATGCCGGGAGATTGCAGGCAGGTAAGAGGCGGCCATTTTGTCTCGCTGGCACAAATGGGAGAAAGTCTCCCTCACCAACAACAACAACAGTAAGTGCATTTGTCAGGATTCACGCACGTTCCGCTCCACCGACGTGACAGAGACAAACGAGGGGGTGAAAAGCTTGTCAGATGTAATGAATTGAATAAAAGCAACCATGTCTGGTTTGTCACATATCAAAGACAGTGACATGTAATTAGCATTATCTGTTGAAAAAGCCCTCATTACCATCTCCACGGCCACTCTTTTTTTCCAAAGGTGGCAAAACTAAGATGTCTGCTTTGGCCAGGCCTGAGGATAAATAAACAATTCCGTTCAAAAGAAAAACGTTCGATTCGGCGCTACAGCGCAGCTGAATCCAAGCGCAGCCCACCTTTGGGATTTTTCTTTTGGCGTATTTTCCACACGACAGGACATTTGTCACTCTTCAAAGTGTAAATGGACAAGCGTCCGCAGACCACCCCGCCTCACTCCTCCTCCCGCCCGCACGTGACAAGTCGTCGTGTCAAAGGCGGCACAGCGAGACGTCTCGTTTAGGAGAGCGTCTGTGGGAGGAGGGGAGGTTTACCAAGAGCAAGGTGCTGACTGATACCAAGCACAGGCGTGGCACTAACCTACCCAGCGACGGAGGTTCTTACGGGGGAGACAGGAAGTTACTGACGGGGTCACTGACGGAGTGATAACAGCTTCCCCGCCCCCAATGAATACCAACACGAAAGCCCGAATCCTCAGCAGACAACAGCCATCGCCTTCATCTCGTGTCCTCTCTATGTTTGCATACTGCAACAGCAAAGGGTGAATGTAATGTTCCAGAGTTAACATATAATGTTAACGTTAGGGAAAGGCCTTTAACGAGGGGGGAAAAAAAAAAGAAGATGGATGCCACATAAGAGTCCCTGCATAAAGGTGAGATAAGACCCCGGGCAGGAAGAGAGGGAGAGCGAAAAAAAAAGTGAGAGATGGTGTGTGAGAATAAGAGAAGGAGAGAGCACTGATGCAGAGCCTTCCCACTTTTTATCTCTCCTTCCCTCCCTCCCTCCCTCCCTCGCTCTCTCTTTCTCTCCCTCCCTCCCTCCCTCCCTCCCTCCCTCCCTCCCTCCCTCCCTCCCTCCCTCCCTCCCTCCCTCCCTCCCTCCCTCTCCCCCTCTCCCTCTCCTCTCCACCTCTTTGGTTCCTCCCTCCGTTCTGCAGTCCTGTGTCCTGACCTTGCAGCTTCCAGGGCCCATCCATCTTGGGCTGCTTAGCCATTTCGCTGGCTTCATACTGTGCAGATTAACACAATTCATCACCACAATCATCCTCCATTCATCACCCTTTCCAATGAATGTTTTGACATCCAGTTAATTTTCTGCTGATGATTTATCAAATTATAATTACCATGCTCTGAAGGGCTCATTTATTATGTTGATACATGATAATGATGCCAAAGTGGATTGAATTTTAAGTAAGTTCTCTGTGCGATTATAACATATGCGCTATTGTGAGTAATGCTGGGCGATTTTGCTTCTTTACGGCTTGTAAACTCCTGAGACACTCCTAATGTTATAATAACCAGTGCAAAAAAAGAGAAAAAAACAGGGTGGTTAGTGTTTTTTTTTTTTTTTTGCTTATTCCACCGAACAAATTATTTGGCTGGGATGCATGCAGGGAGCATGAAAAAGCTCAATTACATTCAAAGCTCCCGTAGTGAACGCTCGGTAATTAAAGAGTGCGCTAATTCAATCAGCGAGCAGGACTTGGGCCAGTGTGAGTTAACTTGGCTGCTCCTTCGCAGGTTAGAGGTTATTTCGCACATACTGCCCACATAGGCACTTCATTAGCCTGCCCCTTTTGCAATTCACTTCGGCTTTTTAGCCTCATTATTATCCCGCTTTATTAAAATCCAATTGGGTCCCATCCATTTCTATTACTGTGGAGCTGACCGGTATAATGTGCTGGGTCGCTGTTGAGGGCAAACGCCTCCACGACTGTTTGCGAGCAGTGGGCTAATGCTAGCTATGAGAAAATGGCTGCATCGCCTCCCTGCAGAGTCTAAGAAAGAGCGGTGGAAACAATTAGGCTCACGCACAAGCAGCACAGCGTCTACTGCACGTTCTATTGCTTTGATATAACCTCAAAGCCTCTGGCTCTACGAAGCCAGATGTTTACAGGAAACAGTCGCTCTGGTGTGCGGTTAGAGCACAAGGTCAGCAACAGCGCACTTCAAGTCAAAGTTGACTATCAATCTGGACGTAAAACGTAACGACACCAAATGACGTTCAGGCGTCGTACACAACCAACAGCAAGGGCGTTTTCTCAGTTCAGCTGCAATTAAAGATCGGGTTAAGGACCGACAACCAGACCAGTGACCCACACGACACGACCAAAGCCTGGGATGAAACGCCGGAATGGGCAGCGTGCGCACCGCAAGGCATTGTGGGCCAGCTATGAGAGACGATGGGCGGGGGGGGGAGTTATTGGATTCAGGAAAATTCGCCTGGCAACGGAAGGATTGTTTACAGCTATATTCTATGTTTTTTTTTTTTTTTTACTCTTTGCCCTTGGGCTATGGCCCATAAACACCAAGCCCCCCCCCCCCCCCCCCCCCCCCCCCCCCACCAGGCCCCCTCCAGCCAGGCTAGTGCTCGGCGGCCGACGTAATTGTGAGTCTCCCCCCCCACACCCCCCACGCCCCCCCCCCCCCCCCACCCCAGGATGTCCCAAAAGTGAAAGATGTGTCTGGTAAGTGAGAGAGGTCAAACATGAGCACGGATATTTATTACATGCACTGCAACCAGATGGAGAAGGCCCATCCATCAAGCGGAGCTGTCACCCTGGTCACAAACGTTTCCCATAAAGAGGCCTCCCCTCCTCTACCTTCTCGTTGGATGCGGGAAGTCCACCCGCCCGAGTGACGGAGGGAGGGAGAGAGGGAGGGGATGAGAGAGCGAGAGAGAGAGAGAGGAGGAGGAGGCTACAATGTTTGAGTGCAAAGTACCTCAGCACCGAGTCCTCGTTTAATCATCCCACCGCCAACATCGAACACACCTACCTCTATCTTCCCAGCCTATTTTATTTATTTATTATTTATTTTCTTTTTTTTTAAGCTACCTTCATCCACTCTTCAGGAGTTGTCCGGCAGGGCCAGTCGTGAGGGCAGGCAGAGAGAGGGGGGCCCCGGCTGCTTGGGGAGATATTAAAAGCATTGAGGGAGGGGAGCAGGGAAGGGCGTTTCTGACACTTGCTCCCTCATTCATCAAGCACTCATAGGCCCGTCGGTGACAATGAAAAGATTTCACAATACAGCAGCGGCAGAAACTCATTCGGGGCCTCATCCATCATGCTCAGCCCGCCAGTCGTACCGCTGACCTAATCTGCGGTGCCCTGCCACCCGCACCCCGGCTCCTTTAAGGTGCCTCTCAGAAGTGCGGGGGAGGAGGTGATGGGGGGGGGGGCCATGGGCCATGAGACGAAGGAAGGGGGGGGGGGGTGCCTCCAGGAGATACAGTCCTGGTAGTCAACCCTTCTCAAGATAGCCTTTGAGGCTAGGAGAGAGAGGGGCGTCCATTAATCGTCCAGCAGACGTACATTCTGGAAAATCCGCCAGCCGCGAAGTCCGTTCATTCGGAAGGGATGCACGCAAGCGGTTTCGCGGCAGTTGGGCAAAACATAACCGTAAACGTTGTGGTCAGGACTCTTCCTGGAAATATCCTCTTTACTGTAGTGAGTTAGCGGGTTATAAAGTCCAGCAATTTCTATGTCCTACTCTCTCCATCTCTCTTGTGTCCCTCCCCTCTCCTCCTTCCTCCTTGCCTTTGACCTGATGAAGTGGGCTGTGTTCTCAGCCCAGTGCTGGGGGAGTGTTAGTTAACGCACGTGGGTGCAGAAGGGGGGCGAGTCCTTTGACCCAGGATCAGCTATTCTGGAGCTCTATTCCCCAAACGCCTAACTCGGGGTCGTGGGTCTGTGGACCAGACAAGCAGCCTCAAGTCCTCCTCTCTGTTACTGGCCTGTTCTGTCCTGCCAGCTAACGGCCCCCTACCTCCTCGCCAAGGGCAAAATGGAGCCCCACTCCATGCTAACCGACTTTAGCGAGCGTTGTTTTCTGCGCAACTGCAAAAGGAAAAAGCGATGCAGTTCTGTTTCCTGTTGACATGGCTTTGCGGTGAAAAAAAAAATCCCAGTCCAAAAATATGTACTACTAGACCAAAAATGAAATCAAATATGAACCTCCTCTTATATCGTTGACATATATACGCTAATGTGTAGCAATGTTAATCCCATTAGGCAGATAGCATCAAGACAGTGGTGACAAAAAGTCCAACAACATTTAGCCATTTCACATTCATTCGTTTAGCAGACGCTCTTATCCAGGGCGACTTACAGCAAGTACAGGGACTTTCCCCCAGAGGCAAGTAGGGTTTAGTGCCTTGCCCAAGGACACAATGTCATCCTGGCACAGCTGGGGTTCAAACCGGGTACTTTCTGATCACTAGCCCGACTCCCTAAGCGCTCAGCCACATGACTCACCCACAACGACAACTGGTGTCCACAGGACTGATCTCACATCAACTCACATCAACAGGTTCCCCTCCTTTCCTTCATCTGGCTATTAGTAGCATCCAGGAGGTCTCCTTTTCAACAGAAGAACAACCACCCCCAGGCCCCCTGCCACCCACGCCCCATGCCCCACCATGGCGCATCATCATCGGGGTCTCCACCCAGGTCCTACCCACCCACTGACCTGGGGAGTAGGGCGGGTAAAATGATTATACAAATACCCACTATGCCTTATTAATGCCAATGTATCACAATATTCATTCAGAATACTTTATTAATCCCCGAGGGGAAACTCTTTAGCTACAAGGACACACAGTCTCATCAAAGCACACAGGGTTGTGGAGGTAAAAGATTAGAAGAGTGCACACAGGGATCAATGAATAAAGAAATGGGAAATAAGTAAGTAAATGCACACAAGGGGTAAAGGCTGGGATCAAAATAGAGTGCTGGGATACAATACGATATAATACAATATCAATAAGAAACTAATTTAGCAGATGTCTTTATCCTTGGTGATTGTTCATCAATTGTGTGAAGGTTTCTATCTAAAATAATGCAATAAAAAGAAAAGGAAAACGCATTTAGATTCCGCTAACGTGAGAGCCTCTGGAACATTCCTGACTATGACTGCAAAGGGAACGTTTTTATAGAACGTCGTTAAGGTAGAGTGTCTTCAAGTTGTTGTTTTTTTGACAATTTAACTGGTTCTCCAGACACATTAAATGGCAGAGCCGACAACTTAACTGCGCTGCCAATCAATATTTCCTATTACTCTCATTGTCAGAGAGAAAATACAAATCTAATGCTGGGGTCAACCGGGATTGGCAGGGCATTAAGGCACTATCAACTCTTCTCATTAATGCAGATAGCCCATCACAAACAGGGCACTGCCGTTCTGAGTGATGCAGCTACAGCATTTCCACGAAAATACTTTACACGTCAAAGGTTTCCAGACAAGGAGAAAAAAAAAGGAGGCGTATCTCGTAAAAAGGAGGAATCTCTAAGAACTTGCCACGCAAAAAACAACCTTTCGTCTACGATTAAAGCCTGAATTCAACCATTCGGTGATCCCCCCCGTGGAATGATTGACTGTAACCGGTACGGCGGAGAATACGAATGTTATCGTTGACTATTGTGACTGTTCCTGGCAAAGGACGAACCAAGATGTTAGACACGACGGAACCTTGCCAAAACAGTCTCAACACCTTGAATTACAACTGGTTTAGAATCCAATCAATGGGAGGAGAAGACAATGAACCGGGGGGGGGGGGGTTAACCTGTCAATCTGCACTCGTCAACCTATCACATCTGTTCTTGCAGGCCCGCCTCCCTCCTTAACTCCCTGCGTGATACGCTGCTGGCAGATTGGACGGCTTGACCGACAGCTGTCCTGATGTGGGCCTCTGGGAGACATCTCTTAGGACGGCCGGGGATACGGGTGGGGGAGATTAGGATGGATGGGTGAAAGGGGGCGGCTGGTGAAGGCAAGCTGACGGGGTGGGAGGAGAGGCGTGTCATTTTGGAGAGGCACTGTCTCTCTGTCTCTCTCTCTCTCTCTCTCTCTCTGTCTGTCTCTCTGTCTCTCTCTCTCTCTCTGTTTCTCGCTCTCTTTCTCTCTCTGTCTCTGTCGTTTTCCTAATTGCACCTGCAGCGAGTGTGAAAACACTTTGAACAGGCCCTTTGCCCGTGGAGACACTGAACAGAGTAATTTCAGGACTGAGGACTCGCAGAGCACAGCGTCACCCTTGTGAGGCGCTTCATTCAGAGGGGCCAGAAGCTGAAGGAAGATTTGGAAATGGATCCATTTTAGAGGGGGACCGTAAAGAAGCAGAGGAAGGGCCAAAAGAGAAAGAAAGGAGACAGGGAGGGAGGGAGGGAAAGAGGGGGGAGAAAGGGAGGGAGGGAGATCGAGAGAGACAGTTCCGAAAGAAAGAGTAAAAAGCGAGAGAGGAAGAGAAATAAAAGAGGGAGCGAGGGAGAGAAGGAGCGCTGGATATGGCCAGCTCTTGGCGGGGTATTCCATTACTTGCTCCCTGCTCCATACCCTTTTGGATTCCGCACCGTTCTGTTAACCATCAGCAATTATCTCCCTGTCAGAGCTAAAGGTAACAAATTTCCCCCCATCCAGCCAGCCGCTATCATCGGCTGGACACGAGCATCATCTGACAGCAGCTAAATCACACCAGCCAGCCAAGACTCCTGACAGACAAATGCACTACCTTGGAAAACCTGGGCCCATCACTCTGAGAGTGGAGGGAGAACTGGGGAGGAGGGAAAGGGGAAGAAGAGTGTGGGGGGAGGGGAGGGGGGGGGGGGGGACGGATGAGTCTCTCCCTGTTGACCTTACTCTTCTAGTTTTTTTTTTCCTTTTTTTTTCCTCCTCCAGCCTTCTCTTGCTCTCTCTCTCTCTCTCCCTCTCGCTCGCTGTAAAAGATGAACTGCCCTGGATTCTGTAAGCACAGGGCCCCGTTCCCCAAATAAGAGAATTATTAATGGAGCGTTACTCTCAGCTGGTTCATCTCGTAGCATCGCGCTGACCCCAGCCCACACCCCACACCCCAGACGTTTTTACAGATGGAGTTCTCCACACACACCCGCCCCCTCACAGCACCCAACCACAGGCACACAGCCTGCACTGTGTGAAGGACAGCGTGGGGAGGGATACCAGGCAAAGTTCATTCTGGGAACAAACCCTTCCCTTTTTGGAGCCCATTGACTTATCAACGTTAAACCAAAAGTTGGTACATTTGGACGTAAGATTACTTTAACTACCGTGTCAATACGAACTGTGAGACCATGAGAGGCTGGTCCTCAGCAGGGCAGTACCAAACAGTGCAAGGACACAATTTACAAAATCAAATTCAATATTTATTAAGAAAGAATTAACAAAACAGGTTTGGGGGGGGGGTCAGATGGCTCAATGGTTAAGGCGTTGGCCTCATGATCGGAAGGTTGTGAGATCGAGCCCCCGCTGTGGCTAGATGACTTTGTGTCCTTGGGCAAGGCACTTCACCCTACTTGCCTCAGGGAAAAAGTCCCTGCACTGCACGACTGTAAGTCGCTTTGGATAACAAATAAATGTAAAACAAAGGGGGTTGAACTAAAAATTTACCCACTGGTTGAAAAAGGACTAGAGTAAATCTTGGCCCTCGGCGCTTGGAAGGAAACTAAAAAGTATTCGTCTCTAAACAAGGTTTCAAACAGAAATATTCCTTTTCTCAGGGTCACTCGCACCTTCTCCCAGGTATGGTCGGGCGGTAAGTGTTTCTCGTCAATGTTCTCCCGATCAGTATTCCTCTCGGTTGCGGTAAGTATTCCTCCAGGTGCGTAATGTTCTCCGGGTACAAAAAGCTCCCCCAAACTGCACACCCAACACAGGCAGACTGAGCCTCTTTTCAAGGCCTCCAGTTACTCAGGCAGTCTTAATTTCCTACACCTGTGTTGAAGAGGCTGTGGAGAGGCGTGCCTTTGTCCAACTCTACCACCAGACGGGGTCATATCTGACCAAGGGTGGAGCCATCTCCTTCGGATGTAGCGCCCCTCCAGGACACAGCCTCTCCTGACATCACAGAACCAATACCAGTTGTGCCTATAGCAAGGGTGGGAAATTCCGGTCCTTGAGGAATGAAGGGTCATTATCAGGCTTCCACAGAGCTTGATAAGAACCCGTTCATTTGAATCAGGTGTGCTAGACCAGGGAAACATCTAATACTTTCAGGACAGCATTCCTCGAGGACCGGAATTGCCCACCTCTGGCCTATAGTAAAGGTGTTGGGTTAGCTTGGCTGGTTGGGGTGTATTGAGCTCTTTGCGAACACCAGGTACCAGGGACTCCGATCGGTGTCACCCGGTGTTAAACAGCGCTTCCTATCAGATCCCATTAGAATATGAGCTGTGGAGCAGCTTCCAGCCTATGTCGCTGTGCATCAGCAGGGCTGGAAGGCAGGCAGCGTTACCTGCCACTGTCCTGTCAAGCCAAATAGGATGAGTTTAACGATAAGCTGCCTGGCTAGATCACACACACACACACGCTGGTCCACCGCTGAGCTTAACCTGAGCTGAACGGCATTTCCAAACCTCAAAGGTTAGAATTATGGAGTTCGGGGTTTTGACATGAGATCACGCCGTTTTTGCATTAAAGAGTTAGCTGTCATTACTACACTGCAGCTGTTTCCAACCGCAAATGCGTTATCCTATAAAATACATGGACACTTTGATCCAGGTGCAAGCGAATAAATGTTAACTTATATTATTATTTATTGTAAACAGTCATGGCCAAACTGTTGGCAACCCTCACAGAAAATGATTAGAATTACACGCTTTGCTACACATATATGTTTATTTCCTTTGTGTACTGGAACAATAATAAAAAAACCATAGCCGGCCAAAATTGTTCATATGATAAACTCTAACTCCGTCTTATTAAAATCTTCTGAGGTTCACCTGCACCTGCACCTACACACCTGGATTTAAGTTTACCGATAAATATTTCCAATCAAACTCTATAAAGGATTAGGGGATGCCATTCAAATTATATGATGTTTATTTAATCTGGTTCTGCTCCATCTATTGTCCCAACATGCCTCATCACAGATGGCAGCATTAAAATCCAGAAACAGAGCTGGTGAAAAGAGTTAGAACTGCGCCTTAAACAAGCCTCGCAGGTTAACAACAGGAGCCAGATCTGATGGAACAACCAGGAGACCATGGTGGCCATGGGCCTGCTACAGCGGCCCGGTCTCACCGAAGTAATTGGAGGAACACTGACAGCGACAACAGCCCTACACACACTACACACCCCTCAACCCCCCAGGCAGGATCAATATTTGTTGGGATTGCAGCTTGTTCCAACAATGTAAGATTTACGACAGGCGTGGGGGATTTACACTTTGTCTTCGGAGCAACTCATCAGTGCAACCCAATTACTAACCCCAGACAGACGGCATTAAAATGGGCCCTGCTGCTGCTGCTTTATGGGGTCCCCCCCCCCCAGCCCCCCCCCTAACCTCCCCCAGACCCTGCTCAGCCCTTGCCTCTTCAGGCACCGCCACCATAACGGATACTACACTTAAAACGGGCTCTTGCCCGAATAAATCCTCAATCCTTCATTACTCCTGCTGTGATTTACTCGGTATCATCTCGCTGCTATAGACAAAGATAACAACCAGCAGATCACGCCCCCCCCCCCCCCCCCCCCCCCACCATCGCCCCCTCCTTTCTCCTCCACACCCTGTCTGCCTGGACTACAGCTGAGGGAGGTGGGCGTCGGGAGGGGGGAGGGGGGGGGGTCATTGCAGGTATTGCTACATCTCTGTATTGTCAGGAGGGTTTGGCCCCCCTTTGTCTCCCTGAACCCACTGAAGCCTGCAGAAGCAGCCTAAAGAGCACGGTGGGATTTCCCGCCCGTCTTCCAGACGTCCCGACCGTGTGTTCGGCGAGGCTATTCTCACCGCAATTGCAGGACGCTATTACAGCGGGCCAATTAAACGCCGGCGCTTGTTATTTTGCCGTATACACGTCGGCGCTAATAGCGGCGGCGGCGGCATGAGCGACAGTGCGCCGCTGAGGACGCGCGGCAAACAAAGTCAACGGCCGAGCGCGCCGCGCTAACTAGCAGCTGCGCTAACTAGCAGCTAGCGGCGGGGGTCGTTCGCTCTGACGTACGGGTGCCATTTCAGCGCGGGCTGTTTGGGAGGACTGGCGAGAAGCCTTTTCGTTTACCGGCTCTACAGTCTGGGTTGCGATGCTGGGCAAGAGACTAACCCTGGGGGTCAAGTCACAGCTGGGCATCGCATTTCCCGCCTGAAGCTCCTCGCTGCCATGTCAGTCACAGAACACGACGACCTCCACCCGTCGCGTGACCCGTCAAATCTAGGTTGGGCCGCATAAACTCACCCCTGCAGTTATGTCGTACTACACGGAACACAATGGAATATTCTAGATGAAATTGTGGGTTTCTAGAGTTGTCTGAAAGAGTAAAAGTCACTTAGTGTAATATTGCTATGTGAAATTTTTGACAGGACCAGTAGCATTGAGCTAAGGCTATTGTCACTGAAAACACCCCTCATGTGGGCCGTACGACACCCATTTCCCCCCCCCCCCCTGCAATCCCTCCACCTTCCATCCCATTTCAGTGGCTGATAAGTAAGAACATTAGTTTTACGCCGCTTGCCGAGCCCAATGAAAAGAGAGCTAACTTTAACGACGCCGCAATTAATCGCCCCGACAGGAACAGACAGCTTAAAAGACGAGATATTTGACTTCATTAAGGATAATGTATGATGTCATTAAGTCAGTAGGGTCACCTTCTGTATAATACAAGCCAGTTAATATATTGGCCACTTTTCAGCGAATAAGATAAATTCAGATATGAGTGATAAAGCTGATTAGGGGGAGTGGCTCACAGGAGGTGGAGGCTGTCTCTGCCAGGCTGGCAGGTTCTGTAGAACGAGCTGTTAACTGATCGGGCCTTATCGCAGACGAGATTGATTTGCCGGGCAATTTAATCATTATTGTTTCTCGTCTAATCCATGAAGACGAAACGCTCCACCTCTAAATGAGTTTACGCTTGGAGCAGAATCTTTCCGTGTTACCTTCATCCTTCAGCGCTGCTAAACAGAGGGGTCTCACGGATCTCAAGTCTCGCTGAGGAATAGACGCGGAGGAAGAGCTGAATTTCCCTCTTATTTACAAAAGACAGAACTAATATTGTGAATATTCTGTACGGTTCTAAAGGTCGAAGCCAGCCTCTTTGATATTTTGTCAGCGTAACTTAAACATGCATCGCGTACATTTTATTTCGTAGAAAGTATACCGAATAACCAAGCCTTCAAAATATAAAAGCAGACAGTGTTAGGACACAGAAATACTATTGTGGGCCCTTGTCCTATTCACTAGTATAGAAACAGATCTCTATCTCTTAGCTGTCTGTCTTCCTCTAAAATGGCTCCCTCAGGAGTATTGAGAGCTAGAGGAGTTCCGGTTCTCTCTCCTGCGACCTTGCTCATTTCTCCTTCCCCTTTTTTCTATTTTTTTTCCCCCGGGCCGTGATTATCGGCAGTTTCTCATCTGGCCGAGGCTTCCCCCTCATTTGTCATGATTATTGCTGAGTTCCAGCCTGTCCCTTGGCAGCTGGAGATCAATGGCGCTGGACTCTCCCCTGCGTCGCTTGGCCAGACAGACAACCTTTTCTTTCTAACGAGGCTTTCCTTCCATCCATCCGTCCAGTCCATCCATTTTCCGCTTCCTCTCGTTCTCCGGTCATTTGTCTTCCCTGTTCCCTCTCTCCCCGTTGCTTAAGCGATAGTCGCATGGCTTTCAAATGCCCAGATCAACACAGAGACTAAATAAGCGTCATAACATAATAACGTTATTCTTACGCGTCGTGTGACAAACAGTCGTATGACCTTGTGACCTCACAACAAGAGCAGGAGCGGTACCATGATGCATTTTTTCGATTGATCCTCTCTTTAAATACATGGCTCAGTCTTTGAACGGTCTGCTCCTTGGGCATGCTGTGCCTTCATCCAGTGTGAATGAAGAGAGAACATATAGATTTGGATACGTACTGCTAAGTTTCTCTTCATAACTCATCTTGATTATGCAAGTTAGTGGGTCCTTAAACCGTGGGGTTGTTAATGTCTTTTTTTTTCTTTTCTTTTTTTTTACATAGTAATTTAACTTTCAAAAGAAACTACAAAGGACTTTAATTAGCAATCTTAATGAGAAATAAATGATGTCTGGGCTAATTGCTTATGAACGTGAAGACACAGATCACAGCGCCTGACGCATCAGGCATTACGAAAATAATGTTTATTAATAAAGGGGGTGGTCTCGTGACCCGACATTTAGCGATACAGACCCCAGGCACCACGCCAGATGAACACCGCCCGGTAACTATGTCGCAAAATCGGCCCCCCGAAACAGTAAGACCCTCTAAAACAGGGGCACACCGTGAAAGAAATAACCTCTGTTTTGCGTTACGATCAATACACAGATGAAGACGACGGCAGCGGTTGAGAGGACGGGTCGGAATGCGGCTCGGCGGACGACGAAGGCTTGAACTCCATCACCTTAAGTGCTACCCAATAACGAAAAGCCCATAAAGATGAGGCAGAAGCCCTTGGCCTACCCAGGGTCCCCGGCACACATAACATATACAGGGGCAATCAACAAAGCCAACCCTTGTCTTCCCACCTCACCGGGGGAAAAAGAGGGGGGTGGGGGTGGGGGGGGGGGGGGGGGGGGGGGGGTGATTAAAGCGAAGTGTCTTTCAGGGAAGGTCAACGCCACCCAGACTGGCCCGGATTGAATTTATTTCAACAGCGCATGTAAATGGCCAGGGGAGCGCTCAGCCGTAATAACTGTCAAGCTGCCCCTCGTCTTTGTAATGAGTCTTCCGTCGGGATGGAAGGGAAATACCAAAATGACAATTTGCGCGACTCTGTTTGCATATATTGTCCTTTCAATATTCCGCCGTGCGTTAGTGGAACCTCAGCTGGATGAAGAGCTCAGAGGGAGAGAGAGAGAGAGGAGGGACACAGAGAGAGAGTAAGGGGAGAGGAGAGAGCGCCCGGGGGGAGTGGGTGGGGGTGAGGGAGAGACAGCGGCTGGAGCTTTAGCTCCTTAGATTCCGTTCCTCTCCTCCTCACGCCCGCCCCGTGTTCCTCCGGGGGGTGCCACCCGGAGAGCGAGCGGGGGGGGGGGGCGGGGGGGGGGGGGGGGGGCTGATGAGTTTTATCACCTCACCAAGCCCTTCACCGCCAGCCCTAATTGACGGCTGGGCCTGTTCCTCTGTCCCACACAATTTCCCTTCATGCCGATCTGGCTGCCACACACCTCTCTGTAACCCTTTCCCCTCGCTCTCTCTCTCTCTCTCTCTCTCTCTCTCGCTCTCTCTCTCTCTCTCTCTCTCTCTCGCTCTCTCTCTCGCTCTCTCTCGCTCTCTCTCTCTCTCTCTCTCTCTCTCGCTCTCTCTCTCTCTCTCTCTCTCTCGCTCTCTCTCTCTCTCTCTCTCTCTCTCGCTCTCTCTCTCTCTCTCTCTCTCTCTCGCTCTCACTCCTCGCTACCTTTCTTTTCTCCTCCCATCCTTTCCTCTTTTTACTCCTCCTCCTCCTCCTCCGTTCTCCATCCTGCCGTGCCCAGGCTCGGCTGAGCGCGGCTGACAGGAGGATTCTTTTGCTCTTCGCCGTATTAAAGGCACTTTCCCGCTCTGACAGCCCGCTCTCTCCTGCCACCTCGTAGCTCTGGCTTCACACTTCTCTGGGCAGCCACCGCCTCTTGACAGACCACTGTCACTTCCCATCATGCTCTCTACTGATGGCGCTCCAGCGCCCTCTCCCCTCAAACCCCCCCCCCCCCCCTCCTCCCCCCAACCCCGGCACACACGGGCCCACTTTCCTACCAGTGCAATTATTTTTTTTGACAAGCCATCCATCAGCCTTAACTTTAAAAGCACTCTCCGCCGATATCCATTGTTAAGTCCCCCATGGCTGCTTACGTTATTTATTTATTTTCCTTCCTCTGGATACCGCTTGCATGAGAGAATGTAATGTCAGACGACATCCCCCAAAACCTACCAAACCATGTAAATTTACTTTGTTCTCGCCTATGTTTCCAATTTCACGTCCAATTTTTCGGTACATTATGCGGCTTTGTTTTGCCTAATATGATGTTGTCAAAGCCCATTAGAGTTTTCCCCCTTAGTCTGCTTCTTATTATTTTTTCTTTTTTTTTACGCCTTCAATTGGTATTCTATATGTATACAAGCGGAGCATGTCACTCATATGAAGATGAGCTGAACCTTATTAAAAACGATCTGTTCGATACGCGGGCACTCTGAGCGCTCAGCAATTTGCGGGCATTAGGAAAGACGCACGCGGAAACGTCAGCGTGTCGAGTGAAGACGACCGAAAATGAAAAAAAAGAAGACGTGCCCTCGCCTCTCTCTCTCCGAGTCGATAAGGACGCTCTGCCGGTGACACAAATGTGACGGTAATCTAAGGAAATGAACAACACACCCCTTGAAGCCGTGCGGCAGAGGGGGCGGGAACCTTGTGGTGCGTCGGTTTACTTGGCGCTCTTCCGCTTGGCCGGCGTCGAAGGTCCGAGGCCGGCGGGGGGCCAGTCTGGCGCGCTCAAACAGCGCGTGTCGCATGTGCTTCACGAAGTTAAGTTACGCAAACCCCTTCCCCGCGCTGCAGCGGGACGGAAGACGAGGTTGCGGAACGCCAAGCGCGAGCGCAACTTATTTACCGCTGGATCCGTTAATGGGTTTGCGGTGGAGAATCGAAAGGGTCAGCAGTTCGATTTTCGAAGGGCTACAACCCAGTCTTCTGCTGTCGTAAGCACGACGGCACCATCCCTTTAACACCGGCAGCCCACAACCCTCCCCATTCGCTTCGCGCTGCTTGGACAATCAAAGAGGGTAATAATTAATACGCCGCGTAATTCAATTCACGTGCCGTCGGCCTGCCAAAGTCACGACGCGAGAAGGGCGACAGTTCCGAAGACGGGAAACAAAATGGCGGACAGATCTCAATGTCAGCTAAGTAAACTTCTCTCCAAAGCACCAGATCCCCCCCCCCCCCCTCGGGCGTGCAGCGGGCCCCGTAAAGTGTGCCGCCGTGCCGGACTCAGAAGTCGCATACCTCGAAACGTGACATCATCCATAACCACAACACCAACAAGGAAAACACACAATTCGGCTTTTCCCCTCTCGTTCGAGTGACGAATGAGAAGAGTTCTCCGAACCGCTAACTTTGCCGGTCTGCCCTACAACAAGTGCCACAAAGAGTCAGTCAGCCGTGTTGAGTTTGTAAACTTTAAGCCAATTGCTTTCAGAAGCCTCCCTACCAAGGGGGAGGGGGAAGGGACGGGAATGCAATTAACAAGCTGATACCAGCATGTGTCTGGCTGCCTTAATGAATATCAACTGGCGCACAAACGCGTATAAATCATCATTATCCCCAAATTTTAATTGATCCCACAATTAAACATGACAAATGCTACGTACGGCAAATCTTTAGTTTATTTTTTCCAATAAGCCACTATTTATCTTTTCCTTTGCTGGTGCGTCATAGCTAATTTCACATTGCCGCCTGTTGCTAATTAACAGGGACAGACAGACGTTTTCTTAGCGGAGGGTAATTTCTTTTGTTTACAGCAGGGTGCCTTCTGTTTCCAATGATTTTTTTCCTTCTCTCCAAGGCTCTGCGGAGCACTGCTAGGCTCCTAATGACGTTTAATCCAACCTTGCCTGAAGTTTTACACAGGAATTAGTTTCTAATAGCCCTGTAGTGTTGCACGAAGCCAATTCCACAGGAGGGCAGGGACCAGGTTTTGACCCGCGAGGCTAATCAAGCAATAAATTCTCAGAGAAAATTCAGAACGGCCTCAGGAATAAAAGAGCCGTTTGAAAAAGGGTTTTCACGCGCAACAAGTTTGATGATTAAATAAATATTCAATCAGCAGACGCTTTTATCCAAAGCGACTTACAGCAAGTACAGGGACAATCCCCCTGAGGCAAGTAGGGTGAAGCGCCTTGCCTATGAACACAACATCAAACAGCCACAGCAGGGGGTTGAACTGCGTTGAGATCATGAGACGCCTTTACCTGCTGAGCCACCTGACTGCTGAGCCACCATTTGTCATTCAACAGCAGCGAAAGTGTTGAGACGTCATCGACAAAACAACGCTGTATGGAGTGCTTGCTGTGTTATTCAGTCCTACTTGATTGTAACACATTTTTTTTATACATTCAAACTCTCTGCATACGTCACGTGCCCCTCTGAGGCACCGCTGGCGCCCGCGCGTCTGTCGGTGTGCGTGTTGCGCGGGAGAGAGCCGGCTTGTTTGCCTTTCAGTCAGGTTCGTGCAGGTGGGGGCCTGCAGAGACACCTGCCTGTGTTCCACGGCCCTGAGTGCAGCTCCCAGCATATGGTAATCAATGATCCAGATGGCTTCTCCATGTCTACAGACTGACAACTTTGCTCCTCTATTATCAAACACCAGTAATTAACCATAATCAAGAAGGTGTTAATTAGACATAATGAAACCATTTCTACTCAGCCTTAGCCTACCATTTGCCACGTGCAATTACAAGCGCCGAGAGCTGGTGTTTAATCTGAGGCGCGGAGCCGAACGCCACTCAAACAGGAGGGGGGCGGGTGTTTGTTCAGCTGAAGAGCCCTTTTTGTTTTGTCTGCAAATTTGGCAGATTTAAACCTGCAAGCCTCTGATTGGCTGGCCTGTCACAGCCGCCCCCGGGGGGAGGAACAAAGCGGGCGCCATACATCCCGATGACAGCGCGCCGCCGCGCGTGTCATCCGCTGGGGAGGACGGCCGTTAATCAGGCTGACCCCCTGACCCCCTCCCTGCGCAGGGGACTTCCGCGCCCACCGCTGGCCGCGCACACGCCTGCCTACCAGTGCACGTTCCTGGGGACATTAAAGCTGTAAATTCACTCAGTTCGGGGGAGTGCGGGGATATGGCCGAGACACATCTGCTAAGCAGTGGAGTAGGAGAGAGAGAGAGAGGGAGAGAGAAGAGTAAGGAGGGTGGGAAGGAGAGAGGGAGAGGGAGAAGATGAGCTTGTGGGACAGAGGAAAGGAGGTACGTGGGAAGGAGAAAGGCAAAGAGGAGAAGGATAAGGGGGACAAGAGAGATGAGGTAGGTAGGTAGGTGGATGGAAAGGGGGGGGGGGGGGGGGGAGGTAAGGAGGGTGAGACCGAGGTAGGGCGAGAGGGAAGGAGTGAAGGAGTGAAGGGAGGGAGGAATCGTGAAGGGCTCAAATAGGAGCTGGAAAAAACCCAGATGTCCTCAACAGACAGACTCCGTCCACTGCAACTGCAACTGGTCATTCAGTTCAACGCACTGTGGGTTGAGGCATTTCAGCCATGGCTTGTGAAAGGAGACTGAGAGGGCTATGTTCAGGCTAGGACGGGCTGATCATTACCCAGACCAGCGGAAAACACTGACGCAAGGGAAGAGACACACGAGGGCCAATGGCAACATGGGAAACCAGCTAAATCAACAAACGAACCAAAAAGAGGTGTGAGGAGTGAGTCCGTCAAAACAAAGCCACGCCACAATGAGCTCAGCTTAAACACCTTTCCAGAAGTACTTTGTGGGCTCACTCACCTATTCACAGACGGCATGGCAGGCGCCAAAGAAAACACAGAAGAGAAAGAAAGATTAAAAAAACGTGTTAGATAAGAAACAAGATAAAACAGCATGTGGGGGGAGACAAAAAAAAACATGTTTATTCGCTAAAACCCAGTTTTGCCATCATTTGAGCCACAACAATAACACTGAAAGACAGGACACAAACTACTTTTGGGGACTGTAAAAAAATATAATTTTAGGTACGATGGGGCACACATTTCACGAGAACGGTGCATTCGGACAAAAGCAGCAAAGGTATAATAAGCTTTATAAATAAAGCGGAAGCAGCAGAGCCGAGATTTCTGGGGAATTAGCGGAAGGGGAGACAGTGGCAGTATTGGGCTGTGGGATGAGTGGCAGCTTCATTAAAAGCAGTACAAGAGGGAGTGTCAATATGGATGGTATTCAAACGGCCCTGCCAAACACAGGGAGACAGGCTCTGGCATGATACCGTGGGACACGGCCATGTAATTCAATATCAGATTAAAAGAAAACCTCAGCGCAGACAGGATATGACATCTCTGTTATCGTTTGCCCGATGGAGGAATGTTGCCCCCCCCCCCCCTTGTGCCCTTGGTCAAGGCACTTCACCCTACTTGGAGAATGTCCCTGTACTTACTGTAAGTTATAAAAAAAATAGCATCTGCTGGAGTATTTTTGTACAGTTATGCTATCGTCATCTTTACCAGCGTGCTTATTGGTCTAACTGCCCCCCGTCTTACCTGAGAAACAAGTAACTTCTAAGTTCACAGCAGCTTTGTTGGGGGGTGTGGGAGCACATATGCAAATAGTTATCGTAAATCAGAATCCAACCCTAACACGTACCGGACACATAAAATGATAAGTATTTCTTCGGAGGAAACTTGAGATTAAAGACTAGGTTCACAGACCTGGATGCGTGTCTAGTGAGAGGGGAAATAAGCTTGAGGAATCTTCCAGTCACTGAAACCACCTCTTAGTTGACTCATTTCTCCACTAATCTTGTCTACAGTGAAGGCCAGGGTGTCTGCTTCCAAACTGTATTTCGGTCACGCCAGCTGTAAATCTACGAGTCTTCAGTCGTGCCAATTAGAGGGGTTGGGGCAGTAAAAATGGCTGGCCTCTGTATAGCCGTCTCCCCCATAAAAAGGCATCAACAACGAGGAGGGGAATAATTCATTTACAGCAAGATGGTAATTACAGACACCATCACCCGTGGCCCCCACCCCTGGCCGTAATTACCGTGGCCTTCTGTAATCACATGATCTGCTCTTGGCTGCAGAAACTCACGCCCCAACTTCCCCGGCAACGGTGTGAGGTCTGCCCGGCGACCGCCCCGGTCATCAGCGATCGGGGAGAGAGTGTCAGAGCGCGTGCGGTAGCGGCTTGATGAGGACGGAGGCCGGATCCACCGCCAACGTGACAGTAAGTGTATCGACACGCGACCTTGTAATGGACACAGGACGCCTCTACAGTGGCTGGGGCGCAGTCTATCATGGTTAAAGCAGCGCGGCACCATGTGACCTACTCTGTACCTTGTGCCTGAGCGACGTGAAGGGTCAATACACGTCTGGGCTGGCCTGAGCCAAATCAGGTCCCCCCTCTGTCTCCCTCTCTCAATCTCTCCCCCTCCCTCTCTCCCTCCCTCCCTCTCTCCCTCCCTCTCTCTCTCCCTCTCTCTTTCTCCCTTTCTCTCTCTCCCTTTCTCTCCCTCCCTCTCTCCCTCCCTCTCTCTCTCCCTCTCTCTTTCTCCCTTTCTCTCTCTCCCTATTCTCTCTCTCCCTCTCTCTCTCCCTCTCTCTCTCTCTCCCTTTCTCTCTCTCCCTCTCTCTCTCCCTCTCTCTCTCTCTCTCTCTCTCTCCCTCCTCTCTCAATCTCTCCCCCTCTCTCTTTCCCTCCCTCACTCTCTCGCTTTCCCTCTGAATATCTCTCCCTCTCTTTCCCTCCCTCCCTCTCTCTCTCTCTCTTTCCCTCCCTCTCTCCCTCTCTCTCTCTCTCTCTTCCTCTCTCCCTCCCTCTCTCTTTCTCTCTCTTTCTGTCACTCTCTCTCTCTGTCTGATGTATGGTGGCTGGGAGGGAGCGTTGCTCACAGACAGGGGCTTGCTGCTGAGGTGCTGAGAGGCCGGAGGGCTGTCAGCCGCTGAGCGATCATGGGGCCTCCGGCTCTAAAAGGATTGCTGGCGAAAATAAAGACACCAGCGTGTCAGCCAGGAGCTCCTGTGAAGAGCCCCATCCGACAAGTGAACGCGTATCGACAGCCCCAAGACCGAGCGAGAGAGGGAGACGGAGAGAGGGAGAGGCAGGAGAGGGGAGGGGGAGAGACAGAAGGAGTGTCCTGAAGTCACTCACCTTGGCACCAGGCTGCAATGTCAGTCGACCCTGTGGCCATCACTCTCCCGGCCTGTCCCAGGTATTATTTAAAGCCAAACAAATATCAGCGGCTGAATGTCACGGCAAGGACACCCAAGCCTGACGCTCATCTCCACCAATCAGTGTCCAGGGTTTCAAATCGCCCTTTCTCCTGCCCTCGACGACAAATCCATCTTCCTGGTTCCTACACCCCCCATTCACACCCCTATTCCACCCCCCGACTGGTGCGTCAGGGGCGGTACTGTGCCACAGATTTATGACTCCTCCATCTCGGGACCCTACGCGATTTATTGACAGTAGTTGTCAGCTTTCTTTTCGAGAAAGTGCATATAAAATTAATTTTAACTACGTCTTAATGTTAAATATCCTGGAAACACTAAATTTCATGGTAGGTGATGCTCAAAGCCATGTAAGCATATATCATCGTCTTGGGTGAATATCAAGGATTAATTTCTGTCTTTATGGAGAGAGGTTATAATTTAATATGAAGCAGCTCACAAGCGCTTCATTGCGGTCATTAATTACATATACTCCATGCTGAGAAATGGTCTCCAGTCACTATTTAACGCATCGAAAGTTTGAGTAATTCAGTTGTTTTTATTGCTTAATTATTTGTCAGAGGTAGCAAATCTTGATGGAGAAGCGGCTCTTAATAAAGATATTTCTTTTGTGACCTCTCTCAAGCACATTTACAAAGGATTCAAGCATAATTCGTTTGCTTTGCCAAGGCCTGCATCCATTTAATGTTGTGTCCAGGAACAAAGGAGAATAACAATATCACAAATATATCTTTATAGAGGGAAAGAGAGAGAGAGTAGGGAGACAGCTGTGGGGGGAGAAGTGGTTCCTAAAACTGCTGGTTTTGGTTCTAAGGTCCCTGAAGCGCCATATGGAGGGCAGCAGCTGGAAGAGACTGTGGGTGCAGGATGGGAGGGGTCCTTGACAATGCTGCTTTGCTGCAGCTATAAAACTTTGTGTTTTATATTCTATGTTATGATATATTCTCCTTTGAAAAGTTCTGGGCTCAACATTAAATGGATGCAGGCCTCGACAAAGCAAAGGTAACAAAGCCTATAAAGGATTGTTCAAAATATTAGCAATACAATGTGACTAACCAGAATAATCCAGGTTTTTAGTGTATTTTTATTGCTACATGGCAAACATGCTCTTAAGGCTGGCATCTTAAAACAAATACAATAATACACTAAAATATACACTAAAAAGATGGATTATTCTGGTTAGTCACAGGACTGTGTGATTCATCTGTATTTATTGATAATCCATATATATATATAATATTTTTTATTATACATTACATTGCACTAACCTGTACATAACTTCTCATTTAACCAATCGGTATTTAACTCACCTGTACATAACGTATCTAAATTATCTGTACATAACTGCTTCTCTTGCACTTTTGATTGGATGCTTAACTGTATTTAGTTTCCTTGTATTTATACATGCGTAGTGACAATAAAGTTGAATCTTATCTAATCAAATGTGATCCCATGCTACACTGCAGTGCATTACAGTGCAGTTCCTTATAGTGCAGTGCATTACAGTGCATTACAGTGCTGTGCAGTGCATTACAGTGCAGTGCATTACAGTGCTGTGCAGTGCATTACAGTGCAGTGCATTACAAAGTTGTGCAGTGTAGTGCATTACAGTGCAGTGCAGTGCATTACAGTGCATTACAGTGCAGTGTAGTGCATTACAGTGCAGTGCATTACAGTGTTGTACAGTGCATTACAGTACTGTGCAGTGCAGTTTCTCCTGCAGTCTTAAGGACTTTATATTAGGCTACACCAACCTCATCCAACAATCTCTCTCACATGTAACCTAATACATACATGTGACATGTTCTACAGCATGTGACATGTTCTACACGCAAGGACCATTGTTCTGTACAGAGACATTGGAATTATTGTCCAAGTGTGTATTTGTACTTTACTCATTGAAGGATTATTCTCTGCTGCAAAGGAACAGATTAAAATAAATCACCGTCTCTGCAATAAACATGTAAATGTGGATCGATATGAACTGGGCTTTTTTTCTTTTTTTTCTCCTCTTTTCAATAACAGCTGCCATAAAGACCCGCTGAGCACAAGCGGCCATAAAAGTATGTAAAATAAATTAGGCGACCATAATGAGAGGCTCCAGCAATTCTCCCATAAATATAACATAACGACCACAACTAAAATGTCAGGGAATCCAATAAATCAATTTCCCAGGGACAGGTCGGCCTTTATGCGTGGAACACCACCACACAGCCATATTTATAAGTCTCCTTTCTTTTACTTTTTCTTCTTTTTTTGGGGGGATCCAAGAGAATCTCGTTTTTGGAGAGAGGGCAAGAGGAGGGAAGGAGTTCGGTGCAACACAGGTCCCTCTCACACGAGGAGGGTTTAATATGTGTTCCATGTGATTTATCACGGTGACACAGACACCTGAGGCCTGGGGCCGCTCCATTTCTGCTGCCTAAATGGTTTCTTGGGGACTTTCCTGCACACACACACACACACACATACACTCGCACACACACACACACACACACACACCCACGCACACATACACCCACACGCATCCAAACACACACCACACACCGTCGCACATGTAAGCACACGCAAACACCGAGATGAGCTGGATGAGCACAGCAGTAGATAGACGGAGAGAAGGCCTCATTTAAACAGACAGGGCCGTCTGCGCGATGGGAGTCCTATGACTGTCGCCCGTGTTGAGACTAAATCCCTCTCCATGTAATGAGAGCTAGCATATATCCAGCTAAATGAGCAGAGAGCCTCTCTGCCCAGCCTGAAAGAGAGGTGTGGTTCAGGCAAGCCCCAGCCTCACACACCCACCTCCCAGTTGGTAAGTCACTTAGAACGAAATAACAACGTGATCCCACCATTCTACCTCATCTGCGCCACGTAGTCTAAAGCCACCCGGGTTCCAGACGACATGATTTACACCGGGGAGGAGAACATTGCAGAACCTTGCCATTCAGCAATGTTTGTTTTCAACAGACTGTTGATCTCATCACCTATGCAACACGCCTTCGTAAACACGCAACAGCACTGTGCTCGGTGCTCGACACGTGTTATTTCTGACACACCGTTGCTATATTCGTCACCGCCTTACTGTACACCAAATCCATTTTGTTATGGATGTCTGGACAGGCCCAGAACAAGCAGCTGCACAAGTAGTTTGACCTCATGAGAGCTTGTTGCTGCAAAAACAAATGAATCTACCAGATCAGGGCAACGCATAAGAACGCAATTATTCTAATAGCAAGTCCTCTCAAATGACTCCAGTCAGTTGTGGACAACCTAATAAGGACCGTGTGATGGATGGCGCTTGTAGCGGAGGGACTGTATTACGGGGGCCCAATCCTTTAGCAAGCACACCCAGGGAGGGGGGCGCATACACACACACACACACGGAACCGCACGCTCTGAGGACAATGGCCGGGTTTTCCCTCTTGGGACAGTTTCAACACCAACCTCTCCTGCACTGATGGGAACGGGCTATTTTCGTAGGATTCAAAGGAAAAGGTAACATGTCTGGCTGAGGGTGGCAGACACACAGACCACGGAGACACAGTAACCTTGCTCAGGTGGAGGTCGGAGCGGACGCGAGGGACAGGGATGGGAGAAGATGAGATATCGCACATTATAACGTTGTTATATTGTTGTTGCTCGCTTGCTTTCCTGCAGGTACGCGCACGCTTTTGAGATTCATTTTGTTTAATTGTAACTCGTTTAAGCGAAAGCTCTTGTGGGTCTTCCCTTTGGCAGTTATTTGGTTTCTCACAATGTATACATCATGTTTTGGCTATCCACAATCTCACTGTTATGATTCGATTAGATTCAACTTCATAGTCATTACACAGTGACCGATGATCTTTTGTAAGGTTCTCTCTTGGAAGTCGCTAGGGATAAAAGCACCTGCTAAATGAACACATGTAAATATAAACGTCATCTCACGATGTTCTCTCCCTAGAAACACCAGCCTTGCAGTTGAGAGACGGCAGGTCAGAAGCAACACGGCCGGCGTCTTCGAGCCGAAGTGAGAACAACGCTGGGGAAACGAACAGGGTGCGCTTCGCCTTGGAAGACTTCGTCCACGCGGCGGGCTCCTTTGCAGGTTTTCGTCAAAGCGGCATCGTCGTCGACGCACGACGGCCACTTGCTCCGGTACCGCTGGTCATTCCAGTGACCCTCTCGCCCCCGCCCCCGCCCCCGCCCCCGCCAAAACCTGTGCAGCTCCACCCGTCAAGAGTGTGCAGAGGTGGCTTGGAGAAACAATTAGGGGGGGGTGGGGCGGGGTGGGGGGGAGGGCGAGGAGGAGGGGGTGCGGGGGGGGGTGAGTAAGGAGGGGGTGCGGGGGGGCGTACGGCGCTATTTGCAGGCAGCCTAGCGTCCCCGGCAGGCCGGCTGGAGCACCTTTCACAGCTGATTTATAACACTGTCGACTCCGCGAGGCAACGTAATTAATAGGAGCATGGACTTCTAATTTCAATGACTTCCACACCGGGTGGATTTCCTTTGATTTATGATGGCCGGCGCGTTTGCATTTATCAGTTCATTCAGTCATTATTTATGCTGATAACCAATTTCAATGGGTCGCTTTCATCGAACTCGCCACTAATCAAAGAGAATAAGGGTTCGCTGCATTGTTTTGGAAGCTGCTAATTTGTCTTCGGAAAACCAGGTGAGGGAAAGCCTAGTTGCCGCCGTGCTGGAAGAATGGAAGTCAGTGAAGTCATAATTAGCATTCAAGGGGTCGTAGCACTTTGAAAGACATGGTGGATGCGTTGTTACTTAGCTCCTTAAGGCCGTGTACAGTAGAACGTGCCGGAACAGCATTTGAAAAGGGTATGAACAGCAACGTCTGCGTGCTGTATAACACTCCCAAAGAGTAACAAAAATAAATATATATCTTTGTACGTGAGTTTGTGGGAGTGCAGCGTGAGATGTCTGAAGCGAGTCTGCGTTCTTAGCGGGCCAGCGATACAGCATCATTAAGCCTGGCGAATGACTTTAAATAAGATGTTTAAAAGCACTGACAGAGCAAAAACATTTTCAAAGAGGCTTTTAATGAGGCCACATAAAAAGTGAAGCTGGCGCACTAACAGCCATGTTTCCACCCCTGGCACTCAGTAAAAGAGCAGGTTAATCTATAGCTGTGCACAGGTTGTTTTTTTACCAGTGAAGGATCCAGCGAAGGATAAAAAATTATAGTTGAAAGCCATTATTCCGGTACTTGGGTGTCCAACTGCAGTAGATACACGAACAACTCGTCTCCAATATGCTAGTTATCTGTCATAGCATGAATATTTGAAGGTAAATCTACCACCCAGAACAATGCACTTCTTAATCTGCCATCGCGACTCTGGTACAGAGCCATCTCTAGTTCAAGAGTCACTCTTTACCATGCGAGTCAAGATCCTGATCAAGCAGAACTTCAAAGATGGAAATATGCCCAAATTATCAATGAGCAGCCTTCATCTGGAGAGGGGAATTCATGTGAAGCGCGGTGAGCCCAGAGGCACAGGCGGACATATCAAAGAGGAACACCGCTACATATGTCAATACGTGGTTTGATGATTCCACGCCCTGCTTAAGGTGATAAACAGCATGCATGATGACTGCAGGTTGAGTCTTAACCACAGCATCGAAAAGGATCTGAACCAGAAGATTCCACCATCATAGACATTAATCACCGGCCTCAATGTGCTTTTTATCCGGTTTGTTTGCTAACCTTTTCAACTTCTTTGTTTGTTTATTACCTTTTGGGTGGAATTAGATAATAAATACGCGTTACGGGGGACAAGACACGTTTTAAAGTGGTGTATTTTTAAACGTTACAGCAGACAGGCTAGCAACATCGTTCAAACTCATGAAAGGATGAAGGATACTACTTTGACTCCGGCCGCAACTATTCTTAGTTCCAAGCGAGCATATCTGCAGAGCGGCGTCCCTTTAAGAAGCACGCTCCACGCAACCCAAATCTTCAAAGCATTTCATACATCTCAAAGAGGCGGACTCTGTCTTCGATGTCAAATGATATTATAGGGGAAGGGGGGGGGGGGGGGGGGGGGGAGTCTAATGTGAAAACCACTCAAAAGGATGACTGACACAGCTAATGTTTGCAGGGCCGACCAATTTACAACATGGATACTGCAAACATGACTGCCGTTTATGACTCCAATCAATCTTGCTGCCGAGGCAGCCAGGAACAGGACTGAAAAACAACCGCGTTCTACTAGAATGGAGGCACGGCCCTTCCCTCCGAGCAGTGCTGAGTGAAACAAACTGGGTCCTGTTCAAACTATTGAAAAAGGTGAACGTCAATGTTACTTTATATACTTTTGAGTTATCTCCCGTTGTCTCGAGGGGGTCAGGTGGCTCAGCGGTTAAGGCGTTGGGGTTCATGATCATGATGGTTGTGAGTTCGATTCCCGGCTGTGGCTAAATGACGTGGTGTCCTTGGGCAAGACACTTTACCCTACTTACCTCAGGGGGGAATGTCCCTGTACTTGCTGTAAGTCTCTCTGGATAAGAGCATCTGATAAATGATGTAGATGTAACATGTCTTGAATAAACGTGATTTAGCGCACGGCTGAGTTAGGCGTCTCGACGGTGACACAATGGCAACCATTAACCTGTATAATAGCAAGGCCGAAACAACATTTCTGCGATGGTTTCTGAATAACCCGGCGTTACAGTACTAGCGTCAAACAAGCGCTTGAAGCAGAAAGTAAAGTAGTCTGCGCCAGGCTTCCCAAAGCCCAGGTTTGCCCTAACCAAACACAATCAGCAGAGACGAAAACCTGCCCCTGCAGATCTTACACACAATTTACAGTACCGGAAAATGAAAAATGCAGTCTTCGAGCATTTGACAACAGGTCCGACCTAAACGACCAGACTGCATTTGTTAGCTTCGGTCCCTTTCCCTGATTCCCTGTGTGATGAATTGCATTTAGCCAAAGCAGGAGAGCCTAAGCGTTCCTGACACGTTGCTATTGATTTGCATGGCTTATATGCATGTAATCCTGTTCGGAGGGAAATTGCGGCGCGGGGAAATTCGAGTCGCAGTGGCACGACTTGGGAGGAGAGTAAATTGGAGCCGCCGCTTGGGGGGCCCGACGGTACGAGGCCGGGTTGGAAAGGAGACGTGGGACGCCCCGCTGGAATCTCCGAACCGCTATTAAGATTTATAGGTGGAGGGATTGTGCGAGGCTGAGGCATTATTCATAGTAAAGCCTCTCTGTCTCGGCTTGTTTATAAGAGCAGGCAGGTCTGACTGAGATGGAGGCCTCTACAAGCTAGGCCAGCCTGGTTGAACACGAAGGCTAGTTCACCTGGCACCCGCCTCTCGCCGCCTCAGGCAGCCTCGCCCGTCCGCTTGTCGACGGGCCCGCTGACGCAGCACGCTGGAAGCTACATGGCCAGACTTTGCATCTGTTGAGTCAGGCGGCAGAGCGGTTAGGGCGGTGGGCTAGTGATCCTAGTGATCGGAAGATTCCTGACTGTGGCTACATGACGTTGCGTCCTTGGGCAAGGCACCTAACTCTACTTGCCTCAGGGGGAATGTCCCTGTAATTGCTGTAAGTCGTTCCGGATAAAAGCGTCTGCTAAATGCCTAAATGTATCTGGTCGCCGGGAGTGATTGGCATCGCCGTATACCGTCCCCCATGTGCGATGGTGACGCACATCGTCGCTGCATCCCATAAACAACACTGAGGACGACGATCGAGGAATCCTTTATCGGCAGAGGTAGTGTGGGCACAATCGTCCCATCTCTCTGAAACAAGATGAGGCTTACAAAGACGTGACTTAATAGTCAGTACGTACCCAGGGAAAGGAATTCAAACAGCCTCAGGCTTATGATGGTGAAAAGGCTTAACTGCTGTGATGAAGCCAAACTCTCTGAGGACCCACACACACACTAACGCAGAAGATTCCTCTCCTAGCAGATATCCAGAGCCCTCCCGTTGTTTTACAAACCAGAAGACGCTGCCTCTCTGGTCCTCTGCTTAAGAGGCTGGGCGCAAATTCCGTTTATTCAGCAATTTTTTCCCCGAGTCCCCTATAGTTTATTTGGGTCTTATTAAATCGGAAACACGAGGATCACCTTCAACTTTATTAACGACGGCACTCCGGATGAACGATGCTCGCGGAGATCCGCAACATCTGTTTTGCCGCGCTCACTCCTCAGCGGGCCCCAGCTATTCCTCATGCCTAATGATGCTGATCCGCACGCCGAGTTTCTGAACGGACAAATGCGCTTTCGGCCGCATTCATCATCCTGAATGAGCGCTCCTGATGAGCCGTCCGCTGGCCCGTTTCTCTCTCTCTCACCGCACGGTAACAAACGACGAGCCCTGCCACATGTTCTCCATTTGGGCCGAGACGTAGCAGAGAGAGCTCAGGGGGGATCCAGAGGAGGAGGCTGAGCGACGGGCCGCTTCAAAGGGAAGAGAGTCGATGAGTCGATGACGCCTCCGCCGAAACCAACCACCCCCCACCAGCACCACCCCGCTTCCCCACCTCCACCCCCAGGGACCCCAATCCCGCTGTTCCCCTGTTTAAAGAAAAAAAAGCGCTCGGCCTCAACCACACCACCACTTCAAGACGTCCATTATGGAACGGCTCGCAGGGTATGTTCCAGAAGTGAACCGTGACCTAGCGAAGGCCCAAGTCCAGAGACTCTGTGATGGAAGGTATCAGCGTGCTGACGTTTACGGTGCTTTTTAAATAATAATTTCTACATTAACATATTTTTTTTTCTTTGCTCTGGCGAAGGCAAACCATCGACCTACATGACAGGGCATGGAGAACATTGTCGGTATATGACCGTGAATATGTTAACTTGGATAAACAAGTCGACGGTCGTTGAAATCCTGGGGAGTCGTGCCCCTAATAAATCATATTCCTTTTGAAGTTGCAGCTGGTTAGAAGTTTAGCAGGAGAATGGCTTGAACAGACATGACTCAGACACCCGGATACGCCGTCTGCCTCTGTCCAAGCCTGGGAATCGCAGGCTCCTCAAAGCTCCGGGGAGATCTGGGAACAGTAAATAAGTTGCAAATAAGTTCAGAATTGCAAAAGGCCCGCCTTGAGGTCTTGGGGTCTCGAAGTACAAAGTGAAATTGAACAACTGGGAAAGGCTGATGAACTGTGAACGATGGATCCGAACACGCTACCGCATCCACAATTACAGGGCCCGTTTGTGACAGCGCACATGACAAAGTGACTGACGAATTAGAGGGTGCAACGTTTTCAGAGTTCCCTTTGGAAGTTGGGCAGGATAGAAAAAAAAAAAACGAAAAAAACTGAGACAAGTAGCGTAATATATTCTAATGGAATTCGAGTAATAATACACTGGCCACACTGGGTTCCATCTCCTGGCGTCTGCAGATGTCTATCCGGCTGCCTTTGTCAGCCAGGAGCTGGGCCGCGACTGGAGACGCAGGCTTTGGTCCCCCTAATGTTCTGGAGATCAGGATAAGCCAGCAGGGTCCTGCAGCTATCCTGTACGGGCGTAGATGGATTCTGTCAGCGCGCCAAGCATATTTAACAAGAGCCAGTGTAAAACTACCTGTCGCGCAAACAGCTGGAGCACCTCAGCTGGACTAGCGGGGATAAATCACATCCTGGAAGGCAAAACAGACCCAGCGTGACGCCTGCCCAACCCCCCCACCCCCTCCCCCACCCCACCCCACCCCCCCCCCCCAAGCTAAAACTCTTGACAAGCATAAACGCACGGCAGCTATTTATTGTTACCTGTTACTCCCACCTTCCTCCAACAGCTACCCCCCCACACACACCCCCCCCCCCACCTCTCCCTCCAACCTCCCAAGTCCTGAGGAGCGGGTCAACTGACGTCATCTTCTCCTGGGACCGCTGCCTGCTTCTGTGGTCATGTTATTATTGCTGCGCAGATTGCGGGCACGGGCCTAAAGCGAAAAGGTAAACAACGAACCCTGTTTGTTATTACTCTCCCTGGGGTGTGCGGACGAAGCCAAGCGCTCGGAGAGGCAACGGAACAAGGGTTCAGGTCTGGCCTCTGTCAGAGGTAATAACATCTCCAGCTGGAAGCGAGGGCAAGGTCCACTGAATGGCTTCATCTAGGGCCTTAAACTGCTGACTTTAAAGCTTGTTACGCTCTTAATGATCAACAAGCTGAATATAACATCCTGAGACACCCCCCCCCCCCCCCACCGCGTCCCTCCCTCTCTCATGAAATAAGGATGACAGTGTGAGTTGATTCATGCAACAGCCTCTCCCTCTTTCCCTACGCTCAATCATTCCCCATCATGACCACAATAAAACAACACAGCAGAGACACTGGTTTGTGAGAATCCCTAAAATACATCTGGGCCAATTAGAGGTCTTGCTTTGCCTAATGTGCCGATGCTAAAAACGATTACGGTTGCATTTTTTGGTCTCGATTTTTATACCTCCTAGTGGGTGCACTCATTTGACCGCCTTTAATCTCTTCCAGTTGGATCGGTCGGGAAATCAAACCCTGTTGAACGAGAGCCGAGAGTCTTTGTGACGTGTGAAGGAAGCGTGCGTCGTCCCCGCTGAGAATCTTGGGTATCTAACGCGTTCAGCTCACAACAGCGAGGCGTTCCGAAGCATCAATTTGAAACTAGCCAGCAGTCGTACATTTCATTAACGGAACTACAAACACAATTTCCAAGTCATACAAGTCATTACCGGGAGGGGGGGTGGGGGGGGTGTTGGAGGGGGGGGGGGGGGGGGGGGGGTGATCAATCACACCAAAACCACATTACTACAATTTCCCCTGGCCTGTGTAACAACTAAGTTCACAGACACCAAATCAGTTTCAAGGGACCCCCAGGGGCTACGAGTGCAGGACTTCTGCTATATGAGACATTCATAATTCATGTCCATTTGATGTGGTGATATGTTAAAAAATATATATATAATAATAAATAATAAAAAAAACACTTCAGAGGAATTTTAATGGTCTTGAAGCAAAAGGGGGAGCGGTTGTTTGGCCCTTTTCACTTCCCAACGAAAAAAGTTTCAGTCGTCTCGGCCCCCACAAAATGTTCTGCAGCAAAACTTCTAATCATGAAAAAAAAAATGGATTTCATCTTCCTATTTCAATGCTTTATTGATTTGTTGGCTTGGTTGTGGTGAAGGCCATTAGAAGTGCGAAGTGTTGCTTGCTTCAGTGTCCATGCAGTCAGAAAAGGAGAGTTTTCATTGATCAATGCCTTTCCCCAGCAAACAGATAAAGATTGATATTACACTTCAGCAAGTCCCAATTAGACGAGGGGAAAATCACTTCTGTGGAAATACACCATAATCAAGGCGTTCATATTCAGTGCAGGATTGTCAACAACAAAAGAGCACAGCCAAAATGAATCCCCCCCCCCCCCATTTGCTTGCCCAGGGAAGGAAAGTAAAACATATCAATCTTTCTGACAGAGGGGACCTGTGTTTGTATAGGCTATCGATCAGCACTAACCTTCCATTATTGTTTTCTCCATTAGACATAAATATGAGAATAAATGAGTTGGTTACAAATGTAGCTTCGGTCTGAGCTCCTTTAAAGTGTTATTTTTTTATTTTTATTTTTTACCAGCTCTCACGTAAGATGAGTCATTGTATAGAGCCCATTGCTTTAATTTATCTAGCCATTAGAAAAACTCACTCTGCTCCTCTCTATGATCCAATCTAGGCAGGGGACTGACCAAACCCACAGAGCAGCCTTATTTGAATCAACTCAGTGTCAGGACCAATCAGCGAGGTAAGAACCTGGAGCTGAGCTAAGAGACAGTGACAGGCAGGGAGACAAGATGGAGAAGAGCCGGAGCAGACGTGAGGCTGGAGATGGAGAGGAGCTGGAGCAGGAGAGGAGCCGGAGCAGACGTGAGGCTGGAGATGAAGAGGAGCTGGAGCAGGAGAGGAGCTGGAGCAGACGTGAGGCTGGAGATGAAGAGGAGCTGGAGCAGGAGAGGAGCTGGAGCAGATGTGAGGCTGGAGATGAAGAGGAGCTGGAGCAGACGTGAGGCTGGAGATGAAGAGGAGCCGGAGCAGACGTGAGGCTGGAGATGAAGAGGAGCTGGAGCAGGAGAGGAGCCGGAGCAGATGTGAGGCCGGAGACATAAAGCCTGCGCGTCACAATATCTCGTTAAGACGCAGAGAGCTCCAGATAACGCGAGATGACGCAGGACTGATACGACCCTGCGCTGACTGAGAGCCATCCTCCATGCAGGCCACAAACACAACCCATCTGACAAAACGCACGCACACAAAGAACTTGTGATTGCTGCTAAGCGAAGCAAAAAAAAAAACGCAGTCCTGTTAACAGCAGTGGTAAATAATCCCCGAACGATATCTCCTGCAAAATCTGTACAACAAGTCTGTACTGTAGTGTTGTTCAGCAACAGACCTTGACTGTACCACGAGGGATCAGATGAATCGTTCAAGCCGACCCGTCGGCCATCTTTCACTGATAAAACCCACTTTCCATTCATCAGCCTTCCTCATAAACACAAGTCAAGGGGGGATACGGGCCTTAGAAGTGGTTAAGCCTACCCCTGGTTCCCTATATCCAGAGCGCATGCATCTAATGATATACGTTCCTCTAGGAAAATGAGAGGAGTTCTGTCTCCAACAGAAAGGGCATTGATAGGGCATTAGGGATTTGTTTATCTCTGCTCAAAGCCGTAGCATTTACTCAAGTATATATTTCACCGCAAGGCTCCAACTCAAAATATGTCTCGAGGCACAATGAATCACAAGGTGCAGTCACGATGTCACACGTGTTACGATCCTGCGCAGCGTCGATGGCAGGTCGCGCCCGAGAAGAAAGTCGACGTCGCTACGCGACTTCCAGCGACCCTGCGCTGCCTGGCCGGCGTCGTTCGGTTCGTTTGTGACGAGCAGACGTCGACGAGGGAGACGGGCTGTCAGGCGCGCCGTCACGCGTCGCCGTTTTTGACGCGCCACTAAATGACGTCGGTTTCGAAACGAACTTCATTTGTCCTCCTCGGGAAATACGGCGAGGCGTCGATCTTGAACAAGCCGTGGATCGACATTGCACATCTTACGGTGACGAACTCTGAGGGGGGAACGCAAAGATTTAGTAACTGCAATTCATTTAGAGTGATGTTGACGAAATGGTGTTAAAATGCGGCATAAACAGAGATCAAACTGAACAGAAAGATTGCAATCCATAATATGCCAGAAAAAAATACAAACTCCACACTGTTCACAAAACTCAGTTTGAAATTGTCTTAAAGGAACCCTACGGCCCAATCCTCCTCCATGACCTTCGTCCGGCCTGCAGACACAGACTTCTGCATACTCCCACAATTAGTCAATGCAATCGAGGCCCTGGTCTTTCACATGATGCCTGTGGAGACACAGCGAGGTCAAGCTGGTCAGAGAAAGAAGTTTGTGTATCTAGGCTCATCCCACTGGTGTGACCCTGGCAACCATGCAGCCTCATAGCCCCAAACAGGACTGTTGAACGCAGCCCAGAAGCCAGAGAGGAGAGAAGCTGAGGGGGTCATGTAAACCAGGAGGGAAGTGAATGGCCCCAGGGAAGAAAAAAAAAGAAAGAAAGAAAACCTGATGTTTTTCTGTGGAGAGAGAGAGAGAGAGAGAGAGAGAGAGAGAGAGTGAGAGAGAGAGAGTGTGGGAGAGAGTGAGAGAGAGAGAGTGAGAGAGTGAGAGAGAGAGAGAGAGAGTGAGAGAGAGAGAGAGTGTGGGAGAGAGAGAGAGAGAGAGAGAGAGAGAGAGAGAGAGAGAGAGAGAGAGTGAGAGAGAGAGAGAGTGTGGGAGAGAGAGAGTGAGAGAGTGAGAGAGTGAGAGAGAGAGAGAGAGAGAGAGTGAGAGAGAGAGTGAGAGAGAGTGTGGGAGAGAGAGAGTGAGAGAGAGAGAGAGAGAGAGAGAGAGAGAGAGAGAGAGTGGGAGAGAGAGAGGGAGAGAGAGAGAGAGAGATCCCTGGCATTGCCAACCACTCTTTGCCCTCCCTGAACTGGTGTCTATACAAACACAGCACAGAGGAAGAGGGGTCCTGACAACAAACAACAACATGACACTGTTCAGCCATGCCAGACAAGACAGGGGGAGGATGGGATGAAAAAGCACTTCTCATTCGACAAGAAAAACATTCCTGAAAAGTAAAAATGTATAAAGTATATCCTTTCATCCTTATCGTGAGTGTGTGTATATGTCGCTTTGTGAGCGTGTACATTTGTGTTCGATTTTTTTAAAGTCCCATTCTCCAACCTCCAGCTTTCCATCAAGCCAGGACCCCTTGGGGTTTTTTTTTGGAAGCAGGGTTTCTCCTCTCAAAAGCCCACTGTCGTAAGAGACTGGGTGAAAGTGGGAGAACACCTTCCAGAACCTTCTAGCACAGGGGGAGCACTTCACTTTGTGATCATTTCATCAGTTCTGAAAGTGCCCTGCCGTCAGGTGTCAGTGGTTCCAGGCTCGTTAACTTAAGTCTGGCACATGATGTTGTCAACGAGCATATGGTCGATCGTGTAATATCTTTACCATATGAAAGCTGAAGGTTTTCCCACTTCGCTGAAAAGTATTCTGCAAAAAATACAAATTAAAATAATTTTACAAGGAGAGAAGAAAAGAAAAAAATAATTAAGGAAAACTTCTGGATTGATTTTTGAGACTCAGCTGGGCACAGTGCGTTTTCCAAACTATTTCAATTCTGGGTCAGGTACACTTCTTGAACTGTGTGCCTTGCAGTTATCGACTTTCTCCCTCCCTCCAAGCACACAGGAATTCGAAAGCGCTTGTCAAACCTTCCCACTCTTTTTGGTCAAATCCATCTTTTTAGTTTTCATTAACGTTCCTAAAAACCTGGTTTCAAACTTCCAAGTATCGAGACCTGACGTGACTTTGTAACCTCGCTGGAAGGTCAAAAGGGAAAATAAGCAGCTCCCAGGACATTCCGCCCACTTCTTCGCAGACATAACCGTGCAAACCCAGCAGCATCCGCAGAGAGTCAGACATCGCGCGGCATCGCTAACTAGCCAACCAATCAAAGCCTTCTGGCCATGGAGCAATTATCTCCTCTCCATGGCATAGGTGGCGAGTGACCTGTCAACCCTGCAGCCCTCCCTGCCTCTGCCTCCTGGAATAACTGCAAGTGCCGCACGAGCGGAGCCTGCGCGCAACATGGAGGAAAAGAAGGATTTGTTTTCCTCTGACTGGTCTGAGATCACATTACATGCCATGTGCCAAGTGCAAAGCCCGAAATTCGAAGAGGGCGGATTTCCACCTCTCACTGTTTGCGAGGCACGAGTTCTCGTCGTTACATCAATTTATTTCAACGTCGCTTGCGCGGGATGGGTGGGGGGTTGTCGGCGCTCGGGGGTTTGTCTAATCCGATGGAAAGGCGAAATGACTCACGTTGGACGCGACTTTATCGCCTCCTTCTCCTCCCACCTCCAGTGCGCGCAGTGACGCGCAACTGTTCGAGCGGCTCTCTCGGCGCATTACTGGACGAGTGTGGGGGGGGGAGGGGGGGGGGGGGGGAGACAATGCGAGCGGGGGAGGGACAACAAGGGCAGCTCCCGATTTGTTGTGCATCATATGAACACAGCTCAGAGGTAAGACTTGGGGGGGGGGGGGGGGGGGGGGGGGGGGGGACGTCTGCTTACATGTCGCAGAGGGTGATTTCTGCATTTCCAATCAAATCAACAAATATTTGGATAGCCCTTTTTACAAGCAAAGTCACAAAGAGCTTCACATAGAACGCATTCCCATAGAGCTGCCCCTCAACCAACCTAAACCCTCAAGGAAGACAAGGAAAAACTCCCAGAAAAACTCACTAGGGAGAAAAAAAGGAGCAATTCAGTGAGGGATCCCCCCCCTCCAGAGACGGTTGGTGAAAGAGAGGAGCAGGACACAGGCTAAATCTCTAGAGAGAGTTAATAGGTCGTTTATTAACATCACAACTTGGGTCTCCATAAGATGCAGATGTGATTTCCACAGCAGTAGCAAACGGTCCGTATCATGATTACCCAATGGTGACCTGAGGTCATGAATTATAACAGGCGTCTCTCGATCGCTCGTGCGGCCCAGTGTTGCCTTGGTACCAGCTTTAGGTTTTTACCCTGCCTCATCTTTAGGTGTGCGTTCTGGAAGGAGCAGGGGCTAAAACTGCTTCGGTGATCCACATGGGAGGTGCTTTCCTGTTTCCTAGGGAACGCGGCGGTGATGGGCAGGGAGGGCCCCATCGGCAGCGCCCGGGCCTGATCGGGGGGGAGGGGGGGGAGGGGGGGGGATCTGTGTGTGAAATCTAAACTGACTGATCCAGGACAGAGCCCCCCCCCCCCTGAATTCTGTCCTCCGCGACAATGGTCTTCCTGTAAGCACGGTCAAGTGAGCCGTTAGCTAGCCGCTGGGGCTCCCCGAGTGGTGGTTCGGAGCCACTGTGGGAAAATGCAGTGAACTGGAGGGTCGTGTTTCCACCTCTCCCATCTAATCCCTGCCTCCATCAAGGCCTCGGCCCCTGAACGCTGCCCTGCTCCCGGCCCCTCCGGCAGGTCCTGGCAGCCATGACAGGCCGGAACGTCACTTAGAACAGAACGGTCGAAGCTCGTGGAGGTGACGAGTCGAGGTCGGGCTTCGCCACAGGGGGAAGTTTCTTGGTTGATGGTTATACAGGGACACTGGCAGTATGGTCATGGATCAAAGAGAGAATAACCATATAAAGCCAAAATAGCATCAAAATAATAAATATGAAATCAATAAATATTCATTTAGCAGATGCTTTTATCCAAAGCGACTTACAGTAAGTACAGGGACATTACCCCTGAGGCAAGTAGGGTGAAGAGCCTTGCACAAGGACACAATGTCGTGTAGCCACAGCCGGGAATCGAACTCACAACCTTCCGATCATGACTACCCAATAATATGAATAACGACAATAAAAATCAGGGAAAACTAAACGTCAGTCTTGGTCAACGCTTGTACGTCAAAGTGTATCACATATGCTAACAGTCCAGCCTTGACAGAATGCATCTAACTTAATTGTAGGGGTGATAAACAGTCAGCAATCATCGTTATTATCTGCCTTCAATATCCTTCGTTCGGGTTAAGGTGGAAGTCCGTCCCCTCTTCGTCACGGAGAGCTACGCCTCGGTCATCGAGCCAAAAGGCAGGAAGAAGAAAGCACTAGGAGCTTGGAGGAGTCAAGAACTCCCTCAACGTTAGCACTACTAACCACACAGATGTTTTGGGTTTTCTCTCTCCCTGCAATCATGTCTTCGGCCATCTGCAAGAGGTTTAATTACACCACACACAAAAAAATGGTGCCAGGCAACGGATTTAAAATCACCCGGCGGTGACGGTCCGCTCGATAGGGTCTGTTAGAACAATGGCAGCCAGTCCCATCGACCTCCTCTCCCAGCAAGCGGAGGTGTGTCATTTGGCCAGGGGTGATAATTAGATGCAGAACTTACGGAGAAACTGTCAATGGCCGTGTCAGTGGAGAGGCTCTTAGCATCCGTCATACTGCAAATCAATGCCAATTTTCAGCGACGAATTCAAGAAAATGATGGCTTTCAGATAACCAGCGGGAGAGGAAACATAACACTCCTGGGGGAGGGATGAAACGGCTCAATTTCCTCTCTCTCTCTCTCTCTCTCTCTCTCTCTCTCACTCACTCCCCCTCGTTCTCCCCCTCACGATATAGCCCCCCCCCCCCCCCTCGCCAGTTGCTTTCTCTATACGACTCTTTACGACTACTTCCCTCCCTCTCTCTCTCTCTCTCTGTCTATTGCGCTCTCACTCTCTCTCCCACCTCCCTCCTCACTCTTTCTCCCCTCGATACAGCCTCCCCCCACTCCCCCGACAGTGGCTTTCTCTACAACTGACGAATCCCTCCCTCTACTCCCTCTCTTACTTCCTTCCCCCCTCTTCACTGACCGTGTCTCCCTGAAAGGAAAAGGTTAGGGGACATTATGTTCAGAACATCTGTGGAACAAGATGTAGAGCTTCTCAGGGACACAGCCCCCGGTGTGGGCTGGTGGCTGGCTCCTCGGAGTGGCCATATACATCTCCCACCCAGACAGATTTAAGGCTGAGGTCAGCAGGTGTTGGACTCAGCAGGAATTGAAGGTCAACGATTCCATTAAAAGGAAAACGTAACCGCCAGGCGCATCACAAAGAGCAAATTAACGCGAGGGGTAACGGCGGGCGGGCGAAGCAGTCTTCGGAGAGGTATAAAGACCAGTTAGTCAGGCCTGGAATCTTCCGGAGAAAATGAGAACCACTTATCCAATAACGAGACCTTAATGAGGGTCCCTTTAACTAGCTACAATGTCTTTCTTTCCTAGGGCGAAGGGGAGAAACATTTGTCTTGCAGTTTAAATGTGATTCATGCATCATTTCTATTGTGAGAGAGGGTACTGTAATAACGATATAAATCACCAAGACCAGGGTTGGCGTAATGAGACTTAAATCTGCTAAAACAACACCATAAACTCAGTTGAATGATAAAATGATGTGGTGGCAGGAAGGAAAGAAAAAAACGGTCTTTTACACGGGAAAAGCTACACCACCCTGTGCAGAGGCGCGGATAGCTTTTGGCAGCGCAGAAGCCCTACTTCATTTAGCTCTGACAGGCAATTTAATACCGCAAAATTACTAACCTTAGCTTTGCAATTACTTTCCCCAGCTCCGAACATTCTCAACCTCTCTGCAGATGCAATCTGAAGGTTAAGGCCCCTTGGATGGGGCCAACCCCTGGGTCGGAACTTACACCATTACCACAGAGGGCCCGCGATCAGACAAGAAACATGGGGAACATGGGAAGCAGAGAGGATAATAGCCCAGCGATTTAGGTGGGGGGGGGGGGGGGGATCCTACTATGAGCCGTTGTAACAAAGTATCCCTGCAACGAGACTGTGCTCTCTTAGTGCGCACAGTAAAACGGCAATGATTGTTCTATCCGGTGGTTCTGGAAGCAGAGCCAAGGCACCAGGATGGAGGGCTTAGAAGGCCTAGAGAGTGATGGTTGGCTTGCTAAGCCACCATGAGGCCCCACTGGTCTTAAAAGGCATGATGAGCACAGTAAGCATTGGAAATCCCGATCTTGGTTGGCGTAAGTAGGTACTTCTTTCTGTGGGTCAACGGCCCAGAATCAAATCATATCACAAATACGGGCAGTATTCATTTGTGCCAACTCCTCCCCTCCACAGTCCTGGGGCCGTCCTCGAATCAAGATTTGCCGTTAACGAGTTAACTTCAAGGTTTAACCCAGGGTGTTTCTGTATTGGGTTGAACCTGAAGTTACAACGCCAAATCTGGATTCGTAGTACAGGCCTTAGGTCCAACCCACACACTCATCCCATCCTAAGCCTCCCCGTCAGCCATATCTCCCTCATCCCTGAATGCTGGTAGCTTTCTCTGGGGCAGTCAGATGGATCAGCAGGTTGAGACGTTGGCCTCATGAGCGGAAGGTTGTGAGTTTGAATCCAGGCTGTGGCTATGTGATGTTGTGTCAACCCTACTGGCCTCAGGGAGAATGTCCCTGTACTTACTGTAAATCGCTCTGGATAAAAGCGTCTGATAAATGAGTGTTTATTATTTATTTCTCTCATCCCAATCAGCACCACCCTGGAAGCAGGGGACGGGAGAAACCATCTGCACACGTCTGTCTCCTCGCCCACAGACGTCCGGCTGGGAGCCAGGGCACCTCTGACAAGCCTGCCTCCCCACCGTGTGATCAGAAAGCCGCCCGTTCCTCCGCCGAGCTCTCTTCTCTTCTCTTCTCTTCTAACTCTCTTCATCTAACGGGCGACCGTCGCTGAGTGACAAACCCCTCCTCCGCTGCACTCCGTCCGCGGCCCGGGATGCCGACGTTTGGATTTCGCTCGGGGGAACAGACGTCACCGCTGGCAAGGAGTCCTCGAACGGCGGCGACAGCAGGTGCGTCGTCGGGGGGGGGGTGGGGGGGTGGGGGCGTCGCAGGAGACAAGCGCAGGGAGGACCGACGCGGACAACAAGTGGATGTTTTACATCTCGACGCCTGTCCTACCCCCCCCCCCCACCCCCCCCCACCCCCCCCCTGAGACAAGTAGGGTTGACACAACATTACATAGTCACAGCCAGGATTTGAACTCACAATCTTCCACTCATGACGCCTACGTCTTAACCCGCTGAGCCGTCTGACTTCCGCTGAAGCTGCCCAAGCTATTCCCTTACTAGCACTGTCGCTAACGCTAGCAGCAGGCCTTTCAGCAGCAGCGTCGCCCGTGGAAGGCCCGGTATCAGATAGGATATCAAAGTCAACAAGCATTATTGCTTTAGGCCGCCGCTCGCTGTCTCTCTGTACATAACTGCTCTCGGAAATGCCCAGAGGGGTTGTTGAATGTTTCCACCGAAGTGCAACCTGATAGGTCCAAAACAGAGAAGCCGTGTCTCAGAGCTCTCTAAGCCACACAGCAGGCCCGCTCCACAGCCACATTCCTGCCTGTCACTCAGGGACAACATCACATACTGCATCTCACCAGCAATACAAGACAGCCAGAGTACTGCCTCAAGTGCAAAATAACATGTTCAACATGGCTCAGATCAAGAATTTCCTGGTAACTAATACTTGCAATTTGCATCACTCCAGAGTTATTGGGGATTTTTGAGTGTAGCTTTTGCAAATGACCTTGGCTTCATTCAGTCTGAAGCAATGAAAGGATACGTTGTAGAAACAATTGAACATGCAATGAAAACACTTTTTGTAGCATGTAACAGAAAATACTTCAATGACTGGCTGGAGAGCTCACAACTAAGTTTCACTTCTACAAATGGCATCACCGGTGGTTCAGTGGTAGGATTCTTGCCTCCCCTGTGCAGAAGGCCTGGGTTTCATTCCAAGTGGGAGTTTGAATCCTGGCCAATGCATTGAATGTATGTGCGCTTGTGAAATATCTCCACTGTGGGACTAATAAGGGTTCATTTCTTTCTTCTAAATGTTAAATTAAGGAGACGGACCCATCCGATCACACATCAGCACAGGGTTGGCTTGGAGAGTGTGACACACGAGCTTGATTGATTCGAACCACGATAGCAAAAGAACCCACAGAATGTTCTCTAAAAGTCATTTGGAACCTTTCTGAAAACACTAGTGCCTGCAAACAACTCCCAGTTATCACTGGACTTAATAAAGAATTGGAGGACTTCAAGACGGAGTTAACTATGGCTGCCTTGTGATAGGCCTGCCCAGACACGGCTTACAGCGAGGGAAGCTAATGGCTATGATTAATGACTAAGGGCCAGAGGAGAGCCGGGACACCGACGCTACATATATCATCCTCTCCCATCAGTCTGTGCACCTCCCAGGACCCCTTCTCTGCAGAGGTGGGGGGGGGAGGAGGGGGGGGAGCGGAAGGAAGCCAGGAGAGAGAGACAGGAGGGGTGGGTTCTTATCTACTTCCAGTTCTGTACACGCAGGAATTGCTTCTCCCTCTTCTTGAGAGGGAAAAAAAAGAAAACTAGTGACAAAGAGGTGATAAGGTGAACAAGAAAATGGCGTGTAAAATAACAGGGAGATATTCTGGAAGAGAGGTAGACGGAGAGAAGGTGAGGGGGGAGAGACAGAGAGAGAGAGAGGGAGAGAGAGAGAGAGAGAGAGAGGAGAGAGATAGAGAGAGAGATAGAGAGATAGAGAGAGAGAGAGGGAGAGAGGGAGAGAGAGGGAGAGAGAGAGAGAGAGAGAGAGAGAGAGAGAGAGAGAGAGAGGAAAGGAGGAGGAGGTGTGTGTGGGGGGGGGGGGGGATGTGTGTGTGATCGTTCCTGATTTTCGAGCAACTTGACTTCTGCATTCTGAAGCCCCATTTCCAAGGTCTTATCTGCCATATGGCTCCCCCCTGTTTCGATGATTTATTAGGTGAGGAAAAGCTCACTGATAAATTTCAGCGTGTTTCCCCCGCAAAAGGCAGCCCGCCGTGTCAATAACAGAACTCAGGCCTCTTTAATGAAAACTTTTAGTACCGAAGGGGTAACCATTTATTTATGAGTCACTATAATATTACGCCGGCCCCCAAAATATATCTCCCCTTCTCACGCACCCTGCACGAAGAAGAAAAAAAAAAAACAGAAGAGAAGAGAAAAAGCCCAGAATGGGAGAGCAGAGGAGAGCAGATCATATCCATATGTCAGCAGCAGCAACAGCAGCAGCACCCTGCCTTCAACATGGCGCTCGTGGATTTCTGCTTAATTGAAGCATTCAGCTGTTTACAACTCACACAAAACACAGCATGGGTTCATTTACGACCAATTAAAGGGAGTGTTGTGAGCGAAACAGATCCCATTATGGATTCCATGCCTTTTGATTCTAATTAGAAGGTTTGTTCAGGTTTTTTTCTGTGTGTACATGATTCATTTAGTGGGATGGAGGTGGGAGGGAGGGCTGCAAACTGCCGTCGTATTAAACAGGAGATGCCGGTAACAGAATAAGGAGAAAGGAAAAAAATAGGAATAAAAAAAGAAAAAAAGAATAAAAGTTACAAAAACGCAATCCTACCACGATGACTTTTTCCGATCCTTTTATGCAGACGATTGCTGTATGTAGTACAGTATGCAATGAGGTGCCAACCGATTACTTCTCGGTTAACACCACGCACGCACACACACACAGACACAGTTTCAAAGACGCGTTACATCTCCTTTAATATTCCTTTCACAAACACCTCTCAATATGTCTTCCGAGACGATTACAATGTTCCTGAGGTGACCGTTTGCAGAGCATTAGCAAGAGGCCGTGAGCCGCCGAGTCGTTTGCAGCTGAATGGGGAAGGGGAACAACAGTTTAAAGGGAGTCTGCATTTGCAAACTGAAGCTTGGCCCTTTGAAGTACAAACATTTCATGTTTAACAAGGAAAAGCCATGTTGAGGTCAAGACGAGACAAAGGCTTCGCTTCAAAAGAAATCACATCAAGGAGATTCTAGATCCAGCTATTTCCAGAACATGCTGGAACCGGTGACCTCCGGGGCACCCTTTAAGTACGTGGCGTCACCTTCGCTTATTCACTCACGGAACGCGCCAGAACGTCATTTTCACCAATTGTGACAAAGCAAATAAAATGTAAAAACAAGACAGAAAGCTTTATTTGACGTGAATGCCTTCCGCATTAGTTCCATCTAGGACAAGGGGAGACACAGTGTGGCTGTTTCCTTTTGCTGAACTTCCTATATTCGCAGCGCTTGTGTGACACAATTAGTTTGGCGCAGGAGCCCGAATTGTCATTTTTCAAGCCATTTCCCAGGAAGTGTTCTACAGCCCTTAATGGCCCCGCCAACGCTGTAGCTGTCATGTTCAGGACAGCTGCGCTTTTACAAGACAAACTCACCCTCGTCAAACACAGCCTCTCTGTGGACTGGGACACTAGCTGGCACGCAGGCACACACATGCTCTCACACACAGGCTCTCTCACACACACACAGGCTCTCACACACACACACAGGCTCTCTTACACACACACATGCTCTCACACACAGGCTCTCTCACACACACACAGGCTCTCTCTCACACACACAGGCTCTCTCACACACACACACACACAGGCTCTCACAAACACACACACAGGCTCTCACAAACACACACTCAGGCTCTCTCTCACACACACAGGCTCTCTCTCACACACACACAGGCTCTCTCACACACAGGCTCTCACACACACACAGGCTCTCACACACAGGCTCTCTCTCACACACACAGGCTCTCACACACACACAGGCTCTCACACACACACACAGGCTCTCTTACACACACACAGGCTCTCACACACAGGCTCTCTCTCTCACACACAGGCTCTCTCACACACATACAGGCTCTCTCCTCTCTCAAACACACACACACACACACACACAGGCTCTCAAAACACACACAGACACACACACAAGGGGCCAAAGGCTACCAGCTGCTAATATGCACTGAAATCTTTGATTAATATTCCATCCCTTCGTGCAGGAGTTTTTGCCATGCTGTCACCTTCCTCACACCGTCCCCGGGAACCTTTTCATCCAGGGGTCCCCACGTTGTCAGGTGTGAGATGATGGATCATTTAGCCCCCCCCCCCCCCCCCAAAAACAAAAAAACACACAATGCTAATTACATCACAGCGATGGACTCCAGGTGTGTGCGTCAGTATGGATGGTGGCCAGGTCAAAGTTATTAAACAAAGGGCTGTGTTGTTTGGAGGGGGGGGGGGGGGGGGAGAAGAAAAACGAGGCCTCATTAAGGAGTTCTGAAAAAAATCATTCGTCACACCACACGTTTCTCAGTCTTTTTCAGCCTGTCTGCATGGCGACCCAGGCGCTGGGGTGGAGATCCGGGTGGAAAGCCGTAAATTGGTCTGTCGCTGGGTTGGTAGCTTTACTGGAACTCATAACAAACACATGGACGCAGGGTGCGAAAGAAAACATGGATGAAACGGACCCGGAGCAACAGAGCTCACCCCCCCACCCCACCCCCCCCCCCCCCCCCCCCCCCCACGCCGGGCTTTGAAGGAATTCACACGATCGGGGGGCTCCTTGGGTGGGGATGGGCGCACGGCTCGACTGACCTCGCTGCCTGGAAGGTGTGAAAGATCCAAACACGCCACCTCCAGTGTGTTTACCAAGACTGAGGGACCGAAAGAGCCGGCTTAGCCCAGCGCATCACACAGAGCTAACGAGACACGCCGGGGGAACGATGCCGTTAGGTGGCGCGCACGCACTGGCAGACACACACACACGCGTGTGCACGCGCACACACATACACACACGCACACACACATACACACGCATAGCCGTGGCACTGCGCACCGACATCACACGGTGTCAGCTGTTGTCTTTGTGTCACAGGAACCTCACACTGGCAGCACCTGTCTCCCCTGGTCCCCCCCCCTCTTTTACTCCCCACTCTCCCCCCACCCCCTTACAAACCTCCCACCCCTCCACCCCCTGCGCCCGTGGCCTTGTTAATGGCTGCTGGCTCTGTGGAGGGGACAGAGAGGGTGTGCGTCACCCTGACGACTCCAGGGTAGAAAGAGACTGTCATTGCAGTCGCTGCCCCAGCAGGCCTGCCAATCACACTCCGACAGGGCCTCACAGAGCCGCACAGGGCCGCACAGGGCCTCACAGGACCTCACAGAGCCGCACAGGGCCTCACAGAGCCGCACAGGGCCACACAGGGCCTCATAAGGCCTCACAGGGCCTCACAGGGTCTCACAGGGCCTCACAGGGCCTCACAGAGCCGCACAGGGCCGCATAGGGCCTCACAAGGCTGTAAAGGGCCGCACAGGGTCGCAGAGGGCCTCACAGGGCCTCACAAGGCTGTACAGGGCCGCGCAGGGCCGCATAGGGCCTCACAGAGCCGCACAGGGCCACACAGGGCCTCATAAGGCCTCACAGGGCCTCACAGGGTCTCACAGGGCCTCACAGAGCCGCACAGGGCCGCATAGGGCCTCACAAGGCTGTAAAGGGCCGCACAGGGTCGCAGAGGGCCTCACAGGGCCTCACAAGGCTGTACAGGGCCGCGCAGGGCCGCACAGGGCCTCATAAGGCCTCACAGGGCTGCAGAGGGCCGCACAGAGCCTCGTAGAGTCGCACAGAGCCGCACAGGGCCTCACAGAGCCGCACAGGGCCGCAGAGGGCCTCACAGGGCCTCACAAGGATGTAAAGGGCCGCACAGGGCCGCAGAGGGCCTCACAGGGCCTCACAAGGCTGTACAGGGCCGCACAAGGCCACACAAGGCCGCACAGGGCCTCACAGAGCCGCACAGGGCCGCAGAGGGCCTCACAGGGCCTCACAAGGCTGTAAAGGGCCGCACAGGGCCGCAGAGGGCCTCACAGGGCCTCACAAGGATGTAAAGGGCCGCACAGGGCCGCAGAGGGGCCTCACAGGGCCTCACAAGGCTGTACAGGGCCGCACAAGGCCACACAAGGCCGCACAGGGGCCGCACAGGGCCTCACAGAGCCGCACAGGGCCGCAGAGGGCCTCACAGGGCCTCACAAGGCTGTAAAGGGCCGCACAGGGCCGCACATGGCCCTGGTCCTGGGGATGACAGCTCAAACATTTCGACAGGCCTTGTCAAAACACACACACCCCCGCAAACACGCAGGGAAGTGACGCCAGCAATCTCTAAAACACGATGTCAGTCTCCTTAGAGGGACCCGCCGTTTTATATGCGAAAATACAAACAAACACAAGACATCTGACAAGAGAACTGGAAACGCAAATCCAGCAGCCTTCCTCTGGGACATTAGAGAGTTCCAGCCATTTGAGAGCCAACGAGAGCCGACTGCAGATTGGATGGAAGCAGGCGCTGCCTGTCTCTCTCCGTGCAGCTATGCTGGGCGTGTCATTTCAGGGGTACGCTGCCGGCCGACATCAAGCGAAATCGATGGCGCCTCCACAGGGGCAGGGGGGCCCGTGGAGTGGAGGAGCGTCTCAGGTCTGTTTGAACTCATTTTCTTTCCTGGGCGGTTGCCCCCCACCCCCCCCCCCCACCCCCCCTCTCTCAGCCTCTCAGCCTCCCCCCCCCACTTCCCCCTCCTCCCCCCCCCCCCCCCCCCAGCATCTCCCTCTCAGCAGGCCCTGACAGCTTGACACATTGACAGCTGCCGCTGAATGACAACTGATTTGTACAAATTTCAAGCCTTATAAATCTACCTGTCACAACAAGAGCATAAAAGACCTCGGACCCAGCAGGTAATTCGGAAGAGGTGGGGGGGGGGGGGGAGGCTTCCTCCTCTCTCCTGACAGCCATGTCTGAAAAAGAGGGAGACAGAGGGGGGAGAGTAGAAAGAAGATGGGAGGAGGAGGAGAAGAGGGAGAAGGGGATAAAATAAAATAAAAACGTCCATCCGTCCATTTTCTTCCGCTTATCCAGGGCTGGGTCGGGAGGGCAGTAGTCTGAGCAGGGAGGCCCAGACTTCCTTATCCACACACACTTCCTACAACTCCTCCGGGGGGATCTCAAGGCATTCCCAGGCCAGCTGAGAGACACAGTCCCCTCCAGCGTGTCCTGGGTCTTCCTTCCGCTCATGAGGCCAACGCCTTAACCCGCTGAGCCATCTGAGTCCTCATCATCCCAGGCCCTCACAGGGCCTCACAGAGCCGCACAGGGCCACACAGGGCCACACAGAGCCGCACAAGGGGCCAACGCCTTAACCCACTGAGCCATCTGAGTCCTCATCATAAAGGGCTCTTGGTCTGGCTAGTCACCTAGGACCAGTTTGCCTTGGGAGACCCTAACAGGGGCATGATGCCCCAGACAACATAGCTCCCCTAGGTCAGGGGTCAGCAACCCACGGCTCTTTAATCATTCTGCAGTGGCTCCCTGCCGCTTTGGCTTTCAAACGGAACACCTCGATAATGGAGGTCGGTGTGAACAATGTACCGTAAACGTATTTAATACGTTGTCAACCAAACTATGCGTCCCATCCTGCAAAGTCTGTTGCTGTCTTTCCCCACTGCAGGTGGCTAATATTGCGTTTGACGGGTTGCTAACCATGGATACATTCCCCATAAATTCTCCATAAATTTGTTTATAAACATACATATTATACATGTATAATGTTATCTTTATTTTGGTGGTCAAAAGGCTTTGCGGCGCTGAATACATTTACTTTAGAGGGAGTGGGGCTAAAATTGCTCTTTTGATAGAGAAATCCTAGACCTCTGTCCTAGAATCATCCGAGCACTAACACCCCTCTACCACATTAGAAGGGAGGAAGGGGAAAAAATAATATAAATCAAATGAAAACGTGAGCGAAAGAGTGAATACAGGGTCTTCTCCTCCGCTGCCAGACAGGCTCCAGCCAGCCAGCCGTCATCTTCTCCTCAGGTCGACTTTGCATGACAACCAGAGGACCCATTTTCCTGCCCATGGGTGACCAATAGTCTAATTTAAAGATTAGAAAGAGCGCCTAGCCCAGTTTTACACGATATTAAAGTAGCGCCACCTGCTACTGGCCAGATTATCTCGGCAGTTAGCCTGTACCAGCCCTGACTGGGTAAACAAATAGCCTTTTTTCAACGGTATTTAAACAATATCCCATGCTGCCCTGCTGTAACCCCCCCACCCCCAAACCCCAGGTTGCCTTCGATGGCAGTAAATTGTTTTCGGCACTTTCGTTTATAGCCAGATATAAACCATGAGGATGAAGGAGGGAGGGAGGGAGGGATGAGGGGGGGGGGGGGGGGCACAGGAAATCAATAGGACTGACAAACAGAGAAAAGGCTTCATAATTCTGGATGAGTTGTCTCTGCCTTCCTTCGAAATCGATGACGGCCGCGTCGTGGCCATTCCTCGCGTCGGTCAATTAGGGGCTTATCAAAACGCTGACAGCGTTGTCGTGGCGAAGCGATGAATCGCGAACCCGGTCTTTTTTATCGTACGCGTAAAACAAAAAACAGGATCGATGCGATTTGGCAGCCTCGTTCCGGTCATGTGATCCACCCAGGTGAGAACTCAGCACGGGGGACCGACGCAGAGCTGGATGTGATCCCTGTGAGGCTCAACCTGGGAGCTGAGACCACCTACCTCCGCCCGGGTCCTGTATTCAGATAATACCTTAACGAGCCGGCGTCCGTCCTGTACGGGCTGCGTTCGCTCGATTCAACGTGACTTCATCGTCATGGGGGGGGGGGGAGTGGGGGAGACAGACGTCAACTGTTTGACGACAGGAGGTAACTCAGATCCAGCGCCGATGCTGATAGAATATCACAAAAGCCACATCCTAGGAGGGCCTTCGGTGGGGGAAACAGTGGTAGGCTATTCTCTGCTGGCTGGATTCAGCAGCTTACTCCCACAATGCCACAGCACTCCCTCCTAAACCTCTCCTATTTGCAAAGAAGGCAAAACACTTTAATCCTCCATTTGTGTGTAACCATCCCTGTCCTAAATGGGCCCTTCCGCGCCCTAACCCTCAAAAGGGCCGGTCCCCACGTTGCCACCGGGCCCTGCTGTTTGATTAAGACTCAGCCCAGTGCTTTATCCAAGGACAGGACCCCAGCTGGGCCAAAAAGCACGAGTTAAGCAAAGGGATTATGAGCACCACTCCCACCGAAGCAGTGCAACTGTCAG